>CM062834.1:23243706-23843706 GCA_031772345.1 Himalopsyche anomala | reverse complement strand
TAATGCAAACACTAAATTTAATGTGATTGGTGTGTTTCAGGCTGAAACATGGCCGATGTCAGAGGACTTCATGGACAACATCTTCTCCATGGATGACGGCCTCTTAGGCCTGGGCACGGCTGATAACAATGCCATCGACGGACTCGGCATGGAGCAGGCTATCGGCACCGCTGCCAGTCTTGCAGGCAGCGACAGCGGACTTTCCATGGACCATGCTGATTTGTAAGTTTTGAAACCGTCAATATATGTAATGAATTCAATAGAAAATTTAAATATTTAGCATGGTATTATGTAAACTATTTTATGTGAAAACATTCTACGCGTTGTGAGTTGAATTTAAATGAATATGCTATTAAACTTGATGTCGATATCTGTTGAGTGCGGTTTTCAAATGACTTGCAAATTCTCCGCCACAGTTTGTCTTCTTTGGTTCTCTTGTTTCTCGTCAAGTAGATCATGGTCCTTTAATCAAGGCCTGCTATGAAGGCTTCTTCGAATGAAACTGGCCCTGAAAATCTTCAAAATGTCAATCCTCCGCACTCATCCGTGGACCAGTAGTGAAGCCGCCTGTGTGGTCAACGTCGTTGGCTTCGGTTACGGAGGTCGCGGGCTCGAATCTCAGTGCGGACAGTTTTTTAAAATTGATTTTTCAATTGATTTATGGATTTCTGTTCGAAGCTATGGATGTATGTGATGTCTTAAATTCCTCTCTCCCACCCATACTATTCTATGAACAGGGCGTATCGAAAGCGATTTGCTAACCACTAGTCCTGTCCTAGCCCTATCTTTCTATCCTACTCTCTTTGGCAAAAGAGTGGTTGAAAAACTGAGTAACAAACAGTTCTCGTAGAAATAATTCTGTTGAGATAAACTCCATAAGGAGTCCATATGCTCCATATTGGGAGTGGACATGGTAAAAAAAAGTAGTGAAGGCAAAAATTAAAGGAAAGGGTATTCGATTATGATTAGGAGACTGCTTTGAGGACAATCTATTTAGTGGCAGTCAGGACTTGTCACTGGGTTGTTGCGTTGCTGATGATGTTGATGCGAATTCACCAAAAAATATAGTATTCAAGATTTCATCAGAATAAACAATGTTGATTCAACCTGGTGAGGATGCCACAACAAAATAAAAATCCTTCGATCTAGCGAAGTTCATTATTTAGAGTTAATCTTAATTTAAAAACTCACTCCAGGGCCGGCCCGTGGATTCTTGCGCCTGTGTGCGAGGCCCCTTCGGCCAAAGTTCGGCGCCTCAAAAAACCAAAAACGATCCACCAATCTGCGCCCCTCTGATTATTTTTAGAGCCGGCGCCTGTACGGCACACTTCGCACACGCTTAGGGCCGGCCCTGACTCACTCCAATCACTTCACCTCAACATCTCTTGTATGATACGTTGCTATACTATTGGAATTGGGAATAGGCGTATAAGTGTAGGCTTGGAGTGCTCGAGTTATGAGGAAAATTTGAAAACAAAGTAATTAAAAGCATTTGAAATAGGAAATGGGAAACACGTACGAAAATAATCAAAAGTGGTGAATTGGCCTCCAAGATCGTGTGATTTAACACCTTTGGACTATTTTCTGTGGGGATATGTGAAGTCTACGCCAATAAACCAGTGGTGATAGACTCCTTGGAAATGACATTCACCGCGTTATTGCCGACATTCAGTCCCAGCTGGTCCTATATGTAGCCGAAAATTGGACTTCCTTCGAGCCAGCCCCATATGCCTGAAATCATTTTTGAACGCTACTGACATATAATTATCATTCCAATAAAGCTATTACTATGACCAGTTTGACGATTTGTGTGTGTTGTATTTAAAATTTCTATTTCTATGAAAAAATTATCATTTATCATTGAATCGGTGAAATCAATGTTTCATTTACACATAAATGTATTGTGTGATAGCGCTCCTGTCATCGATTTTAACCCTTTGAGTGGTGAGTTAATTTTTACTAAATTAGGTTTTTTTTGGATACGAACCAATCTGGAAAGAATATTAGTTATTATTTCAAGAAGTAAATATTTTTTTTAAATTATAAAACTCATAGTTAAAAATGTAAAGTAAACTAGTTCATTATTACTTTTGAATATTTTTCTAGAAGCTATTACTTCGCTTTTGCGTCAAGATCTTTTTTGCTCTCATCTGTCTACATGTGCCGCTCTGCAGACGTCGATTCCAGAAAGGAATCGATCCCAAATAGAATTTTACGCTCAATATTATATGACTACCGATTTTTTTACAAATGTTACCCTTTTTTTAAAAGCATTTTCTTCATTTTCTATACAAAATAAAAATAATGTGGTGGCCAAAAGTCACTGGTGGATGTGTCTAGTATCCATATTTGAATAAATAACAAAAATTTAATAAAAAACATGAGAATGGCAATAGATAATAGATGATAAGCTACTCCAACGTACGGGTACGTTGATACACACCAAAGGGTTAAGCTAATACGTGTTTGTGTTAATATTTTGTATTTGAATTACATCTGAACAAAATAAAGAAAACGAAATACGTACATTCGATAAGTCTATGTTAAAAATATTATTATCAAGAAGATAACGTTTATTATCAAATAGTGTGTGGATATTGTGTTATAATTCAATTATGTTCAGATGTCCAGGACTAACAGCTTCTAGAACAAATTGCTTCTAGAACACGTGTAGAATCCTACCATATATCGATGGCCTAGTGTCAACTACCAAAATGTCGAAAATGAGTTAAGAACGCAGTTGGCTGTAAAATGTTACATTTTATATAATGTTAAAATTTTTTGTTTCCCTGATTTGAGATGGCAATTCTATTTCAAATAAGGGGGATGCAAAATCTTGACACTAAGCTCGGGGGGGGACAAACTTTTCGGACGAAGGGCCATATTTAAGAATTCAAAATAAGCGGCGGGCCGCAAGTAAAATACCATTTTATATGTACACCATTTATTATCATGAAAAAATATATTACAAAAAAACAATCTAATGAGATGAATGGAACTGTTTTACATATTATTAAATTTTTAAATAAACATTTTTTCTAATTCAGATGCCAATTTTGTAGTTCAGATTCTTAAAACTGCTTGTTAACGTACATCGGTGATGTTTGATCGTAAAGAGTTTTTATTGAGGTTCATTATTAAAAATGTTTGTATATGTGATCCAAAAATAACGAACATTTTTCGAGCAACATCTTTAGGCTGGTTGAATTTGTCCGAATTAATTGCGTTATAAAATTTGCAGATTTCTTCACGACTACAATACCCTTAAATCAGGGTCACACTGCAGATCAATAATCTCAAGTTGTAGCTTAAACTTATTACATTTAATTTCAATCTTTTTTAAAAAGGCATTTAAAGATAAAAACGTGATTTAAAAAAATATATAATATTGCTCAGGGAACATCGAACAGGCCGCGATTTGCCCATGCATGCACTAAAGCCATCGATGTGGTAGATATACTGCTAGAAAACGTTAAGTCAAAAAACCTTGTTTTGAGATAATCGACTTTTATATGGTCGTAGACAATAAGACAAATGAATAAATAACAACTGACCAAAATGTCTGCAGCTCAAAATCTTTTAGTCGTCTAATCGTCTTTGGGTAGCTGTACTAATAATTTACATTTTATTGTCTGGCAATTCATTATGGCCACTTAACTCACGGTTAACAATACGTTTAGAGCGAATGCACTTTTGTGTTTGCATATAGACAATACAAAACTTCCGCTACCTGTCAGTTCGAGTACATTCGCGCACTGAGTAACACCGGAAGATGCCGAGAGGCGAAACCCGGGTCGTGTTCGACCAAGATTTTTATGGAAACGTACATTATGAAAATAATTTTAATTTAAAGTTAAATTTCCATCAAGCACCTTCAGTCGAAATTCTAAATTGTCGACTTAACGTTTTCTGGCAGTATACCTGCTGGTTAGAGCTTGCTCTACCGATCACGCAGGTCTGGGTTCGATTCCCGGTAAGATCACAGTGATTTTGAGGATCATTCAATTCAAAGTTGTGACCGAAGACTGGGTGTCTGTGATGTCAATTCACATAATCTTGTTCTGATCCTTAAATAACTGGGTGTAGCATTAGCGATTACTCGACCACCTGTCCTGTTCTAGCCTTATCCTTCTTTCCCTACTACTCACAGTGAAGTTGAGCGACTGAGTTACAAACTTGTAGAAAAATGTTAAGTGTAAATGGGGGTTTTACTGGAAATGAAAATTTCTTTTGGAATTTTCACTTCAATATTTCTTAGGTGTCTATCCTACTGTTGAAATAGTCTTCGTCACCTTGAACTTGATCTGTAAAATTTTAAAATGTGCTCAAAAAATTTTGTAAAATGTATTTACATATAAAGAAGATTAGAGTACATTGACCCCAAATACACGCCGGAGTCGTTCAAATTAAATTTTGGCGGTGTACCGAAAAGTAATGTAATGATGAATTTTTATTTTTTAATAATAACACTATAAAGTCATAAGGTGACAAAATATCAAACTATTTTGTTCTACGAATATTATTTCGTATATGATTGATGGCTATTTCAGCTTATGCCCTCATCAGAACAATGCTTAAACTTATATAACGCATTCATTTATTATAGATTAGTAATATGACCAAACAATTAATATCAGTCTATCGATTCTGACTTTAACTTGCAGTATGATTTTGGTTTATTATCACCGAAGACGGTAGTACAAAAAAGGAGCTCGCCATTTGTTTTGGAATGGCTGGAGCCACATTCAACTCAATGCGGACTGTTCGGGACAGCTGTACTCGATTAAAACTAAATTACAATTGTTCAACGCTTGCATTCTGCCGGTACTGCTTTACGGTTGCGAATCATGGCACCTGACATAGACTCACAAAAACCGTATACTTAGCTTTTGAGAACAGATGCTTGCGTCGAATAATGGGTGTGAGGTGGTTTGATTTTGTGAGGGATTCGGAGATAAGGGAGTGTACAAGACAGCGCCTCGTCACGTCAGTGGTTATGGAGAATCGTTGGAACTGGCTGAGTCACGTGCTGCGGATGCCTCCCGAAAGCCTCAATCCTGCCTGCCTCTTCTTTCGACCGGTGGGATTCCGGCGCTCCGGACGTCCGTCGGGTACTATCCATAGGATGTACTCGGCGGAACTGAAGGATGCTGGCATGTCATGGGAGAAAGCAAAGCAATTGGCGGGCGACAGAGAAACATGGAGGTGCCGCGTGGCGGCCATATGCTCCACATAGGGAGCGAATATGTTCAAAGAAGATGATTTTGGATCTTAATACAGTAAAACCCCCATTTACACTAAAGTCGGGACAGTGTAATTCGGGGTGTAAATCTCATACAAAATTAGGGATTTGGCCTTTTCTGCAAAAAAAATTTGCAGGACTGTTGAATCCATCGAAAAAAATATCATTATCGTTGATTTTAACTACTTTTTAATATTTAATATATAAAATTTATCAGTAGTGTTTTGTTTGACTTCTTTTCAAAATCACATTGTATCCGTTATTTATTTGCCCTATCAATTGTCCTCAATTACAGTTGCGTGGCGACATACTACATTGAAAGACTTTATGCATGATTTACGTATAGAAATATACCAAAGCTATCCATAAAACTCGATAGTTAATTTTGTATTAACTGGGTCTGTTCAATTAACCCTCCAGAGGCGAGAGTCTAAAGTCATTTGAAATTCACAGATAAATTTTTGTTTATAGCAAAATCTTAAAGTGCTGTGTAAATATTGTGTAAGCAGTGGCGGCCGGTCAATGTGGGATTGGATCAATGCATATTTTAGAACATTTTATTTTAGAGAATAAAAACATGAAGAATTTAAAATGAGTGAATGGTATAAATGTTATGTTTGAATATTATTTCATGAAATATAACCGCCCCTGCAAATACAAGGGTTGCATTGATCCAATGCCACATTCACCGGCCGCCATTGTGTGTAAGGTTAGTCGTAAGGATGAGCATGACCGTATGGACTACAAACTTTTGGGGTTGAAATATAGCTGAACGTGAAATATAAAAAAATGTTTACAATTAGAACTCTTTTGATACCATAATTTGAATACAAATTTATTAGTAAAAGTAGTGAAAATAATAATTTAAAGCTTTGATCAAATATTTTTTTATTAAAAAAATATTTGGCATTACTGCTAATGCCAATTCGCCAAATATTTTAAAGTTGAAAGATCATACGAGAAAAACTCGATTTTTAGTATTGTAGGTCACTCGAGATAAACTCGAGGTAAATTGACATCACAAACGCCCATGCCTTAGGTCCCAAATTTAAATTGAAAAAATCAAAATTTGACATTTGGATCCAACCCAGACCCACCTGGTCGGTAGAGCAAGCTCTAACCAACTAGATCACAGCGGGCGACAAATAATAACTAACAATTTCAAAAAGTCCATTTTTAAGAAAAAAACGGAATTTAAAAACAATTTTTGGTGATTCTGTCTGGTCTGTGACCACGCACCTGTTTACTGGTAAATAGCTGAAGTCGGTATCATTTTTAACCAAAATTGAGTGAAGGAAACGATATTCAGTTAGAAAAGGATGAATAGTGGAATCAATGGACAACGGTGTTTACTGTTACCATATGGTCCATGGAGGGTTAAGTTGCTGTTAATCAAACTTGACAATTTTTTTTATTACCATACATGCTGCCAATATGGAACATTCAGGCATATAAAAGAGCAACTTTTTACGGCAATAAGTTGCCGAACATGTGTGGCCTCTTATAGGCCAGCAACACATGGTTCTATTGCCGCTAACTGTTCGACTGAAACTAATTGAAAGAAATATTTTGTGCGATACCTTACTTATTTTTAGTATTGGAATAAAATAATCTTTGCTTTGATAGAAATGTTAAATAATAAAAATAATCAAAAACTTAACAATCATTTCAGTTTTGAAATATAAGTATTATCGGTTGATACCAACCAAAATAAAATAATATCACTTCTAGGGTGTTTACTGTCAATACTTGGTGGAAAGGCATTATATTAATAAAAACACAATATTCCTTTGTACTTCATTCCACTTTATTTAATAGGTCAGGACCGGTTTCACTCATTGCAAGCATTGTCAACTGACAATGAGCGACTGAGAATGCTCGTAAGGACCGAAACTGGTCCTGACCTATTAAATAAAGTGGAATGAAGTACAAAGGGATATTGTGTTTTTATTAATAAAATAATATATTTTCTTTTAACTATAATATAATGGTTCTCTGAAATATTCACATTTTCCTTTTCACAGAGACCTCATGGACCAGCAGCTGTCACCCCTCCTAGTGCATAGCTCCGACGACGACATCCTCAACTCCTCCGCATTCTCAAACTCCCATAACCAGATCAGCATCAACATCAGCCCGCTCGCCTCAGTCGAATCCCGCTCCCCTCCGTCCAGCGTCTCGCCCACGCATTCCAGCACCCTATCCTCAGACATAGACGTCGGATCTCCGATCAACTATTACGAAGACAACTTGGACATCAACAACTGTTTAAACATTCAAACCGATCAAGCCCCACCTGCCCCTGCTGTTCAAACATTCCAAAGTAAGTGTCATTGTGATAGTATTCTCCAATTTTTGTATCGATCCGTCTGATGTTTGCTTTTTATTTATTTTGTTTGTTTGTGTGTGCATGTTTTTTTTTGTTGTGGCCTACATTTTAAATTGATAGTTAATTGCGGCGCCGGTGTCTTTGCCAATTTTTCAAAATGTATGCACCAAATGTAGTTCAAAATATTACCACAGGCAAATTAACATTTTGTTGTATATCTTTTTTTGTTTCTATATTGTGAAATATTCTTTTAAAAGTTATAAATGCTTCACAGATAAATTTTGAAGCTAGAGCAAAAACAAGGCATATTCAAATAACGTATGATTTAACAAAAAAGGATTTACATGCCTTGGTTTATTTATACTCTTAACCTGAATCGATTTTTGACAAATTAGTTATTATGTCTGTATAATCTTAAACGTAAATATTGATAAACGAAAATTAATTTCACCTGTGATAATATAATTTAACTGGGCTTTAGTTAAGTGTAATTTTTTTAATGAGATAAGCGGTTTTTTTTAAACTTATTTATTTATTTTTTAATATATTTTAACAAATTTGCTCCGAGATAACCTCAAGAGTGCGTTATCATTTCAAGGTTATTTAATTTTCTTTTGCTATGTCTCCAAGATTATGTTATTAGATTCATCGTAAAAATATGTTTTTTTTTTACTTGATATGTGCGCAGTCTTTATTTAGAGTGGGAGACAGCCAGAAGTTTTAATATGAGAAAAGAGATTTCATAATTTATAAACGTTCTTATGTGAAGTAACCATTTACAATGTATATGATAACCTAGAATTCTTGTAAATTAATAAGAGCCTTAAATGTAGAAAATGATTAGTGAATCATGTTACAAACATATCGACTGTGGAAAGGAAAAAGGACGTAACTAGGGCTTCCAATTACCCGGACTTTCCAACTAACCGGTTTTCGGTTTTTTTCTGGCAATAAAACCGGTTAACCGGTTTAAACCGAAATATAACGTACTTTGATTAGGTAGGTATGCAAAAAATTTTTTTTTGTGTAAAGTTTTAAATATTTGTCATAAATGCTCCAATTTTGATGAAAAATCGATATTTATCATATAGATGGAACACAGAATGCATTATATATATATATATATATATATATATATACAACAATGACAATCAAATGTGGAAAAATATTTTATGATAAAATATGTCAAATAAAAAAATAGAACTTGATAATAAAACTCATCAAAAGAAAGATCTTTGAATAAATGCATTCATTTTTTTAAGCATATCGACTAGACAGGACATCCAATGTTTAGACAAAAATATAGTAGAATACAATAATATTAGCTTATATTATGTCTCCACTCCCACTTTGAAGCATATAGACTCAAACTTTTATTTTTTAACGATAACTGCTTGTTACTCAGTTGCTCAACCCCTCTTTTTTGAAGAGAGAAAAGATTGAAAATTATAGCTAGAACATGGGTGCCTGATCACTCTCACTACGTCATAGTAATTTAAGGGATACTGGAATAGAATATTAGGCATCACAGACATCCATGCCATAGAAAAGAAATCAATGAACTGATTGCAAAAATCCGTCCGTCCGGGATTCGAGCTCGTTTGGTCCGCAACCCAAAGAAACGACGTTGACCACTCGCCCATGTGCAGACCATAATACTTAAATTATAATTGAGAATATCAAGCACGATAATAATTATATTTTATGATAACACCAATTATTTATTGGGTTTATGTTATTTTCTGAACAATTATTTATTTATAAATGTAGGTATTATACGATACTAAAATTTTCATTTACGTATTACGTACAAAATGACTTACATAATATTATATTAAAAAAAATCATAGTTCACAGTGTGTTTGTTTATCTATTGCTCAAGAAAACAATTCGTAAAAAAAAGAATTCATCGAAAATGTTATATTTCACGAAACTACAAATTTGAATTCAAAAATTGTATCAATCAAAAAATTTTCACCATCAAAGCTGTATTTGAATATATTTTTATATTGTTCTAGTTAGGATAGATATTGTGCTATTTACCTGAAAAATATCAATGACTTCTTAATTTCCTATAACCTCATAATCGGTGCGTATAAGCAATTTGTATATTACTGAGAAACTATCAATAATCTCATATTATTTTATATAAAAGAAACAGTTTTTTTTTTTTAATAATATGAGATTGATGATTTAAGTAAATGTATTAGCGTTAAACTCTACTAAGTCATAAAACATCTTCTAAGTTTGTCCGTTCTATTGTTGATTATTTTACTTTACTTCGTCGACCTTGTGGGAGGGTAACATTTTAGCCACATCTGGTATTAATTTAATGACACTTAACAATACGCAACGTCTAATGTTTACAACTGAGAAAGGATGAGTCCTTAGGTTTTAAAAATACGACTGCATCTTTTGTCAACGTTTTGCAAACGGAAATGTATGAAGCAACCATATAATTGAACAATACAGTAAAAGTGACATGGGACAAAGTTCTTGGAATAATTTTGACCCCCCGTTAGGTAAAACTTTACAATTAGCTCTTGGGTATTAGTTTTCACATATTGCATTATGATGGAGAATAAAAGGTTGATACAATAATTAAAAATATCATATTTAAAGCAGATTTTTTTTGCATTGTTGATTTAAAGACAAAATTAAGTATACTTAGAATAATTATAATGCAATAATTATGCAAAGGAAGAATATATCTACTAAATACACACAAAAAAATAACAATGTGTAAGGAGATGTAGATTATTACTCATTAATTAAATTGTATACGTTTTAAAATGGTACATAGTTATATGGTATCCTTATTAATAATTTTTTCATGATTTATACGGATGATTTGTCAAATTTACAATAAAGGTTATTGAGTGACATGCATGTAAGAATCATTCCGTCTTTTTATAAATAATTGTCAATAATTACGAAAAAATATTAAATTATTTGAAAAAGTCATTTCTATTCACATGGACATGGACAACTTTGAGACATAAGTAGATTTTTTTATACAATTCATATAAATGTTTCTTGTGCTATGTCAATTGTTTCCGCTTCTACGCAGTAAATTCATTGGAAAAGATTTTTCTTTTTGAAAAAAAAATAAATAAGAAAAGAGTATATTTGATAAAACGCGGTTAACCGCGTGAAATAAACCGGTTTTCGGTTTTTTTCAAAACATGCGATAAACCGGTTAACCGGTTTCGGTTTAAACCGGTTTGGAAGCCCTAGACGTAACGCACACATACCAAATTTTACAGGAGGCACTAAATATGTGTTTTGATGTTTTTGGGCCATATGCAAATCATGAGTTATACACAACCTTGAAGTGTACGGAGACTAGAAATTGTCTAAGAAAAACCTTGCTTTCAGTCTTATTTCTTGGTTTCAATTTTCACAAGCTCATCTTTTTTCAAACTTCAAAGCTAAATTTAGATACTAATTCGGCATTTGCAGCTTACATCCTTTTGATATTATGTGTATTGAGTTTGATACATTGTGATTATCGAAAAAAAGCTGTTTTGAAAAGACTGGGTTATACGTCCTTTTTCCTTTCCGCAGTCGATATTATTATCCGTGTTGATTGGGCACAGCTGACTAAAAAATATTGAATTTACAGGAGCGCAGTTCAAACAAACACAAAATATCATTATCACATTTTCGATTATTCCTATTTTTATAGAATTTATATCAGTCATTTTATGTGTCATGTTAAAAAAAGCCAGTAATATAAAGTAACATCAATATAGATCTATTCACTCCTCTAAAGGTTAATAAAGTGATCTTTTAATAGCTTGATCATTTTATTTACACAATAAGTTCTTGTAAACGTCAAATTCCAAAATGTTGATATGATGGCTACCGTCCAGCTTTTGGAGAATCATTGAATACATTTTGTGAAACACTTATTTGCCGGATTAATGACATTATCTTGAAATGAAGGTGAAGCAATTGATAACGATTATTACTTATTAATTATTATTATAAAGTTCAGATTGTGAACACGGAGATTGCAATAAAATGTCTTATTATTTGATACAATTAACGATGAAAACATTTATGATAAAGATAAATAAAGCTGATTCAATAATTTCTACGTTTCCTTGTGTACTTGTTAACCGTTTGAATACCGCGCAAATAAATCATTAATATGTCCCAGAGATGCTGCGTGTTTTTGAGAAAAATAATTTCGCCTAATATACACTCAAATTCGATATTTTAAAAACCTATATTGACTCAGTATAGAGGGCACTACACATATTCATCAAAATATTGCTTATATTCTATTAGAATACCAAGTATTCGATTTTTTAAATGTCTTGGACATCCGTGTTCGCTTGCATCTGTTCCGAACACCTGTGTCCCCTTGGTATTCAAGTGGTTAGCTAATATAATAAAAACTGTACAACTAAATACATTGCTATTTCACTCTATTACAATGGAGCTCTATCAAGTAAATGCTAATTCAATTAACAAACTAGCAAAGATCTTAAAAACGTATTTATTGATGATCTTTGTGCCGTGCATTATATTCCAGCTTGCTAGGGTTAATTGTTGTTGTATATCAGACATTCGTTTTCTTTCAATAACGCTCGAGAGGTTATCTGTGGTCTTACCTTACAGTCTGTCTCGTAGGGTTTTTTGTTTAATGAAAAGTAATGACCATTTGCAACTGTAAAAACAACCGTGACCCGACATGCGTAATCGTCTGAATGTTATTTTCTTTCGTGAAAATAATAAAATGTAGTTTGGATAATAAAATTATTATCTACACTTTTTACTTTGGTCATGTAACACACACCTTGTCACTCAAATGAAATAACAAACTACCAATGATTATTTAATAATCATTAATACTTTAATGCGAGCGATTTAATTTATTATTCTTTTTCTTCTTTGACCATATTCGCTCCCTATGTGGAGCATATGGCGTCCACGCGGCACCTCCGTGTTTCCCCGTCTCCCGCCAATTGCTTTGCTTCCTCCCATGACATGCCAGCATCCCTTAGTTCCGCCGAGTACACCCTATGGATAGTACCCGACGGACGTCCGGGGCGCCAGAATCGCACCGGTCGAAAGAAGAGGCAGGCAGGCAGGATTGAGGCTTTCCAAAGGGATCCAAAGCACGTGACCCAGCCAGTTTCAACGTCTCTCCATAACACCACTGACGTGACGGGTTGCTGTCTTGTACATTCCCTTAATTTTCGAATGCCTCACAAAATCAAACCACCTCACCCCCATTATCCGATGCAAGCATCTGTTCTCGAAGCTCAGTATAAGGTTTTTCTGAGTCTTCGTCAGGTGCCATGATTCGCTACCGTAAAACAGTACCGGCAGAATGCAAGCGTTGAATAAGTGGCATTTGGGTTTAATGGAGTACAGCTGTGTGTCCCAGACAGTCTGCATTGAGCTATATTCTTTTTACAGGCTTAAAACCTTCCGGCGAGTGAGTATTTCGTTCAACTGTCGCAGCATGCCGATTCATTTGTTTGTGTTTTTCATGAAGCTCATTCGCGTATTTCAGATGCATCAAATCTCAAACGGAAATCCAATGCGCCGACCGCTGTCGTACTGCCCAAAATACAGAAGCACTACATCACCAAACCGGCGTCGGCCAACTCGCACACGATCAACGCGACGCGCGCCGATGGAACCAAGCAGCGCATCATTCTGAGCAACGTCAACGGCGGATCCCTCCCCTCCAACATTCAGATCGTCAATAACAAAGCGTTCAATGTTCGAACTGAGCGAAGCGGCGGACAGAAGAAGCTCATCAGGGTGGCCCCGGTCGCCGGGAATCCCAGATCCATACTTTTGCCCGTAACCATCAAAGACATGAAAGATTTCCGCTCCATCAAGATCATCAACGCTACCGATTTAAAGAACCCCGGTAAAATTCAAATCGCCGCCGCCAACTTGTTACAAAAGTCCAAACAGGCTTCGGAAAAGTCGAGGAATAACAATATACTGCTGGCGACGACCGCATTCGACGATTCACATCATTATATCATGGGTTTGTTCATGCATTAATATATTTATGTATATATGAAGCTAGAGAAATCTCGGTTTCTTTCTTCTTCCAGCTGAATATTGTAGAAATTCATCCTTAATATTATCAGAACACTATTTACCGGATGCACTGTTTCTAGGGATTTCCGTAAATACCACAGTGTTTTGAATTCTGGGATTTAAGAACAAGAACAACAGAATAATAGGGTAAAAATAGCAACATATGTAGTTCTATAGTTTTTTATATTTATTAGTTGATAGCTATTTCGGCATTCTAGTTATAGTTCTACAGTTGCTATTTTTACCCTATTATAATGGAAGTGAATGCCAAATCAATAAATAAGAACAGACTTTATAAACAGTTTGTTTTGTTGCTTTCTGTAAATAAATAAATAAATCAGTCGAAAAACTTATTGAAATTTCAAAAATTAAACCATTTATATTCATTACATTACCATATAAGCCCAAATCTCGAATGTTGTTTGAAACAATCTTTAAAAGTAATATGATAAAAAAATCTTAGATTTTATCTAACACGTCTGTGATTTTCTTTGTGATTTTTTATGCATGCTTATATATTTTTTTTGTGACAAAAAACATTAATTTTCTAATAAATCAAACAATTCTTGGACTACAGTAAATGCTTTATTTTAATTTAGTTTTACTGTTTTGTTTACAAAATAAACAAAAGAAAACTTTTAGGGTGTTCACTGTCAATACTCGATGGAAAGGCATTAAATTAAGAATAACACAGTATTCCTTTGTACCTATTTCCACTTTTATTTACCAAGATCATGACCGGTTTCAACTGATAAGAAATAGAATTTAACAGTGCTATTTTGTTATTGATATTCTATTTCTTATCAGTTGATAATGCTCGCCATGAGCGAAACCAGTCTTGAACTTGGTAAATAAAAGCGGAAATAAGTACAAAGGAATACTGTGTTTTTCTTAAACAAAAGAAAAAGTCAGTGTGGAAATATATTATTTCAAATTCAAGTTTATTTTGTCCTTGACTATGTCCACTACCAATGTGGTGCGTATGGACTCCTAATGGAGGTCATCACAATAAAACATGGTCGCCCAACCTCTGTTTTTTCAGAGAGAGTAAGGATAGAAGACTAAGACTAGGACGTGACTAGTGGTAAGCTTATCACTCTTGCTACGTCCCGTTGTAGACAAATTTATAAATCTGCAACCTTCGGCATTGAGCAATCAGCTATAGGCACATCTTTTAAGTTTATGAGAACATTGTGAAACAAATAAATACATTTTATTGTACTTAAATAGATTAGGTACTATTTTGCTTTCTTTAAACTTCTATTTTGCCGCAAGCAATGTGTTGAAATAGAAGGAATGATGTTAAAATGATGAACAAGTTAAGTTGCCTAATTTTCCATGATATTTTTATAAATTTCGATATACTTAGCAGCTTATATTAATATGTGCAATGTTTTCCCCTTGAAAGAGTCGGCGTGTCAATTTTATTTAATTTCATAGAGGATTCGACGAGCGAGCGCGGATCGGGCAGGAGTGACGACGAAGACGACGATCAGCTCGAGTACGATGACGATTTCGATCCCGCCCCGCAGGCCAACCACAAAGGGCAGTTCCCTCGCCTGGAACTGACGACCGAGGAACGCCGGTTACTCGTGAAAGAAGGAATATCTCTGCCCTCAAGCTACCCGCTCACCAGACTCGAGGAGAGAGAGCTCAAGAGAATACGGAGGAAGATCAGGAATAAAATCTCTGCGCAAGATTCCCGAAGACGCAAAAAAGAATACGTGGACGGGCTGGAGGATAGGTACAAATTTTTTAAATATTTTACATTTCACACCGAGAGAAGTAGTACCCCTCATTGTTTCGTTCACTTTTTTTTTCAATTTCAAAATATCAGTCAAATATTGTTCGTATCTCAAAACATGGTAAAGTGCAAATAGATCCTTTTCAAAGTAAGGTAACGGACAGATCAAACAAGGCGAGGAACTAATTTATTAACCAATTATTGTTTTCTTTTATTGCAGAGTCAAGCAAAGTACAGAAGAAAACCAGACATTAATGAAAAGAATAAAAGTTTTACAATCACAAAATCATTCCTTAGCAACGCAACTCAGAAAACTGCAGGTGGGTTTAGCGCCACTGTTATATAATACATTGATCAAAATGAAGACCATTTATTTCATCACTTTGTCATATTGTGATTATTCCTTATTTCACATTAAGAAGAAATTGAACTCTATAATTTAGTAATCTCTGAATGCATTTTTTTTTTAGTCTCTCGTATCAAACGGTGGATACAAGAGCGCGCAGCCCGCGACTTGTCTGATGGTTCTGCTCCTGTCCGTGGCTCTGGTCATTGCTCCGTCTCTGCGAGCGGGTACAGCTCCATCGAACGCCAAAGATCTGCAGCAAAGCAACTTGCTCACTTCTATCCGGAGGGCGTTGCTCTCGGCCCAGCCTATCATCCCGCAGGTTGACGCCAATGGAGGTGAGATTACATCATTGTTTATTATTCAATACAAGTAGAAGATAAGCTGCAAGTGGTTTTTAAGTTGTGCGTTTTAGTAGATATTTAAAAAAAGATGAATATAAAAGTTATCTTTTTCAAATTGAACTCAGACCATCGATAAATTCTAAAGTCGAAGTCGCAGCATATACGACCACAGCCCTGGTTATTACAACCTGTGATAGTAACATTAAATTTTGTCTATTGTTTTAGTTATGATGTCCGAAGAGTTGATCGATGACGAGTTCAACAGTGAGGAGCTAGTTTCCTCGGTGCACATGTCGGAGCACGACTACCCGCTGGTGTCAGGCGACACCCGCCTAATGCGAGGTCACTTCACCTCCACCGGCTACATGGATATCCCGCTTGACGGGGATGGCTGGCCACCGGCTAGTAAAAAATCCCCATCCTTTCAATACCCCGTCAAACTGGAGAACTTTGAGTACGATCCGGACTATGACGGAAGCGATCTGTTCCTGTCGCACCACGAGGAAGTCATCGACGAAGATTACGACAGTAAAGACATAAAGTATGAAGATTCTATCAGAATCTACGACGCCGCCATGGAGAAACTGGAGATTCTTCCAGCCAAGGAGAGCATTATTCATGCTACTGGAAAAATGGGAGACGTGCTGGACGTGATGCCGCAGGTTCTCATGGCGGAACCTCGCAGACTAGACATCAACAATGGAGTCAGGAGAAACTACACCCAGATCAGATCGATTGTAATGACTCAGAGCCCTATAGAACTTGAATAATTGTTGAATTTCAGTTAAGAAAATTCGGAATTATTTTCAATGAATATTTGTTCTCGAGTAATAAAAAAAATTGTATTTTTAACCATTTGCTTACTGCAGAATTTTGTAAGGATTTTTCTACTGATGACTTAATAAATAAAACATACACATTGACTAGCAATCAAATACTGTAAATACAGATCACGGTCGCTATTCTAACAAGGAGATTTATTAATATTTGATTCCATTTATGGCAAAAATTTAATTAATCATTTACCAATCAACTCTGGACCTGAACTATGTTTAGTAAACGATCGCAAAAACCACAAAAAAGTCATTACTGCGACAGTAAAAACATCCATGTTAGTTGTTTTGAATCCACCATGTCAGTGTTCTTCAACCTATGGTCGGCGGACTGGCACCGGTCCGCGAGAGTTTATTACCGCAAAGACTTTTGTTTCGAAATTTTTTCGACTTGTTGATGCAAAATGGTGAATGAACTGCCTTTTGATATCTGTAAGGTTTCGGTTATCTCACGTATTTTCAATTTAAGATCGGTCAAAACTATATTGTGGACTTTTTTTTATGTTTTCTGGAACAGCTGCCGAATTTGGGCGACCAGATTGTTTAGAAATCATGAAACGAGTGTTCAGAAATCAGCAAACCACTTCTCTATCGTGTATCTCGATGGAACAGAGTCCGAATAACACTAGTCAAGCCATTGCTTTGCTTGAACGGTATTTTTTCCTATTAAAAAGCAATGCTTTATCGACACGAAATTATGATTTTTCCATTATTTTGAAAATTACAAAAGTAGTGTCACTAAAACCACTGTACCTTGTAACTTGTGAACTAAAAACCTCAATTGTTATGAAATTTTGACAAGTATTATATGAAGGTTGGTACTTTCTTAAAATCATGTCAACAGTGGTGCGATAAATATGTCAGTCATTCTACGAACTTATTGAGTGACATTGGTTGACGCCGGTCCGTGAGATATTTTTACCGGTCCGCGGTTGTAAAAATGTTGAAGAACACTGCACTGTGTGAAACAGGTC
Organism: Himalopsyche anomala; assembly: GCA_031772345.1. Lineage (NCBI taxonomy): Eukaryota > Metazoa > Arthropoda > Insecta > Trichoptera > Rhyacophilidae > Himalopsyche > Himalopsyche anomala. The sequence goes on along the minus strand of CM062834.1, from coordinate 23,825,819 downwards.
TGTATTTAAATACTATTTCACTAATGTTTGATAATTATGTCATTTATCAGTAAGCAGATGTGTCAAAATACGTACTATTGATTCAATACTGTGAGGCTGTAAACGTTGAAACTGTTATTCCCCTTAGAATCTAATATTGTCGTGAAATTATTTTTATTCAGGAGCCTTTGTAGACAGATCGTTCCTCGTTTATTTGAAATCTTTTAATTATATTTATACACCTGTTTAGATTATATTTGCATCTCCGCTTCTACATAAGTTTATTGTTAGCCTTAATATTTTATCGTACTAGAATTAAAGCACGGCTCCGACGGCATCGCGATGTTTTGGATTTTGTCTTTTCATTTATACATTGTTTTTTTGTAAACTGCTCTTTGTTCGCTCTGGTGTACTTTGCGAAAGCAGGGTATCTAAAATTGAACAGTCTTATTACATGTACTTCATTGTTTTACTCAAACGTTTTCTGTTAGTATACAGTTTTTACACTCCAAATTGGACCTTTTACAAACATTTTTTAAGCAATTGGATAATTTAGTAATTAGGTCAGGGGTTACCAACCCCTTGCCCGCGATTTCGGTGCGCCCACCTACTAATTTGGCCAAATCGTAAAATTTCTGGGGTTTTGAATTTCAAAATTCTTGGAAGAGCAAAAAAAAAAGTCACGCTGATAATTTGGACAAATCGGTAAATTCCCTGGTTTTCAGATTTCAAAATTCTTAGACAAGCTAAAAAAATTTGGACAAATCGTTAAATTCCTGGGTTATAGATAACCTTGAAAAAATATGGTGCCCGCCGCCCTAACTTTAGAATGCACTCTAGGGTCCTAAAAGTTTGTTAACCCCTCAATTAGGACGCACATTTTAATGAAATATTATTGTACCTGCATACAGAATATGTACCGCGGGCACGGGCTTAGTAACCCCTGACCTAATTAATAAATTATTCAATTGTTTTTTTGTAAAATGTCCAATTTGATTTGTATAATGTCCAATTTGGTTTGTGAAATGTCCAATTTGGAGTTGTACCGACAATATATTGTTACAATTTATTTTTGGTTGTCCTACAAAGAAATATGAATTCTTTATCCACTTTATCCTAGGTCACGCCGCCTTATAGTTCATATGGATGTTATTCAAAGGTATTCTTACGATATGTCTTAATCCAAATGATTTAAAGAATAGTCAGCTTAATTTTTGGGAAACATCATTTACCCCATTTTGTACATAGTATAAGATACGGTCTGACATTTGTTCAAATGCAACGATAAATGCAAAAATTAAACTATTAATTTGTAATGGGGACAACTCGACACAACTGAAATTAATTTTTGTTTTAATATTAAATGAAAAGTCAGAGTTCCACGAAACTGATGATCAGCTTTTGTACTGTGCAAATATAAATAACTCGTTAATGTGGTTATCGAAAAAGGATCACTTCTTTTAAGCACCTCTACGGTGGGTATAACTTTTATAAGAGAAATTAAATAGTGTAAGGTGAAAGAGAGACGATAAAAAAAGTCGCTCTCGACGTATATTTAAACAAATTATATTATTTTATTTCTGTGTACAAAAAACGTAAACTATTATATGTATATTTAAGAATGTTTCCTTCGATTGTGTTTATTACCGTATTCATTGAATAGTTTATTACAATATGCTGTGTTAGTTTAATGGTCCTAAATGAGCATGGGAAATGTTTTATGAATGCCCCTTTAGGTTTAAGTAATAAATAATTATGTAGGATTTATAAAATTATACTGTTATTCTTGATTAATATGAATTATTCCCCTAACTTTTATTGAACATTATTTTTACAAAAAAAGACAACCGGATCGCTAGAGGAGATTCATATCTGCAGACGTCTAACGTGGCCGACACGATCGTAGTTCACGCATCAAACGGCAGATTCATGGAATAATATACGTACTACCTGTCATTCCTGGAAATAACGATAATATAACCGTAAATCTCTAAAATTTTGTCGGCGAGAATTGTCAGATGGATGCCATAAATTATATTGGATATTAATGCGGTCTGAAGAATATTTGCCGCGTCGTGTCTCTCACGTTATATGACTGTATATTTGAATGAACCTCTCGACATACTTTGGCGCCAATGCCCATGTTTTTGTGTAATATTATCAAAATTTATGTACGAGTACTTTTTTGTCTTTGGTAAAATATTTTTTAAACATTGTTTTATGTGTATTTTATTCCATCCATTTTAATGAGTTTATGTTTTATGATTATATTATAATGAATCTATATTTCTACACTACGTTTCGGACAGCAGGAGTGCTGTCGATTATATGGAGATGTTTAATTTTGATAATTTATTTAGGAAAGCATAATATAAAGGTGTTTTGTAGTCCTTCCAGTTGAAAAATCATACAAATTCTAGATAATATTTTTGATCATTCAATTCAAGCAACAAATCTTATTACAGATAGTCTTTTTTATCGTTCTTAGATCATATCTGCTTCTTATAAGTCAATCATACGGCGCCCACTCTACTCCCTATTGCTTGCCGAATGCTTTGCCTCATCTGGTCAAGCCGGCACTCCTCAATTCCGCCGATTGCATTGTAATGATAGTGTCTGGACAGGTTTTCAAGATAAAAAAGTTTCCTTACAAAGTCCAACTGCATTATATCCCAAAATGCTTCTGTTAGGAGTTTTTTCGGGTGCCGTGATTCACTACCGATACCCTGCAGAATGCGGAGAGTTGAACGGCTGCGCGACAAACTCTTAAAATAAAAAAGCGGCGAATCCCGTTATTGAAACAAAATCACACTTTCCTGCAAATATATTTTGGACAGGGCCGAACGGATGAGTTTATTTTTTAGGGACAGCCTATCGAAAACCTCAGTAGCATAATATTTTTAATATTTTTAATGTTTAACACTGTTTGAAACTATTTTGTTGAAAACACTTTTTACTTAGTGACGATTGCAGGGATATATTTTAAATCATAATATTTTATTGTAGCATAGCTGATATTTCTTAATAAAAATGCTTGTAATGAAATTATCACTCGAGATGCTGATCTTATACTTCTCAACTGGTCTATCTGTGGGAAAAAGATATCTAAATATGAACTTGATATCTGTATGAGAAAATATCATATTATCTTTAAAACATTTTTATTGCTAGCCAAAGTAATGTCATTTGAATTTCAAAACGATAGTCAATTCGAGTGTCAGCTAGCTTCGCTTACTATTATCCAATTTTTAGTATACCCATTTAAAAATGATTGTTAGTCATTTAATTGTGAGTCCTACTTGGTTGTGCAGTCGAGCGATGGAATCCCTGAATGTACACTTTCATGCGTTGATTTGAGTATATTTTAATCTAGAGAAAATCTGGAGTGATTTTAACAACTAAATTTGTTAAAATTAGCCTTATAATAAAGGTCGGTATGAATCAATTTTAAATTGTAAAAAAACAGTCTGCCTTCTTGAATTTCTCGAGGTCGAGACGTAGTTCTCCGATTGTCTGCGCTTGATCTAATGATAATTATTATTATGATGTCTATAGAATATTTTCTCATCGGAAAACCTAAAAGATTTAATATAATAAAAGTTATTTATGTAACGGTGCCGAGACGGTAATTGAAATAAAAAATTTTAACCGCAATTACACATTTTCTACTCTAGTTTTATAAGTGCCAGTAGGCTTGTTAAAACTTAAGATTGGGTGAAATATTGAGTGTTAAATAAAGAATTATATAATATGATTTTTGTTTTATTATACACGTTAAATCAAAGAAAATTCAATCAAAAAAATAAGCAACACTTCTCGTAGAAGTAATCTTTGTACCAATTTTTTCCAACTCTAGGAATCAAAAAAAAAAAGTAAATCTTACGCTCCTTAACACAAAGAGGAGAGAGGCATGTTCATTGACGTGAGTGTGAAATGAAGAATTCTGAAGGAATATCATTTTCAGCGGATGTAAAGTGTTTTGAAGATATAATCACGGATTTTGAGAAACGATTTACCGATTTTGGAAATATTGTGTAAGATATTTTACTTTTTAGTCAACCTTCTACTTCCAGTATTACAAATGTAAGATCTGATCTTCAGGTGGAGCTGTGCAACAGTCCCTTTTTATACTAACAGATGTGAAACAGAAGATTTTTTTGAAATCATTACCATAGTATGTACCCTAAATTGAGGGACTAGGGCAGGGGCGGGGGAACCTTTTCTTCTCCAAAGGCTGCATTCATTTTTCTGATTCGTCATGAAGGCCACAGTGAACATTGACTAGGGAATTTTTGGCTGGAAACAATTTCATACCAATTTCTAAAGCCCAAAAATTTGCGGATATCCCAAAATTATCAGGGTGGGACCTTTTTTTTTAGGTCTTTCAAGGATTCGTACATCAAAAATCCCAAGAATTTGCGAAATTACAAAAAATTACAGAATTAGAGAATTGGCCAAAAGGCCTCAGGTTCCCCACACCTGGACTAGGGGCTCAATGCTCAGAAGTACATATATTTGTGAAAGTACCCCTTCAACCATGAAATTGATTCAATCAAAATACAGATATTCGTTGACAATCACTGTCAAATTTGCTGCGTTTCTCAACTACAAACAACAAAGTTCTAAATCAAACAATACTGCGAGACAACAAATTAAAGAGGACACATGGAAAAGCAATCAATCTACATGATAAATGTTCAGATGCGAAAAGGTTCGCTTGAGCATTGTAGTGTGCCTAACATATGTTGAATTGTGATACATGAACATCTCCACCAAAATTGATGTAGATGTGTGAATACAACATTTAGAATAATGTCTGCATTTCTGTTTAATCCATAATGTGGAGCATATGTGCACCAAATGGAGGTATCTCAACATAAGATTTTCTAAGAGAACTGCTTCTTACTCAGTTGCTCAACTGCCTTGTTTTTCAAAGAGAGTGGGAATAGTGGTTAGTTAACCACTTGCGATACCCGGTTATTTTATGAATGTGAGAGAATTTTAAACATCACAAAGATTCATGCCTTCGAAGAGAAATCGATTGAAAAAATGCTATTTGTTCCCTTGAGATCCGTCACCAACAACATTGACTACTGCACTGTGAATCTGATGCATTATCTTTTTACAGTTAAGTAGTTGGTTTAGAATTAGTAAAATCGCACATGAGCTATAAAATTGAATTATTCGGTACAATATTTTTCAAAACTTACATTTTCAAATTGAAGTTGGTGAAATCCACATCAATCGTTAACAGCGTATCCCTCTGCGCCAACTGCGGTTATTATACATTCAAATATGCATCACTGGTTATGCAATTATTCCCATTTATTTTGACCTCACATTCGAAGATAATATCCATATTTGGCTTATGCTAACTAATATTCGAAATTTCATTTCTCCGTCTTGGATTTATCCTTAATTTGTTAATTATTTTCACTGGTACTTTCAACAACCAAAGACCAACAACCTTTTTAAATACCAGTACTTCGTAATTTACTATTTTACTGACCATGTCAATCCTAATTGTAAAAAAGATTTGCCATCAATTTTTTGGTTGGCAAAATCATATTTATAAAATTTAAGACATAGAACTGTGCTTGCTGACCTTTGGTAAATCATAATTTTTGTAACATAAAGGCATACCTTTATATAATGTTCTTTGATTTTTTTGTTGATTAACTGAGAGTTGAAATGAGTTATTCCACTTGTGTTACAAAATGTGACACATGAGAAGCATCATCAGATATAACATCGCAATGTTTTTGAATAAATTAAAAATTGATTGTAATTCTGGATGAATTGGATGCAGGTAGGTGGTAAGATATAAACATTGACAGCACTACTTTGATTACTTACATTCGGAAATAAATTTAACAATGGTGATCCGCCTAACAAGTGGAATAACAAAGTTATCAAAATAAACTAATGTATATTGAAAATAAACTTCCACAAAGTTACCGCTGAATCCATCGAAAACATATTATTTATTAAGAATAACTGTGATTTGAGTTTGTTTGCAGAATTCTTTGAACAATTTTCTAATATCGGTTAAAATTTTCTTATGAACTATTTATTATATTTGAGTATCCATTGGTAGGTAAAGTGTCCTCAGGTGATTCCAAATTTCTTCTTCTTTTCTTGCACCATCATTTTTTTTCTCTCCGGGTTGACTAGTATATCAAATAATATACTCATCATGTATGTTGAAACACCGGATCACATGAACTATATTCTAAACACTCAATGTAGATTCTCCTTCAAATCGTACAATGAATGTATGTGTTTGTTTGTACAACTACTTTTTCATGGATATAAATTTGTTATTTTAAACTAACTGTAAAAAGATATGTGTACAAACATCTGTAATGTGTAAATCAATGCGATCAATACAACAGAAGTTAAAAAAAAAGTATTTCATCCGTGTACGGATAACTGGGAATTTACTGTAATTTGGTATTCCCATTTCAACAAATTTGAAAAAAAATTTGATGTGAAGTTTCAGTTTTTATTCGCAGCGATCCATTTTTAATTATGTTTTGTAATAGACTGTCATTTTTTGCGGTAAAAAGGATAGGGAGGGGGATACAGTGCTGCCATCTTTTTCCTGGTCATTCCGGTGTTAAAAAACGGAGCGAGCGTTTATAGATAATGAAAATAATTTTATTCCACCAAATTCATAATGTTCCAATAGAAAAAAAAAGAAAAACAATATTGTAGGGTGATGGAATTGTTACACTAAAGATATTCATTTTATTCAAATTTACATACAGACAATTTGATAACATATCTCCGACGGTTTTCACAAATGAAAACATGTTTTATTAACAATACTTCCAAAATAGTCTGCGAGTGGGCCGTGTCAAAACGCAGCAGTTCAAGCCTCGACACGATTCATTATAAACAATATATATGATACATCAACTGCAACTTAAAGTGAAGAGCATTATTTACAATCAGATTAAGAAATGACATCTATAATGTTGATTTTTTTGACCAATTTTGTACAACAATGAAGCGTCAAATCATATAACATCGTTATTTATACAAACAGTTATAATTTTACCTATCGTTAGATGATGATCGACGTCCTTTAACTAATAATTCGTAAATGTTGTTTATAAAAGTGGAGCCAAAAGGATGAAATAATTAAAATTTAACAGAATTTTAGAGCAGTTTATTGCCTTTAAAATCCACAATTATTGCAACGGAATGTGTTTTTTAAAACAACGATTCTGCAACTACATATATAATATTTTGACATTAAAAATAAATAGCGAGACTTTAACTGGACTAGTGTGGGAAAAGAAACAATACGACTCGTATATTCTCACATTGCAGCGGAAGTTCTCAGCATTCTGTTCATTGAAACTTAATCGAGCGACACTCGTTCAAAGTCAACGAACTGTTTCACAATATAGTCTTCTTTTGGTAGCCCGCCTACTCGATTGTGGGAGTATCACCTGATTCGAATCGTTGATTGTTTCGACCTACTCGATATAGAGACAACATTAAACGCTGAATACTTGCGAGTGATTTATTTTATTAAATTAAATTTTATGTGACAGAGTACTACACAAAAAAAAACATGATTCAGAGACTTGCAGAGCTCGGAATAATCATTAAAGATTAATTATCATTAAGAGATATAGAAGTAAATATTAAATAAAAGACAGAGCATCAACAGTAGAAGCACTTTAATTGTGTTAAATTTTTCAGTGTCTTGAGCTGTCGACACTGTTATTCAAGAGTAGTACAGGGGTACTCAAGTAGGGACTCGATACATTTTTGAAATCAGTCATGCGATGCACTTATTTTATATTTAGAGAAGTTATTGGGAAAAACACTTGAACCGCTGACGTCTTATTCTACGGCCCACTCTTCGCTTCTTTCAATTCGAATCCAAATATTTTGGCAAAGAGGCATACTTAACCAAATTAAAACAAACAATGCGAAATGGATGCTTATCTGTATAAAATTTTCACAATAATTAAATAAGCGTTTTTCTTGTTTAAAAAGTATCAAACTAAACATGTATAGAGGAGGGGTTACATTCAGTAAAATCATAATCCGGGTTAATTAATAGTATTGAAAATTTTAAGCTATAATATTTACAGACACATTCAGTGAAAACTTACTTACGACGACACGCATTCTTCGAATTTATCAACGAACCCAATATTTTTATCGTGTGAATATTGTTTTTATAATAATAAAAGGTAACAGTACATATTTAATATTCCGTTTTGAAATATTATTTTCAACATGAATTTAGAAATAATCTTCCGATCCATTCGCTGACATTCACTATTATAGGATTGTATGAGAGCCGTCCGCGACAGACACTAGCTTTTTAATCGCGCCGCGAAAATTGATCACGAGAATTATCGATGAAAAGAAAAACAATATTTCTTTAAATCAAAAACAACCTCAATTTCGCCATTGACTCTTCAGCGGGACGGAGTGACTCATTTTAGCAGATACTGATTAACAAATTAACAATGTGATAATTTTACATTAGAACAATTTATTTCACCATTGTTGTAAAATTTCTATGATTTCTAGTTTTGAAAAAAAAAAAATATTGACGAAATATTTAGTTAGCAAGTGATAAAATGCAAAGCGCGCCATACAGACGACCGTCTCGTAGCAACGACAATAGAATGCGACAGTGCAATTGGGGGATTTGCGGCGAATATTTCAAGCCGGCGCGTATTTGAGGGTTCCACTGTATTTATGTTATTCTGACTTCAAAATATTGTTTCAATTCTACCAGTGACTTCAACGATGAATCATATCAGCAATTATAGGATGACGTAGAAAATGATCAAGAAATGAACGATCCGAACAGCTTTTAAGCTGATGGCGAAACGAGAAATTGTTTTTACCCTAACAACAATATACATGTATCGTTTTGACAAAAAAAAACAAATCGGAATAGTAATGAACACGGTAAGAGTCCTGTCGGTTTAATAAATAATAAAAATAATGATTGTTTAGGAATCTTCTCTTCAATTCCTGATGCGATTTAAAATTTCCGGAAGAAAAATACATTATTAAAAAGCGAAACTTTCGAATGGCTTCACGGCATCCTATCGGCGATCTACGGTTTATATATATAATTGTATTTAATCCTACGATTATTATTTATCAAATAAAAATACTTCTCTATTTTTAATCCTCGGCAATGTGCACTCCTTTCTGTATACGTTTTCGATTCCAAAGTGTCTTCCGTCATCAGAAGCATTAATGCGTGTCAATGTAAAATGAACGGAGTCTTGCGAAAAGGATCAGATAAGATTGTAGAGACGATCGCCTACTGCGGAAAGTGTGAGGGTCGAATATCTCGAGTCTTTTATGAATCGTCACATAATTACGATAAGCAGAACAACGAGGCATCTTTTGCAAAACACCGTCCATATAATAAAGCCATTTATAAAATAAACTAAAACCTGAACACGACTGATTTAAAAGTGTTTAATTTATATATAAAAAAAATAGCCATTTTGGCACAAAATTATAAAGGTAACAATTATGCACAAGAGAAAAGTAATTATTTTATGAGAAAAAATAGTAATAAATGAATGAATAATTTAGATGCGTGAGGCGATTACGAAAAAGATTTTCAACCATTCAACCTTTTGCACCCGCAAACATGTACACTTTATTTATTACAGAAAATATTATAAAGCTATTTCTGTAAAAATTCTATTCTACTTTGTGAACAATTCACAACTTGAGGATTACGACTGTGACATGAATAAGATGAGCATCGATGCATTTCCTATTTACGAATATCCACGTTGTTTTTATTGTTGGTAGTTAGTTGTCAAAAAAAACTAAGAAACCTACTTCACGCAGTAAGAGAAAGTGCAAAAGGATAAATTGGTGATATAAATTATGGAACCGGTTAATATTATAAACAGGTAGTGTTTGGCTAAATCCTGAAAATTTGATCGAAGAAATAAATGACTCACCTGAATTGTTTTCAATTTCGAATGATTTTTTTTAATGAGAAACTTCCCGTTTTGCTGTATTTCAAAAAGTAAGCAATCCAAAAATACAATCAGTTTTGACCTAATCACTACCAAATTATGAAAAAAAATAATAAAGAAAAGTGTAAAAACGAGGATATAATCAGCAAAAGTTAAATTGTATTACAGTTTAGGATAAACAGCCGAAAAAAGCTCAGAACGAACAGTTTTTTTTTTTAATATGGCTTAATAATTTTCTTACGTTTCGTTTGCACTAAAAAATAAACAAAAAAACAAAATGATTTCATTATAAAATATGAAGATGTATGAGGTTTATTTTAAAATGGATTACGAGAAAAAGTATTATAATAAAATAAGAATAATTCCTTTAAACTAAATTTAATCTCAAATGACTTTATGCACAAACATTCAATTACTTAATCAATTAACTATCAGAATTCAAAGAAGTGTGGAGACGCCGGCGGAAAATCACTCATCGCTGCGAGTTTCTTCCGCAGTTTTACAACATTAATAAAAAAGCTTCTCACAATTCTTTGAACGGACTCTTCAAATATCTAAATTGATTTTTATACCAATCGAAGCCTTCAGACCCGTCCGATTTTTTTCCACGGCCTAATATAATGTACAAAACGATCGCAGAGGAATGCTATATACACGATGGTTCGAAATTTCTACGATGTTGTCTTATCTTTAGAATGATTTATTTTCAATGACGTTACGTTTGTAAGTTTCTACAATAAATATATTGCGAAAGATGATTTTTTTGGGCGGATTGTTTGATCGATATTAATCCTTCGGTTACCGAGGCGCGACAGTCGATTCGGTCACTTTGCTATAATAAAAACAATTTTAATATCACTGTATTTCCGCCGTAAATAAAAAGCATCTTTATCTGTGATGATTTTGTTTATTCATGTTAACCGACTGCAGCCGAGAAGATTTTGCAAACATAACAGCTAAGTTGAAATCATGGTTCATGTGTTTTTGCTACTGGAATTGCCAGAATATGAGTTAAGCCATCTTTTTCATTACAACGGCAGTAATACTACATTTATTTCATGTTATGGAGTCAGCATGTATTCTGATAAAGAAAATTTAAGCATAAAATAAGATCTTTTGCCTTATACTAAATTCAAACTCGATAACATTTAATTTCTGTTGTTTTAAGAGTGGATAAGAAACAGGGTCTCGCCTATGATAAAATTATTCAATATCAATTTTTTTTATGATGTTTGCAAAGGGGTGTAAAACATTGATGCAAAATAATTCAATCAAGTGTGTCGGCAGTTAGTTACCTTGTTCCATTACAATAAGGTTAAAAATATTTTTGCATTATTTCTGACGGCGGGCGCTGTGTTGAAATACCCAATAATACAATTCCCCACGGGTCGAATACGTCGATTAGGCTTCGCATTCTGACATTTTCACACATCGAAGAATGATGTTAGGTCTGTCATACTCCGAGGTAACCAAAGGATTGAAAAGAAAAGAAAAAAATATCACGTTTAAACTCAAAGCATTTATTGTTTAAATGTCTAGCAATGCCATTACATCAGTCCTCATAATATAAATACAAAGCATGGAACATGTATAAGAATTATATTAAATAAATATTGTATATTATAATCGCGCACCGGTCCCTCGTTTGCGATAAAAATTGATTACGAGAAAACGGGTCTGAAAGCGTCGACGTAAAAAAAAAACCAACACGAGGAACAAAAATGGTCACTGCGAATTTTGAATGATGAACATATAAAATACATTTACATTATTAATTTAAATATTGACCCGAGTAGGATATGTTTTAAATGTGTCTACGTGTGCATTCAAAGATGTCAATTATCACATTATTAATTCAAATTCAAAACAGTACAAAGTTCTTCGTGTTCCGATTGATTCGATAAAAAAACCAGTCTTGTTCCGAAATTCAATTTTCTTTAATACTTTTAAAAGAAAATGCCGACTCAGTCGAGTAAGAGAGAGAAATAATATGTATATATATATATGTATATATTTAAATACATTATGTTAAGCATCAACAATTGTTTTATATGTATGTACATATATTAATACTTCTATAATAGTATTTGATCAGCAACCGAGCAATATCAAAAGTCAAAAAATTGGTAGCATCGACGAGATGGCATCATAAATCCGGTTTCGGTGGCCGATCAAATCGAGCCGCCCTCCGTCGCTCCGGTGTTTCCACACCCCAGAGCGCTCTATCTGCAGTCATAAAAAAAGTGTCAGAAACGTTTTTACGTTTGACAGCAATTTTTCACAAAATTGGATGGCGGAAATATCAGGCGGCGGTCGTTTGAGGGCCGACGAAGCCGAAACTCGACTCGGAACCGATGCGGAGATAAAAAAAAAGACGAGCGACGGTGCCGTGTTAGATGTCGCCCACTATATCTAAGAGTTAGCCCAATCGCAATTATACACTTTTCCCTTTCAACGAGACACGACATTAGTATAATAATCAATAGGTACTGATTTAAATAATTAATCATATTCAGTGTTCACTTCACTCTCCATAAACATCTTCATCATCACAATAAATGTCATTTAACAAATTTGATCTACGCTCGCGCTTCCGACTCTCCGATCGTAAATCCCGTTCAATAATCAGACTCGTCCGGAGAAGTCCTCCGTCGTTACGCGCTTTAGATTCTACGCGAGCATTCAAACTGATCATTTTCGGTATAATAGCTTTCTGACTTTGGCTAACGACAAAAGTATCCACTCACATTACACAATTACCATACTGACCTCAACTGTAGACTGTAGGCGAGGATTCTTCGCAAGAATCGGTAGCGGTCGAATTCGACGGTACATAAATAAGTCAGATTAACGGTAGTTAATTTATGAACGATAGGCGTTTGAAAAACATTTCATTTTATTTGTCGTTTTCCACATCTGGATTAAAATTATCCAAAATATTTCATCTTTTCAATTCACTGTTAAACGAGCAACACGTTTGGGTCAATATGGTAAAACACAACATTCAACCGGACGTAAAAACAATACACTTGCAATATTTTACAAAAGGAAACTCATTACATTCCGAGTTATCTAACTGCATCTCTTCTCCGACAACACTTTAGACATTCATTTCACCTTATACAGACCAATATCCGAATATACAATCGGTCGGATGCGCGGCAGTGAGGTTTACGCCACTCTGAGCACAGTTTGAAAACGTTATTCATATCACACGACAGATGTTACAGAATTAAGTATGCAGCGTCTCAATAAAACATCGCTATGAAAAGAAATCGGTAAAAAAAAACTATGCAGTTTTATATTAATTATATTAGTGAACAATTCGTGAACTGCGTCGGCCGAAGGAATATTGGACGCTCGAGAACCGACGCGGCGACGGTCCGGCGTAATATTTCATCGTGTAAGTATCATCGAATCCGAGAGAAGCTTCCGCGCGCACTCGTAGCGATTTAAAATAATAACAAAATATTTCTTCATCCGACCAAATTTGTTCATATGTCCGAATCGATTATTATAATAATAAAAAAAAACCCTGACTCTTTGACAGACGGCGAGAGCTTCACTTGGAAATAAATAATCATTTCGTAAGAACAAAGAAATAAGAAGCAAAATGTCCGATTCGCTGTTCCATCAGCGGCGTAAAGACTTCTCAGGACAGGGGGCACATCGAATAGCACTCGCGACCGACAACACCGGTTGATGGATTCCCAAAACTATGCGACTGCGAGATTTGATTGTTCTCTTCTGAAACTCTTCCGTGGTTTTTGATTCCGGAGATAGCGGTGCCGTTGACGATGGCGCGGCTCGCCTATTTGATAGTTTCGGTTCGCGGAGGGTTACGTTACGGATTAGAGTGTTGCGGTCGACAGGAGGCGAGCTCAGGAGTGCGAGTTGTAGTGGTGCAGCGGCGGCAGGGGCGAAGCGTGCCGGCCGACGGCAGCGACGGAGCTCGCCCCTCCCAATTCTTTGCCGAGTCATTTTCCTCTTCCGGAACACTTTTTCTTCTTGCGCTTGAAAAAGCAACAGCACCTGAAAGAGTACAAAATGTCAATTATTTCATCCACGCGTAAAGGGCGTTTCAAGCATTTCATATTTCACAGTTCATAAGAGTTAAATTGGGAGACCTCGAATTTATTTCATTTAAAATCGATTCCTCAAGAAAGTGAAAACCAAAATAAACGTGCAAATATAATCTATTCGACATTTATTCTTTTGATGTTACAATTTACAATTACAACAGTATGTTGACATTGTATTATAATTATCTCAATGAGAGTATCTTAACAGAAGTTTTTCCTATGAAAATTGCTTGGTAATCAGTTGCTCAACCTCTCTTTTTTCGAATAGAGTAGGGATAGAAAGGATACGGCTAGGACACAGCGAGTGGTTAGCTAATCGCTCTCGGTGCGACCTGTTATTTTAGTACAATAATTATATTAACAGCTTAACGACCGTGGACGCGTCTTTGAAAAACAAAGGTTGCTGGCCGGCGGACACATATATGCGTATAGGCAAAGTATCTGGAAGCTAAGAAAATTAAATTTTGTAAAGATATCTCAATTTGCTTACAAATTATAGTGAATTTAGTAAAATTACAATTTTATTTCGCCAGGTGAAATTTTATAAAAAAAAACGTGCGGTCATTAAGCTGTTAAGGAAAAGCAATCGGAACAGAGTTTCGATAACGGTTGTAGAATTCTGATCAGTAATGCATTGTGAATGGGAATCGTTTGCGGCAGGGCTTCGGAAAGCGTGCCGCGAAAGGATTCAACTCGTAATGCATACCAGCAATGTGTAATGCATCCAAAATAAGTGTACGCGCACTGCAATACCACCGCAGGCATAAGTTATAATCTTGAATTATTTATTAGTCACAATTTCTTTTCCTGGCTAATTTTTTTAACATAACTACAACACGGGCTACGTGATAAATTCGATAAGAGTATGGAAACGCAAATCAAGGCAAACTAATACAGGTGGAAAAATAGAGTAGGAAAATGATTTGGCATGCCTGCTTTTCCCCACCTGTCATTATTTTGCCTTGATGAGTGCGATTTAAAGGCTTGTATTGATTGAACCTCCCGAGAGACCGCCAGACAAAGTGAAATACATTGCTTTCTTATCGATTTAAACCATGTTGCCCGAGCGGGATTTCAAGCAAAAGATACACATGTCGTCACCAAGCTTAATATGTTCCGCTGCAGTTGTTTTGGGAAGGTATTTGCGGAAAACACTTGACAGGTGGGGAGAGGTGGATGGTTAGCGAGATATTTTTGGGTATGTTCGTTCCAACCTACAAGTACACAAATCATTCATGTTAGTTAGCGGTAGTGTGCCAAGAGGCGTACATCCTTTATTATTTAAACATAAAATTTTGAGTTTTAAATGTATGCAAACATTTGCCTACTGCGAGAAAACTATAAAATTTTTCTAGTTGTACTTCTGTGGAGCTATTCAAATATAATGGGTAATAGAACTAAAAACATAAAATTTTGACTTATTAACTTATACTACAGAATTAGGCTACTGATATATCGTTACCTTACTTTGAAAAGGTTCTATTTGCACTTTACCATTTTTTTAGATACAAGCGTTTGAATATTTGACTGATCATATTTTGAAATTGAAAAGAAAAAATGCACTTTTAATGATGAACAAGTATAAACATAATTATTTTACTTATTTATTTAAACCCTATATATCTGGAGATAATCAGTGATTAAAACTGTAATAAGAACCTTTTTGCTCTGAACTGACAACAATAATTGAGTTTGAACTGGTTGTAACGTCCAGTTGACAGTCCTTTCTACACTTGGTCTGTAGTATGCGTTTGACAGTTGCCACCCACCGATCGATTGTCGAAGCTGAATTTTGTCCCAACTTCGTTCAAAAGATTTAAGTTTTATAATGATATACTGAGTTGTAATACTGTAAGTCGAATGTTGTTTATAAATCGATTATAAAAAGCCATATTGTTTCTTAGAAGCTTGTAAAATTACTGTATGAAAGAAAGTGTGTAGATAGAACTCTCGAATCCTGCAGACTTCTTTATTTAAAAATGCATGACTCTGAAATTAATATATATGTTAGATTGTGTCAAATAAAACATTTTCCAACTGAAATGTCAGTTAGAACCTTTTCAAAGTAAGGTAACAATATCATATTGATTCAAATATATTTCTATGATAGACAATTAAATCGATATATATGTTACACCGAATCGGTGAAATTGCCTATTTCACGGAGTCGGCAGAAATTTTGCTGAATGCGTGAATTCGGCAAGCCCGTTGCCTATTGCACGCATTCGGTAATATTTCTGCCGACTGAGTGAATTCGCCAGGGTGTATAATTATTGTCTATGGTCAGTGTATAAATTCTTTAACTGTCAACATGACAGTTGAAAAAATAATTTTGACACAGAAGTCAAATTTAGCTTGGCTGTATGTAATATTGTCATTATTGTTTTTGATTGTGAATGCAGAATGATGACGCGTTTTGAAAAGATTATTTCTATACCATGTTCCAACCATTTTTCACGAACTAACTAAAAGGGCCAATCTTCATATTATTAATAACGCTTAATGCGGATCTTGCCGTGGAATTCGCCTAATGATAACGGTATTTTGAATAGCACATTTTCGAAATGTCGTTCTATCCAATGAGAGCGGATTATTTTAAGCCGCGCGTGAATGTTCTGATATCTTCCCGTTTGAAAAATCGATATTTCTTGGTGTAGAGCTGAAGTATTCTATCACCATGGATCATAATATTCGAAAATTTTCGAATAATCAAAGACTTTAATTCGATTATTGTAAACTATGATTATAGGGCTATCGAAATGAATCGTTGGATCGTGTGAGTCGAGTGAGAGCAATATTCTTTGGAGCTGATTTGATCAATTGAATCATAATGATTAAATCTTTTCACGTCTGACCTTGTAAATCTTTTTGAATTCTTTAATACATTAATAATGTTTGAATTATGATATGGATTTATCATAGAATAATATTTTGCTTTTTTTCATACATTTGGATAAAATGTGCAATTGATTTTTTATTGAAAAATTGCATTTGATTTTTATATATTTTGACTGTCTTCCATACTAGATAAAATATATTATAAATATAATTTTATGTGAGATTTTAATTTTGTGAGAATATATTTTGAATATTTTTCATACATCTGGATAAAATTTGCAATTAATTTCGATTATCCTATATGTGATACGGATTCTCAAAATTTTTAGAGTCAACACCGCCGCCCTCTGTTTTTATGATTTTTGTCATCCTATAATAATTATAGGATGACAAAAATCATATACATATTATGTAACACGGTTTCTCAATATTTTATTAGTCGACATTCTCCACTGTCTTGTTACTGTCATAGTGGAATGACACACTATTCTTTTGTTAATAAAAATATCATAACATTTCTTTTTACCATGGGTCGAATTTTTGTTTCTTAATTTAAATTTGGTTCAGTTGTAATTTTTTATTATTTACAGTGAAATCCTGTTTAAGCACGTCCAGAATTCACGTTTTCCGATATTTGCGTATTTTTTTACAACCCCAATTATTTTAATTCTTAAAGAGGTCTGGGTGTATTCTTAAAAACCATTTAGAGAATTAATTAAGCTAAAACCTTCTGGCTTATTCAATAAATAAGTTTGCATTTGATTTTCCACGCCAGTAAATATTTGATTTATCAAAAATGCAAAAAAAATCACCCCGTTGAGGGCAACGGGCTTACAGCTTGTACATTATAGAAACGTCACCCGTTGAGGTTATGTTGTACAGTGCTGTGTCCGAACGAACGTTATTTGATTTTATTGGATGCAAAAATGCGAGTAAATTTAATTTCTAATTTTTATAAGCTTTCTACAATTAAAATATAATTATTTTATCATCACTGTGACAGCTTATTCTTATACCATAGATAGTTCCAATATAACTTATTATGGTCTATGGTTTATTTTGACAACTGTCACAAAGGGAGACATTCCAAAGTCGAAAATAGATCTCTAAAATGACGCCCGATGAGTTGATGTCGACGAGTGCTGACTATCATATTACAGTTTTAACTTATTTGCAAGTTGTGTGGAGATGAACGACATTGTAATTAATTAACAATATGCTTTTATATGCTATGAAATGACATTTGGTTTAGTTGCAAAAAACACCGCCAGAGCGCTGTGATCATAGACAACCTACAAAGTTTCTATGAATCTACCTGCTGAATGCATGAAATAAGCAAAAGATTTTATGCCGAATTCACGCAGTCGGCAGAAATTTTACCGAATGCGTGAAATAGGCAACGGGCTTACCGATTTCACGCATTCAGCAAAATGTCTGCCGACTGCGTGAAATAGGCAATTTCACCGATTCGGTGTAACATATATATCTCTTACAAACAAAATAAGCAAACACAACTGGTCAGTGGCAATCCCTCTTTCCACCTTTATAGAAAGGGTAATAACAGCAGTCTGCTTTTTTAGCCACTTAATCACACTGTAAAGGAAAAATGGCGTAGGAGTGGAAAGGAAAGGACTATCTAACTGTAACGAGTTTTGCGCTCATGATCAGTCCTCAGATTTGATGTTTGATATACGATAAATATTATGTGAAGGACTTAAATTGAAAATTAAAGTTACTGACTTGGTTTCATCGACGACATCTATCTCCTGCTGCGCCTGCGTGATGGGAGTGTTGGAGTGACCCGCCGTCGGGTCGTCGGCGGCCAGTTCGCCGTTTGTGGAGCTCACCACCTGAAGAGTAAAACGACAGTTATTTAATTCGACGTTGCAGTGACATGACGACACACAGATGGCAGAATAGCGGCTGAGTTTCCAGGCAATGTGGCTTGAAAATATCTTTCTCTCGCTTGTGCAGTTTATATGCTTAGTCGGCAATGACAGCAACTAGTGATGCCTAAAATGCAATATTTGATAAAAAAAGCGAGATTACCCGGTTGGGTATTTTGCTTAGTATATAAATTGATTTGTAAGGAACTCTGTAGAAATATATCGTTATCAGGTAATATCTTTATAAAAATTAAAACATTAGAAATCTATCGTCGATATCTATAAGTCTATATGCTTAAAAAACAAATTATGATTGCACATTATCGTTTGAAATAATGAATTGCACTGTGCCGGGACTCGTTGAAAAGGCACATAACTGTGATGACAAATAGAGACAGTTTAAGCAACACTGCTCATTTTCAAACCGCCTCACTGAAGTTTAGTATTTAATATTCAGAATAAAAGACTTCAAATCGCAAATTCGGCATTTGATGCTTAGTGAATTATAAATACAGAAATTTCAATGTAAAAATGGGTGAGAACGAACAGTCTTAACCCATACATTTTATCACGAGTCGGCAAACAGATAAAGTTTGACAACTTGCGTATTTAAGCAAATGAAACCTTTGAATATAATCAAACATTTATGTTACAGCCCGACAGATGATTTTTTTCTTTTTACGATAGATTCTTAGAATATATACATTCTGATGTCATTCACCACTATCATAAGTGCATTTTATTATCACATTATTATACAATAGTTTAACCCTTTGAGTGGCGAGTTCTTTTTTTACTAGATCAGGTTTTTTCGTATATTTTGATTATTTGTACTATTGCTACACACAAAAATATGAAAATATTTATTTTTGTAGGCGGATGCGGATCCATTTGGGTAGAATATTATTTCAAGTACATATTTTTTTGGATTTAAAAACGCACAGGAAAAAGTGAAAAGTAAACTAATTCATTAATATAAAATAAAAATAACTTTGATTATTCCACGTATTGTGTATCAAAATGTGACACGTGTTTCGCCTCTTTCAGAGGCATCCTCAGACAACTACTTTCGCAAATGTTTGCTTAAGTACCTACACGTGTCACATTTTGATACACAATACGTGGAATAATCAAAGTTATTTTTATTTTATATTAAAATGAACTTCCACAAAGTTACCGCCGAATCCATCGAAAGTATTAATTCATTAATACTTTTGAATAATTTTCTAGAAGCTATTACTTCTAATTTGAGACTAGATCTTTTTTACTTTCATCTGTGGGCTTGTGACGCTCTACTGATGTCGATTCCAGAAAGAAAATCAACCGGAAATGGAATTTAACGTTGAATATTGTATGACTACAGATTTGTTTTTGAGATATAAACCTTTTTAAAATTTTCCTTTGTGCATTTGCAACAAATAATAAAATTAATGTGACTACCAAAAATCACTGATGTAGGTAGAATCCATACCTAAAGAAATAACAACAATTCAATCAAAAATATGAGAATGGCAATAGATGAAAGGTGACGAAATACCTCGCCCTACCGGTACGGCGATACTCCTCAAAGGGTTAAAATTTGTTCAAAAGCATAGACTTAAAGCTGTCATAACTGTCGACAATAAATCTCTCACGAAATTGTAATAAAAAGATATTTGCTTCCACCTGATTTTGACATTTAATAGTATATGTACTATAAAGCCGATTTAGAGATTTAATAGTGAAAAAAAAACTAAGTATACCAGTAGAATATAAAGCAGTAATTCTAGATAGAAAGTGTTTTTAAGTATTTATATGTATAGAAGGATGTCAGAAGTAACCTATTGCATCATTCGACATTACGTCAAATGAGAAATCGAATATCTAATCTAAACATAGAATTATTTACATAAATTTTGCTTAAACCACTAAAAAGTAAAACTAAAATCATTATATTTTAAGTTACGGCTAATAGTAGTAAATAGATTTTTGATGTCTTCAGATTGTTACATTTTTACGATATCTACTCATCAGTTGGTTAGTATAAAAAATACATTGCTTAACAAAAAGTAACAATGACTAGACAGTATTAAAGATATATCAAACCCTAATTGAGAAAACTTAGCGCCAAAAATGATTGTTTTCAATATATTGCCGATATGATAATCAAAAAAGTACTTATCTCGATCTGTATACAAATCACTTCAGACAGAAAACATGGTAGAGAAATTACAATCCAATTCGAGATTAATTTGTTTTCTATTTAAACAGTTCCCATAGCCCACAAGTGATACCCGACATTGCCAAAATTCGATGGTTAATATATATAACTCACCCATTTTTTTTGTTGTTGATGATTTGATAACTTTGTTATTCTACTGATTGTGATAGAAATTGTTTGTATCTTGCCCCTTCCCTGTGTCCAGAAAAAAGAAAAGAAAACACCAACCTCCATTTTTTTTATAATAAAAGAATCTGGACCAAAATTAATAAATAACTTCCTAAAAGTTAGTTTGGTGTGTAACAAAATTCAATTTTATGGCAACAAGTTGGTATGTCTTTTGATTTTCTCGTTACTTGAAATATACATTTCTCTACCATATTTTTAGTATTATTATATTTAGATTCTTAGATTGTTCTTTGAATATTAATATAAACGGACAAAGCCAATTTCTCGCGGAAAGTGACACACGAAGGATTCGTTAGTAATTGATATTTGGCACTAAGCTGATAATATTTTTATATAATAACAGGCAAGTAAATATATATATATTGGCATACCATGTTGATTGGGCTTAATTGAACATCCTCAGTGGCTAAATTTATCAAAATACGTAACTAATATAAATTGCTAAAGAGGGAAACGAAAGTCTTCACCTTGCACGGATCCGAATAAATATTTTGAGTGTTTCCATTAACAATTAAATACAATTCACGAAGCTGTCTATTTCATAGACAGTCGTTTTCCATGCTGTCATTTTTCTAAGGCGTAGTTACGTATTTTGGAAATAAAGCCGAGGACGTAAATAACATTTGATTAAATAAAAAGAACAGGTCCGAAACAAACAGTACAATGAACGCATGCATAAATCAAAGCAAACAATTAATTATCACAGCCACAACACATTTAAATCTATCGATACGTATACATACAAACACGACAATCAGTTAAGGTCTAACTAAATTTAAATACATTATTAACAGTCTAGTTTTTACTTATGTATGTGTTAATGAAAATGTACACAAAACACGATAACTATTTATTATTAGGCCATGTTAAGTGGTATGGGTCGAGATCGATCCAGTCAGTCTTGATTCATTATTAATAAAGAGGATTATGATCATTAGAATCGAATCAGAGTAGAATATATCATAGATTCTGTCATTAAATAAAGATCTATCCACTTTTGAAATTTGGTTATAGTCAGTCGTATTATTTGATTTTTAATTTAGACAGTAGAACTGATATGCGCTGCGAGATATATTGTCTTTACAACAATTCACAGTTGAATCTCACGCGTTCTCTCATGCACAATCAAACACGGATAAATTAAAAGATATATTTGGTTTTACCTCGAATCGACAATGCCACAAATGTTATAACTAAACAGAGCCAAATCCATCAATCATCTTCGATAACTAATCAACAAATGATATTTGGCTTTGCCTTCGAGACACGCAAAATTAAACCAATGAATTTCTTTCAATATGTTATGTAGGACTTTTACAAAGCTGTTTCATAAAAGTAGAAGGGTTTGGAAATGTACATATTAAAGGACAGATAAATTGGATACCAAAATATAGATCTTAAACACTATCCGGTGTAGAAAAGATCTTTAAATTATCAGGCTCTGTCAGTGAGTAATTAAAAAAAAAAAATGCACAGAAATTGTGAGGGGCGGCTCAGAATCAGAGAAACAGTTTCACATTGTCTTCAATTCAAGCTGTCGGTGCATCGCTAGTAAATGCTTGGCAGGCATTTTTGTGGAAGCATTGTGCATAAAAAAAAATGTACCAGCAATTTGGTACACTTTCAATAATTTGGCAGTGAACTTTAACCTCTGTAACCCATCATTCCTATGATCATAATCCTATATTGGATATTGCACTATTGACCGAGTATGTAATTGAAGCATTAATTCTCATTCCAAAACATTTGACGGACGTTGTTAATCATGAAAAATGTCAATATTACAGCTCCCGATCGTCACAAAAGACGATGCGCAATTGTATTTACGCACCGTGCGAGTCGCGCCGGATTTGTCAGTTCACAAAATAATAACAATACAAAAAAAAAAAAATACCAAATGATTAAATGAAATAATTAAAAGAAAAAGAAATGAATGAGACTGACCGTGGTGACAGACCCTGGAACTCGGAAGTACCAAAAGTTTGTTTTGGCCGTTGGCTAAAAAAGAAGTTAACAAAACTCAACTAATAATATTGGGAGATACACACACACACAAGCATACACACTTTCTCACGTACACTAGCGCACTGAAAAATTTACGAAGATATGTTACGATACAAGGTTCAAATCCAAATTATAATAAGGCAAATTGAAGAATTAAATTCGTTATATATTTACAAGTTGCGATACTCTAATTGTAATAATTGAAGAAAAGAATATCTGGCATTTCAGCCAACAGCCAAGGCTATTTTTAAATTACTTTAATAAACTCAAATGTGAAATGTTTTTAGTCACTCACACATCTATGTCTTAAATGCCAAGATTTGAAATCAAGCCCGCCCAATCGTTAAGGAGCAAATCCGTTAGATCACAGATCTTGACTGTGATCAGAAGACATAACAGAAATGTTGTAAGTGCTTTGTCCCAAATATTATCTGAGTTAGATATTAAAATATTTAATAAAAATCACGATTGCAAATATAACCATAACAAAAAAAAAAACGATATTTTATATGAGATACGGGTTTTGATATATTCTTCCGGTATTGCAACCCTTAAGTGAGAGTGAGCATTTGATTTGAAGACTGGTCTATTTTACGTCAAATCCGCAGACTAGACTTGAACTAGTGCAGCAAACGAGAGCTGGTTAAATTTATTCATTTCAATTTGCCTTCCACTGTACAAGTGACTCGATGCTAAAAAAATCTTATTAGAGAACATAAAAAAAAAAAATAAAACACTCGTATAAGGAAGCAAATAGAGGATAATACCTAATCGATTCCTAATAATCATATATACGGGGAAAATGTAAATAAGAGTTCATTCAGCACGGGCATATCCTGGCATACTTCGTTTGTACAACACAACAAAGAAAACAACTGATATGGGGAGAGGTAATAAACGAAAATAAAATAGTCACAGACAAGAAACACATCCGATTCAAAAGCAATATTCACACCATAAATAATGCGCCGGATACACCAGGCCACGATGTATGTCAGACGCTAAGTTCCACGAGTGTTCAGAGCGAGCCAAACAGTTACAGAGACGTAGTGTGAAGGCATTACAAGCTAATTCATTGTAATTAATCACACTGACAACGTAGTCGTAACATGTACATTTCTAAATTATGACAAAATTTTATGTGAAAACAATACGTTGCGTCTTCGAAATCGGCTGTGTCTTTCAAAGGAGAGGAGGCAAAAAAAAACAGAGCGTTTTACAAAGTCTGTCCCCTACAATATCAACATATTTTTTATCATAATTGTTACTAGTAGCTGATTAAAATTGCACCTTTTTTGCCATTTATTTTCAAATGCATCTACCGACAATCAGGTTGGCATACACTTATCCTATTTTGAGGAGCGCTGCGTTGAATTATTATAATTTTTGGATGCAAAAATCTACGCATAGCCGATTTCGAAGGCGCATATTCATGTAATTCAAAAAATAAGAGAAATGATTTTATTTAACGGGTTAACGAAATCTTTTTGTCGGCCTTCAATAGAAAATGGAGCCAAGAAAAGTGAAGGATGAATTGGTGGGCTCCAACAGTACAAATTTTAATATTCTGTAGCAAACCTTTAGGATTGATCTATAAAATTATAACAGCATTCAGTTTCTTATGTTATGACATTTTAGTGATGGTCAGTTAAAACTGTTTCATTTGGCGTCTGACATGCACGTAGCTACGATGGTAACTCACTTCAATAGACACAAATATCAGATTGGGTTATTTAGTAATTTTGTTTTTGAATTTAGTCACTCAAAGTATAAGAGAACGGTAAAAACAAGAATAATATTATTCGGCGATGACTTTGTGAAAATTTATTTTTAATATAAAATTAAGTTTGATAACTTGGAGGACAATCTGACTGATTTGGAATAACAAAGTTATCAAATTCAATTTTGTATTGAGAGTGATATTGTTCTTTATAAAATATGCAAAGATTTGACAGCTGATGTTAATTTTTCATCTGCAAAAAAAATGTTGCAAATATAGAGGTGCTTAAATGTAACAACGAGATCTTATAGATAAAGTATAAATCCTAACACGTAGTAATAATAACATTATGTAGTGCATATACAAATCGGTACTGGCATAATATATCAAAGTGCAGTGGAGCAAATCACATACGTGGTGAACCCAAGGCAAACAGATAATATAATATTTTTTCTATATTTTTATTTTATTTAGGTATCGATTAAATATTAATGTATAGAATATACGGGAAATATGATTAATTGAATTAGCATTTACTTGGTAGAACTTTATTAAAATAAGATACGCATTTCAAAGTGTTCCTTTGAGAATTAAAGAATTAATTAATCCATTCCCAATGTGGAGGATTTAAAAGTATGAAAACTGCTTTTTACCTTTACGGTAGTGAATCATGGCACCTAATGAAAACTGAGGGCAGTCGTATATTGAACTTTGAAAATAGATACTTGTGGGTACGGTGGTACTAGTCAGTCTCTTATAGCGTCTAAAACGTGGACCTGGTTTGGAGATGACTAAGGATGCTCTAGGCCTGACTGCGGGACGCAGGTTTGACTTTGGTGAAAGAAATGAGCTGGCAGGGAACAGAGAATGTTGGAGGCACCGCATTGTGACCGTATGCCTCGAATAGGAATGTTCAAGTAAGCTAGGTAGTCAGTTAATACATATTATATTTAAACAGTCGACTAAACAATGAAAGTTCAAAAAGTGATTGGCCATCAAAAAGTCCTCATAGTAAATCAGATGTGCCAAAACTATACATGAATTAGGGAACGAAAAACAAGAGGTAAATAAAGGGTATTTTCGCTCATTTGAGTTCCCAATCAAAGTAAAATATTATCTGTCTGCATTCGGTTGGCCCATCTGATGTCCATTATTAAGTAACAAAAAAACACATTGGGAAAAGTTGCACTATAATATAGAGTATGCGATGTGTATGCGAGGTGGACAAGTGAGAGGTAGAAACCTGTACTGATCCGTGTCGGTCGGCGGGAGTTAGATGGCCTCCCAGCGTCGTCTTTCCGCCTGCTTCAGCCCATGCCCCTCCGCCGCCGCCTCCTCCGCCCCCACCACTCTTCACTCCCTAAAAATACACACAGAATATTATTACAAAGAGGTAAGATCAGCGAGTCAACTTTGAATGAAATATTTGTTAGCCCTAGTCGATTGCTATATTCTTAACCCATTGAGAAGTATCGCCGTACCGGTACGGTGAAGTGTTTTTTCATCAATTATCTATTGAGATTCTCACATTTTTCATATAATTATTGTTATTTCTTCAGATATGAATACTGCACACATCTCTCAGTGATTTAGGGAAGTCACATAATTTTTATTATTTGTTGTACAGTAAAACCCCCATTTACACTAAAGCCGGGACTGCGTAATTGGGAGTAGTGTAATTGGGGTAGTGAATCTCATACAAAATTAGGGATTTGGTTTTTTCACCGAAAAATATGGAAGTTTAGTTACTAAGTGATAAAATGCAAAGCGCGCCAAAATCCAACACACAGACAGTCGCCCGGCACGTGTTGAATACACAGACGCTAGCCAACATTAGACTGTATGCGCCGCACAGATGACTGTATCGTACCAACGACAATGGAATGTGACAGTGCAATTGGGGGATTTGCGGCGAATATTTCAAGCCAGCGCGTAATTCAGGGTAGTGTAATTGGGGGTTCCACTGTATTTAATTTGAACGCCACCGTCAGGACTATGCTACTATATTATATTGGAATTCTAATAAATAAACGCCAATTCAATCAAAAATGTAAGAGAATCAATCGAATCCAATTGAAATTTCACGGTACGAGAATTTGCCGTCTTGCCTTAATGAAATTGAGCCTTGAGAAACATTTAAATGATTTAGATTTGTTAGTATGTTTGATATTTCAATACCATACAAGCTCAAAGGATATATTTTATTTGGAGGTTGGTTGTGCAGGTGTATAAACTTAGGAAATTGAATCATTTCAATACATATCTAATCAATCAACATAATGTAGAAAATTGACACTTGAATCTTATCCTACAAAAGACGAGGGATTAAAATTAAAGATATATATATTTTTCATATTATTGAAACACAGATGGGTATCTGTTATGACGAGGAAACGTTCAAATGATTGTATATATACAGAGATAAAATAATAAATGGGATTACAGAAATACACTATATTATTAAATGTTATCGGTAAATCTATAAAATCAATCATACTAATGATAAGATTACGGACTTCGACAATAATACTACAAATATTAATCATGTTCATTCTTTTGATGGATATTATTTTTACTGTCGAATATGAAATAAGGGTAAAATTAAAGAGACTTCTGTTCGAGAAGACTTTAGGGTATCTTCTTAAGCTAATACATATTTCCAAATATGTATAGCAGTTAATCATTTTATTAAAGTTTGAGTCACTGCCCCACCTACTGTTAACACAATGGTATGCAAAGCATCTTATCGGCTTATCTATTTGTTTTTGAAATCAATCCAAATTGTTTTCGACATTAAAAAAAGCATGGGTGGAGTAGATCGACCGATCATTGATGTTTTTTTCGCAAGACATACAAAAAACATTACTTCACTCTATTCACTTTAAAAACAATGGAATATATTTTACCTGAAAAACACTTTGAGTTGGTGTTATGAACATTTGAAAAATTCTTGAGAGCAAAAGGTTAAAACTATAGGCAAAAACAATTTCTTATTATTTTCAGCAACAAAAATGAAATACACTGCTTATAATTAATATGAATAAATTCTGTCTAGTAATAACTCGATACGTTAAAAACAGTCCCAATTTTTCATATCATATGACTAGATCAACAATACGGTGAACTATTTATGAATAAAATCATGAAGTAAAATCAGTAAACATAGATGCGTGATCATGATGGTATTTCAAAGGGTTGCACGAAAATGATCATGGATATGAGCCACATAGGGAAAAAGAGACGGTGAATCGGTACGTATTATGAATCAACATTCTGCAAAAACTAAATCAAAAATATTTTAATGAAGACATGAAGAAGCTTCCGAAATGAAACTAAAAGCTATTTTTAGACAGTACTGGATATCTTATAGGGCAGGGTTTCTCAAACTATGTTCCGCGGAACACTAGGACCTAAATAGGTGTTCAACAAAAATCCGCAATAGTAATATACGCTGCTATACATTTTAGCATCTTCCACTTCATATTAAAAATCGAATGATGGAAAATCTCCACTGATCTTTAAAACGTCAGTTATCTAGGTACAGGCGGATATTTTAAATCACTAAGAGCTTCGTTCACTCATTTCTCTATGTAACATATTTTAAAATTAGTAATCAATAAATAATAAGTGTTTTTATAACATATATTATTTTCAATATTTTTACGATTATAAATTACCCAGCATAAAAAATAAGCTATGTTCCGGTAACATTTCCAGATTTGCGGGGTGTTCCATTGCACAATAAGTTTGGGAAACCCTGTTATAGGGAATGAATTACTCAGCTGCAAGTTATTATAACTTCACAAACAGAAATAGATGTGCTGTCAAACGATTATATAGAATGGTTTTTAACAAAATCAAAATTTCACTCGAGCAAAAAGATAATATGCACTAGTAGGATAGAAACTGACGGAGATAACCGACGGGTTGTTTTTGAAACATTTTTTTTGTTATACCGATATTGCGATCTCTAGTCGTAAGCAAAAAATAAGAATCAATCAGAATATGATTCGAACAACGCTTTGTAAGTAAACCGCGAAACATAGTCTGAGAACTACAGTAAGTAAGATTACCAGTCTGCGTGTAAATAGCTATTAAAATTGACGAAAGATGTAGGAGAACGATCACTGCGATGAGAATTCACACAAGATCTCGCTAGGGGCAACGCTTACCATACCAAAGAGTCTCGAATGATGCCAAATTCAAACCAAAACTATCGCCAATGCCTTTATTGTTACACGACTACAAAACGTTCCAAACAAATTACAGTGTTCCGAACCTGGGCATAGATCAAAGCGGCCTCATCATCTTCACCCAAACCATCCAAATATTCACACAAATCATCCTGCGTAAGATACAACAAGTCTATGAGAATCCGCCAGTGAGAAAGGAAGCATTGTCTCATAATTGAGATTGTTTGATATGAGACCCATTGACTCTGAGCAAATAAACCTTAGCGGTAAACATTATCATAAAAATGTTAAAATAAATACATTGCGATGGCATACCGTAATATAATCAATATTTAAGCAAATAATTGGTCAGGATCTATTTTCTATAAGTAAAATTGTATACTAAAAGTTAGAAAAACTAAGCAAACTAGAAGAGATTGAAATCAATGATACTTGAAAGTAAAATAAAACATACACAAAAGAATATGCCAATAGATATTCCAATATTACTCTCGGTAATTGCATTGTCGACACTAAAGAATAATGATTTTAATTCGGTGCCGCGACATAGAGAATACGTAGAGAGAAATCTCACCTTGTGGAATGGCGGATGTCTGTCTCTGTTTGGAGAAACGACCATCTCGTGTCCCGTTTGTAGAGATCCAACCGGCGTCGACTGAAATATATAAATAATACATCATTGGCAGCTGAAAGAACGTACTATGATATCTTTTGAGGTTAATAAATAGGATTGTTGGCTGGGCGAGTCTCTTCTACTTATTTCAAGCATTGTCTTCTCGAGGATATTGTTTCAAATTGATTAGCACATTAAATTGCGATAAAAAAAAAAACAAACAGCGTGGATTGTGGTCAGGGAGATATGACCGATGTGGATAGTAATGATTTTCAAGCGACCAGTCAAATACAGGAACATGAAAATAAAATTATCAATTATACACGTATAACGAAATAGTTTTGGCTATGAAGTTTGTAGTGAACAATGACTTTTGGATTGAAATGTTTAAATATATACAAACATGACGGTCCTCGTTTTGAGTCTTATTGGACTGCCTTAATGAATATTGACATCACATGTAGCAGATAACACTCGCTCTGCGAGAAGTACTGTGTTATAAATGTGGGTATTACTTGCAAACCCGGCTCATTCCAAAGTTGTTGAAACATGAACCATGATTGTAATTTAGTAGATAAAAATAAATCTTCAAAGTATAAGAAATCAGTGTCAAACATGGCTTGACAACATCCAAAATATCATTTCAAAGGAATGTAAGACTAAAAATACTTTTAAAATGTACATTGTTTTTAAAAATGAAATTAAAGTTAAATTTTTATCCATTCTTGAATAAGTCGTGTTTGCAAGGGATACCCTCAAATATGTATTGCAACATCTGTTGCGCCACAATTATAAAATCTTTAATTTGCAACAAAGCTGAGGTGTTTCGAACGGAAAAGTAAATGATTATGGTATAATGATCAATTACAAAGCTACAAGGGCGTAAAACTTTGGTATTACGATTAGCTGTGCATTACTCAAAGTGAATGTCGAATACGGAAACGAAGGGTTTGTCGGTAGCCTAAGCGAGTGAAATAAAATTTAAAAAGGCGCGGTTCACCTTGTCGGATTTAGTTTTACCGACGTTTGACGGTGGTGCATTGCGCAGCTGCCTCATGATGTGTAAATTGGCCGGCTGTTGCGCAACACAAAATAACATTCAGAAATAAATATTGAACATCCAACTGACATGCAAGCTAAAATGTAAACATGAACATGCAATGAATAAAATCGTAAAGTATCATACTGACCTAAATATTAAGTTTCTGTTTAAACTGCAGCCCATACTTTTGAGACCAATTCAAATATCATACAAACTACGACATTCATTTTTATGAGCAGGCCCTACTATTGCCATGGGCAACATTTAATAAAATGACAGAAGCACATTATGTATGAATTTAAATTCGTTATTTCTTTTCAACCCCTTTATAAAATAATTATAAGCACATAGCCCTTTGCCTAAATGACTTGCAAAACATAGAAATATTTAACCAAATCCTGAATTATGTTTTTGGTAAAAATAATTAAAAATGAAATGTAGTTAAAATAAATTTATTTAAATTGATATATACATACACTAAATTACAGAAATTTATATATTTAGTGTGCAAGAACAATCATTAATAATTGAGCCCTCGAGAGTTGATGTAAGCAAATTAGTGAAATGGTTAACTTTTCTATTGAGGGCTTTAATCACGTTTTTACTCGATGCTTTGGTGGATTGCACCTCCCAGATTGGAAATTGCTGCTCTAAGACTTTATAATATTATAGCACATCAAGCTTATTTTTTCTTAAAATAAAGCTTGGCTCACTTCTCCTCTCAGGGATTCAATTGAGAAAAAGAAAAAAAAATGAAGGCGAGTCTCACACAAATCATAATTCCATTATCTCAGCGGAGACGATTCCATGCAAGGTGTTAATTTTGTCAAATATTATGTGAAAATTTGAAAAATGCCGAAGAAAATCCTCACCATAGTTTTGCCGGTCCAGTCAAATTCTCCGTCGTCCACGTACCCTCGTCTCTCGAAGAGTTCTCTGAACAATCTCCTCAACTGTTCGTAGTCAGGCGTCTCGAAGAAGTCCAACCGTCGAACGTAACGCAGGTATGAAGACATCTCCTCGGGGTGACCCTCACACAAAACCTACCCAGCAAAAATACAAACGGTTGACGCAAAATACTTTTTTTTTATTACGAAGAAAGCAGATTTTTCCCCCACACTTTCTTAAATTTCAAACTAGAACCTTAGGCAATATGATTTTTTTTGATTTTTATGAAAAATGTGCAAGATTATAGTATTATAGTAGTCCATATGCGGCTCAGGATGACATTTAACGCAGGCCACTAACTAGTTTTCTATATTGGCCAGTAAGAAATTTATTATTACCTATTTACATATTATCTCCAGTTATGGTTTTAAATTGGGAAAAATATGTGTCACACACAGGCACCGACTATAAGAATGATCAGTGGGGCGCAGATTGGTGGATCGCTTTTGGTTATTTGAGGTGCCGGACTTCTGCCGAAGGCGCCTCGCACACAGACGCAAGAATCCACGGGCTGGCCCTGGTCACACAGTCCGCAATGCAGATCAAGTCTAATCTTAGATTATTACATCCGTAGCATGTATTTTAGTGACGGCTTGGAAGTCTTTTCGAAAGCAATTAACTAATAAGAATCAAAACCCACTAAGACACTTGACAATAGAAAGAATGTTAACCTCGATAGGCGTAGCTCGTTTAGTGTCCCCGATCTTTTGGTAGCGCTCCTTTAGGGTTTCCGCCTTGAGTCCTTGCCACGGAAGGGATCCCCGCAGGAAGTACATGAACATATGGCCCAGCGCTTCGAGGTCATCACGCCTCGATTGCTCTGCAAATAGACGGAACAATTAAATCGATTCACATATCGAAAAGGATATTTTTTCAATAATAAGTGAAATTAGTTATTAAATTCTTACCTTTGCCCAGGTGGGTATTGATGGACATATATCTTGCAGTTCCGGTGAGTGATTTATGCTCCCGGAATGGAATATGTTTGTTGGTATCTAGGTCTATGTATTCTTTAGCTAGGCCAAAGTCTGAAAAGAGATAAATAAATATTTAAGTATGGTTTATTTTCAATATTTAATAGTTCACATGAAGAGATTTTGTTTTGCTAATTCATCTATAGAGGATTATGACGTCAGGCTAGAGTGTTAGTATTACAAAATTAAATCATCTATAATAAGTAGAAATAAATGTACGAGTGTTGCCTCACCACCTCGACGTTAGCTCTCCCTTAGTGGCAAAATCAAGAGTTTGACAGATACTAGCTTTGTAACGAGACAAGCTTCGGTTACGAGTTAATATTTATTAAATTGCACAGATCTTTTGTTGAATAAAATATTCTCATATTCCAGAACAGTGGTAATTCTAGAAGCCATGGTAAAAAATACAATGTAACAAAATAGACGAGGATTTGAAAATTACCTAAAACTTTAACAACCAACCAGCTGTTGGTTTCTTGAATGAAATTTGTCCACTACCAATTGTGAAACATATCGAATCGTAATGAAGCTAATTTCAATAGAATTCTTCAGAGTAGTTGGAAAACGAAGAGGTTTAGTAGTAAGCCAATCGCACTCGGTACACACTGTTTTTTTAAAGATTGGTGGGGTAGAATTTAAGAGATCATATTCTTCCACGTCTTTCAACAGAATTCCATTAATCAGTTTATGAAAGTGTCCACTAAATCCTGTGTATTCCGAGACTGAAGAGAACAAAGCTGACAATTTACAAGCATGTATGAATCAACCAAAAGTTGATTCTATCGTTGATGACAAAAATGGTTGCTTGTTTGATCAGTTTTACGCTTCACCTTAATTAGCCAAGAGAGAATGTCTCCTTACCTATTATGTGTATGATTTTTTCGCGTTTAGTTGTGTTTCTTCCTATTAAAAAGTTTTCAGGCTTTACATCCCTGTAGATGAGATGGCGCCCGTGCACGTATTCAATCCGATGCAGCTGAAAATATATGCAAGATTTCATATAACAAGGTAAAAATAGATTTTTTTACTTTTTACACGTGGAGTGATATTATCCTATTAAATAAAAATGTTTCTACATTGATAAGCAACAATAAAAATTGAATCAAATGTACAAATAAACATTAAAGATTTTGATATCTATTTTGTTCGCAATATTGGAGTACTGATTCAAAAGAACAGAATTTAATTTTTAACATCGCTAAAAACCTCATTGTTTCCATGCAATTAAGGGTCAAAATATGATCTTCTAATCAAAACAGGCTAAAATATTTATAAGAAACGTGTGTTTTTCTACTTCTTTCTTTCTTTCTTTCTCTACAGGAAAAATTGAAATTTTGACCACAAGCTCCTATTATTGTTGCCAGATTTCATAAATAATACATCACTTCATATTGAGACTGAGCCAGAGAGGTTAAATAGTCTTCAGTGGGTATCAGATTCAGTTTTGACTAGCCTGAAAAAGTCCAAGCTGGCAAGAAAAGAGCCAAATTGACGATTCTGTCAGTGGGCGTTGAAAGCAAAAGAGACAAGCTGAATTTAAAATATGTCAAGAGCGACCATATTTCATAATCTGCCATTGAAACATCAATGCACATAAAAAAAATGAATTTTGATATTGAATTGAGAATGCTACTTTTTTATATTTTGCAATTTACTTATATCTATAAACTGATACAAACAAACAATGGTTTGGAACACTTTATCGCAACTCGGCAATGTAAAGTGAAGAGGCTCAGTTGAGAGATAGTAAATGCGATGACTCACCAGCTGCATGGCAATCATGAGCACCGTCTTGAGCGAGAATCTCCTGCCACAGAGGTCGAAGAGGTCCTCGAGTGAGGGTCCGAGCAGTTCCATGACGAGAGCATTGTACTTGCCGCAGGGGCCGAAGTAGTACACCTCCGGCACTCCTTCCGCTGTGGACGGGGCTTGGGTGGGATAGCAATCGATGCGTAAGGGAAACGAGGCCGCGGGGAGAAAGATGACAATAATTAAAAAATAACGAAAACAACAAAAATAATTATCGACAAACATGAATTTATACAATTGCGTATTAAATATATATATTCATATTTAATAGTTTATTAAGTGGGCGGGTAATAAATGTAAGTAGGTGATTTAAATAGTGACAGAATAACATTTAATAATTAATCAAAACAAATAGGCAGGAAAGTAAAATAATATAATATATGTTATTTACAAATTTGTTAGCGTTACAAAATATCGAAAAAAGAAATTCAGCATAAAACGTTTTAGTTTTTTATCAACAGATATTGGTAATTGTGTAAGACAGTTAAATATCATTGAAGCAAAAATGCAGCAGAAGTTAGTCAATATTTGTATTAAAAGAAAAAGAAGAGATGCAAATATCATTCGTATATTTGCAGATTAAAATCAAAATACAGAGTGCAATAGAAAAGAAGAATTGATTTATGTTATTTGCACGGGGAATCGGAGGTCAGGTATTGTGAGAGAATTTTCGGGGATCCAATGTAAGAACGAATGATGCAAACAAGAAGAGAAACCATCAATCAGAAAAGAGTGACATATCCGTAAGGTAACATTCGTTTCATAACACAGCGATAAATTCTACAGTGCAGAGGTGCCCACAAGGTGTAGATCGCGACCTCGCGGACGATTGCCAGATTATCCGAGGTAGATAGCCGGGCTTAGACATTTTTTGAAAATAAATTCAGTATATCATTAACTGTGAAAAATAACTATTTATCAATGAGAAGGTAAACAAATTAACATGTAGATGTGCTGATATACTTTTAGTAACCATCACAATTGAAGGGCTATTTTTCCTTCTTTATTTTAGCGTAAAACTTCAATAAAACCAAAAAAATGAAACAGTAATGGGCACCACTGCTGTATACCAATAATAATATTAATGATCTAATAAATTTAGTTGCTTGCTCAATCGATCCTGTCCATCAAATTATGATTCAAACTAATTACTTAAATGTAATAAGTTTAATAAAGGAACCTTTGAGATTTAAAATATAAAATAAAGTACACATTCATAAAGATCAGGATCGATTGGCAGCAACTCAACAATCAGAATATGAAAATATAATATATTTAAATACATTGTAACATAAAGGGAAACATTGAAAAGTTCGATTCACTCATATAACCATACAGTTTTTTTAAATGTTAAATTACATTTGTCATCAGTTGACAATGCTTGCCATGAGCGAAACCGGTCCTGACTTTTTAAAATAAAATGGAAATAAAATACAAAGGAATATTGTGTTTTTATTAATATAACGCTTTTCCACCAAGTATTGACAGAGAACACACCCTATAAATACAATATTACTATGGAGGTAGTTTTTAAACATGCAAGGGCCATGTTGAGCGTATTGTAAAAATGTATGTAATTACCATCAGTGTCTTATAAAATTAAACTTCATTAAATATACAAGCTTCATATAACCTTTATTGCTCCCTAGAAAAATGAAATTTTGCATTTTTAACTATTGTCGATCATCGGATAAAATTTTAGTTGGTAGAAATTCATTATAAAAAGACCAAAGTATTAAGTATCATTTAATTTTTACCGTGACTTTGTATTTGGGGAAGAATCCACATTCAGTCGGTTCTATTAACACATTATAGGAGGGAAACGTAAAAATATGTTTATCGCATAGTGTCGGTTTTGTTGTTATATTGACTCGTAATTTAATGGTTTCTTCAAAATAACTGCCGCCGCATGCCACCCTTTTTGACAATAAGCAATAAAACTCATAATTTGTTATGCCCTGAATTTTCATTCACA
The DNA here is from genome assembly GCA_031772345.1 of Himalopsyche anomala. Taxonomy (NCBI): domain Eukaryota; kingdom Metazoa; phylum Arthropoda; class Insecta; order Trichoptera; family Rhyacophilidae; genus Himalopsyche; species Himalopsyche anomala. The sequence continues at coordinate 23,789,372 of CM062834.1, read as the reverse complement.
CATATGTAGTATTTTTTTTAAAAAAGGTGACACATGTTTCTCGAATATTTAGGGCATCAGATTTCACACTTCCAGTGATTGTAAATTTGTAGGAATGAGAATTTTATACTATAATTATCTATATAATTGTATGGTATGGATTAATGTTATTTTTTATACAGAATATTTTGAATATTTCATATTGATAACAAGTGGAGTGCTATCTATTGAATTAATAACAGATTTTTATATTCAGCTTAGAAAAGTAGTGAAATTATGATGTATTCAAAATGTTTTCATTTAATTTTTAATGATTAAATGTCACATATGATTTCTTTGAAAATTTCAGCAGAAAATATTGTTTGGTTTAGAAGTTGTGTTGATTTTAAGAATGTAATATATTTTTGCGCTAATCACTAAAAAACGCCCGCTTACAAAGTGTTAATATGATCCGTTCCGCAAAACTGGCAATTCTTTTAATGAGACCTAATGGCCACACTTCAGTATAATATACGTACACGTATGCGCGGCGTCAAGATTGTGGGACTGGAGAATAAGTGGCTGAGTGGAGGGGAGGTCATTGCATGGTAGGCAACAATTGAATGCCCAGAGCGAAATGAATGTGGCAGGAAGCGACACTTGATAACAGAATGCAGTAAGATTGGGTTACATCAGGCCCACTCTCTTAACCTCACGGTGACTTGTACATTTTAGGTAATCCATTTTCATATTAACAAGCTGTATTGATTGAATTGGTATTTATTCCTAAGCATTATTACTGTTGATTTCATTGAAAGACATCATAATTTTTCTGAACCAAAGAATTTATAAATTCGAGCAACAGTGACAAAAAACAAACTGTTGGTCATCAAGAGCATTAACAAATGGTTGGCACATGGATGACGAGAGTGATGAGCGAAATCAGTCTTGATCTTCAAAACAAATTTGAAGTTGGTATATAAAAAATTATGCCTTTCCACCGAGAATGGACAGTCAACAACCTTATTTGAATAATATATATTTTTTTTTATCCACGTCCGCTCCCAATGTAAATAAAGCGTATGGTTTCCTAATGGAGGTATTTGAATAGAAGGTTTCTACGAGAACTGTTTGTTACTCAGTCGCTCAACCTCTCTTTTTCCAAAGATAGTAGGAATAGAAGGACAGGGCTAGAACAGGACTAGTAGTTAGCTAATTTATAGGATATATAGGATATAGGATAGGATGGGTGAGAGGGAGGAATTCAAGACATCACATACATCCATGCCTTCGAACATAAATACATAAATCGATTGAAAAATCAATTTATAAAACTGTCCATACTAGGATTCGAACCCGCGACCTCCGTAACCAAAGTCAACGACGTTGATCACTCAATCACACAGGCGGCAATGGACATATGGATGATGAGTAAAATTGGTCACGATCTTATAAATAAAATATGCCTTTCCACCGAAAATAAAGGTACAGGTAACACCTTGTTTGAATAATATACTTATGTTATAAATATACCATCATTAGACATTGCATATATTATGACGATAAATATAAGCACTCGATTTTTTTTCTAGCTGGCGTAAACCGTACCAGTCTAAAAAAAAACATTGTCTAGAAAATTATTCAAAGCAAGGAGTAGAAAAATAAGGTGTGTCCGTGCGTGACGGGTTCATGCATCACCTCTTCTACAACCATTATGTTAGCTCAATTAAATATATTCCGAGTTATGACATATTAAACAAATCCCTGTCAAATAAATGATTTGTTCATTTTGGATAAATTACATTTCGGTTCAACTATTTAATATTATGATAAGAAGACAATATTGTTATTTTATTATAAGAGGGCCTAAATATGTTTATGCAAAGTTTTGATCTGTACGATTCCAAAATATCTATCGATAATATTTAGTAAGTTGATTATCAACATTGCCGATTGATGGACACCGTTTTGCCAGTCTGGCAGACAAGGTAGGACACCTCTGCCAGGGGGCTCCAGGCCTAATTATTCTTTCTGAACATAAAATGGCGAATGGAGATGATCAGGTGAGCCAATTCATTACTGTATACGGTGGTTTCGCTACCAAGCTCTACGAGCTCGGCCGGTTAGTGGATAGCCTCTTTAAATCAGGATACTGAACAAATTCTATGGGAATGTTTTTCAATTAAAGAAGAGAGGGAAGAGCTGTGCAAGTCGATCCAGCCTTCCATTGGACTTAGGGCTTCCAAACCGGTTTAAACCGAAACCAGTTAACCGGTTTTTCGGGTGTTTTGAAAAAAACCGAAAACCGGTTTATTTTGGGCGGTTAACCGGGTTAATAAAAAAATCTTTTTCCTCTTGGAACACCACGAGATTTTATTTAACTATTCATATGTAGAGTATAAATATTTAAAACTGTTGTATATAATAATAGTATTATAAGTAGTACAATATAATAAAGTATTTTACTGTTCAATTGTCTAATTTCTGTGACATATTAATAACAACTATGTAGTCGAAATTATGGACAACTATACTGCTTTCAATCAAATATCTGTAATACGAAAGGATTCTCAAAATATCAATGATAATAAAACAAGTGAACCTTATTGAACCAAAAATACGTTCATCATTATATCTTTTAAATGAAAAAAATATCCGAACCGAAAACTTGTACTGTTACAAAGCAATTTAAATATTAGTTAACAAAAATTTATAATCTACATTTTTTCACATATTCATTTGATCTTTATTAGTCGGATTATTTATAATTATTAACAATATATGATTGGATTGGAACTTAAATATTGTATAATATAGATTGCTATTATTCCGAGAAAGTAGTAAGTACCTGAACTTAAAAGATGGCAATTTATATTCACTTTTTTTGCAGCATACATACATAAAAAGGTTAAGTGACCAAGCCCATGTTTTATTATATCTTTCAAGTTATAAAACAATTCAATTTTAAAACGTTTTATTTTTATTTTCTAACAATCGGTGCTATAAATCATCGGCTACTTTAAGGAGTCGGTGTCTTTCCAATATGCACATGTGGTAAACAAAAAAAAAAAATACGAGCAAAAAGGTATTCGAAGTGTTATACAATTGAACACTAGCTGAATATGCGTTACATTTATTTTAAACAATTATTTAAAAGTGACAATGTTAGACATAGAATCGTGAGGACTCGAATGCATGTTTGCGCAAAGTGAAAATTGGTAATTCTAATTTTATGCACTTATTGACGGTTTTTTAAGTAATCAAAAAAAATTTTTTTTTGAAACATTGGTTAGTGTGGTACTAAAATTGGTTTTTTGAAAATAAATCCGGTTTAAACCGGTTACCCGGTTTATTTATTTAAAAAAAACCGAAAACCGGTTAGTTTAAATGTCTGGTAAATTGGAAGCCCTAATTGGACCTATTGGCCGCGCATGACTTGAGAAATCTGCGGCGTCTTAGGGAAAGCGAGTAGACCTCGACTAATAGAAGTTTTTCACTTTTATTAAGGGATTCGCTCACAATGACATTATCAACTGATATGAGAAATTGTATTCTCGTTGATAGTACTCGTCATGAGCGAAACCGGTCTTGATCTTTTTAAATAAAAGTGGATTTTTTTTTTTGAATATAATGTCTTTCCATTGACAGTGAACACCCTATAAGTGATATATTAAGGCAATGGAGGAGAACCTGCGGTCTTTTGATTTGATCAAAATATTCACTCTGATCAAAAAATCATACGCAAGCATTAAGAAAAAGAGCGTAATCAAGCCATTATATGTTCGACAGTCAAAATAATAGGGGGGGCTGTCAACGTTTTCTTTACTGCGGCTTTATGTTGAATGAGATAAATGAATGTGGCCCTTAGAAATGAAGAGGTTCCCCACCCCTGTATTAAGGGATTCATTTTCTGAACACTTCTAGTTCACCCCACCAAGAGTTGGGCAGTTGTTTCTTTGACATTTCCAGTCAATGAAAAAAACTGTTAATACGCCTAACATTTGTTACGCCACTGGATTCCGCCTTATATAATTAACAAGTAAGAAAGCAGTGGTGGGTTGGAAGAGACCAAATAATCCATGTGGATTGTATGGAGCTTTCATTCACCTTTTCCACAAATATATTCTGTTAAAATTGACTACAATACTCAATTGTTGATGTTACATAATATGTATAAAAGTTATAATCATGAGCTTAATGCAGGGATTCCCAGCCCCGTGCCCGCGGGCACCATGGCGCCCGCAGAACGATTCGTGTGTGCCCGCCACTATTTGACCGTGACAGAATTTTTTCATAAACACTAATTAAAAATGTAAATTATTTTTATTTACTTGTTAGTTTAAAAATTTTGGAAATGGAAAAATTGAATTCTTTAAATTTGGAGTTGCGGGGAAAAAACAAAAATATAGCTGAACTGATAAGCTCTGTAAAGTCATTTGGAGCTAAATTGGATTTGTTGATACAACATCTGCAGATCAAGTCTCTCGTGCATTTCCCACATATGAAGAAAATGCTAGGTAACAATGAATTAAACGGTTCATTATTTATTAAGCACCTTCAAGTGCTTAAAAAACAGTTTGAAGAGAGATTTCTGCAGTTTACAAATATCGAGCCAATTGTTTCCTTCTGTATCAATCCTTTTACTTGCCAAATAAATGTAATGGAAATGGCCGCATGTATTGCAGATCTTTTTTCTCGGAAGGCAGAATTAAAGCTATCATATCAGCTGAGTGTTTGCAGTAGTGCCATCGGAGACGAGAATCCATAAACATGTTTCAAACATACAGCAACAAACATCACACTATTTGATTTGTCATAATATTATGAGCATCATTACCATTTCATAAATGTCTTCACCAAAAAACAGATGAGTGGTCCGCGAGGTCTGAAAGTTTGACGATTGCTGGTGTACACACTACACGTTTTGGAAGATTTTTTAATGAAAATTTTTTTGGAAATTGTTTTTTTTTTTGATTGCTTAGATAGCCTTTAATTATCAAATACATTTAGTTTTCATATCGTTACCTCAATACTACAACTACGAATCAAATAATATTTGCCAATTGTTCAATGGTGAATATTTTTCAAATATAATCACTTGAATGGTGTCAACATAACTGCAATTTATGATGAAATGACATTGTTGTTTTCGTTGTGCTAAAAATAATATATTTTTTTAGATTTGAATATAAAAAAAAACAATATCAGACATCTGATTACTTTGAGAATTAGATTATTTTGATTGCTGGACAAATTTATTATTATTCTATGATAATTAGGAAGATTAATTTGTTTGTTAAAAATTAAACTATATAACTGTGCGCCTATTAATTTCTAAGATTTTTTGGTATAAAATTATATGACACTTGATAATACTCTGGATTATCAAAACAGACATTTTTATTGGTTTTTAAAAATGATTTAACCTAATATCTAATGTAATTTCAAAGACCTAAAGATATTGTAATTTTTGTCATTTACATAAAATCAATAGCAAAATTAATCCAGATCGATATCAATAACTTTTAAACTTTTTACTAAGCATAACTCTTCAAGTACACATATGACTTGAATGAATGAATATGTCAAAAGGCAAAACCCTGGTCGTTATTGACGGAGCATATGAAATTTGTACAATATTTGAATGATCAAATTAAATAATGAAATTAAATCAAGCACTATCAGCCAAAACCAACCATTATTCGTTAACGGTGTTTATTACTAAGTTATAAAATAAATAAACAAACGTTTGATGGTAATGTTTCAATAGTTATTTGATCAAATAAAAATATTTTTTTCAAGATAAAATAAAACCAGAATACTAGAGCTTAAAGTGTGTGTTCTGATAAGGGGCACTTACTGTAAATGCAATCATTTTATCTTGAGAATAACTTAAATATCATATTTGATTTTCTGAATGCAATTTAACATCATCGGTAATTAATATACTCCACCGTTTAAGGCACTTAGCAACAAACACACAACAAAGTAATTCACTTAGGAATAATGAACGGATCATTGAGTTTCCATTAAAATTGCATAATAATCACATGTGATATTAGTTAAATTACTTTTCTGTTATCAAATCAAGATGGATATAGATTTCCAGGCACCGAAGCATTTCTTTATCACAGTTGTCAGATAACTTTTGATACCATCATTGCGCTCTTATTTTCCTAAAGTTGAATGATTTGTTTACACAATACTGTTTATTAATTCTCTCGTGCATTCATTTGAAGTACATCTAATACTAGTGCGTATGTTTTTTTGACAAATGAGTTGAATGCTTTTAAGTAAACGTATTGCTTATTTAGAAAAGAAATGGCTTGTAAATCTATCTGTATACACAGTATGGATTTTGGAATATTGGACGGGAATATATCCCACCAAGCACATAATTAAATAACATATAACTGCCGTTTCTCCATTGGTTATAAGAGTGAACCATAATTTTTAAAATTACTTTTAAATAAAATGCTATGAAAGAATAATGTGAACTCACCATGTGTTCCTAATAATTTGTAAAATCTGTATTCTAAATGAAGTTGCGGAGCTTTTGACTTCATCTGCTCCATTTTGATGGCGACATGCTCGTTGTTGTATAGATTTTTGCCTGAAACAAACAAAATAAAATGTTAATATTTGGAAGATTACAATTATTTTCACAGTGCATGTTGCTTGAGGGTTACATACAATAAATAACCAGATTTTTACCTACATATTTTTTTTATGTGGTCCATATGAACTCCTTATCGGGTATCGTGATTTGTTTTAGAACTGATTGTAATTCAAACGTCAAGCTGTACTTTTTGGGAACTAAGGATTAAAACCCGCTGTGGTCTAGTTGGTGAGAGCTTGCTCTACCGACCAGGTGGGTCTGGGTTCGATTTCCAGTAAGGTTAATGCCAAATTTAAATTTTTCAATTTAAATTTGGGACCCAAGACGTGGGTGTTTGTGATGTTAATTTACCTTGAGTTTATCTCGAGTGACTTACAATAAATTTCTGAGTTTCGTATGATCATCTATCTATAAAATATTTGACACATTGGCATTAGCTGTAATGCCAAATATTTTTTAAAATTTAATAAAAAAGGAGGCGGATATTTGATAATTTTTCTGATCGTGATACAAAATGTTTCGCGGCGAAACCGGTCCAGATAATATATTTTTTTAATTACGAATAAGTACTGCATATTCGAGATTTTTAAAAATATTATCTGGATCGATTTCGCGATATGATGAAAAATCGACGCCTCGTAATCAAAGGATTAACTTCTTTATTCTTACCAAAATTTTTATAAAAATCTGACTGTATAATATAATTTTATTCTATTAGTATTTTTATTCTGACCATTTATTTTGTTGCCTTTCTTATAAATAAGAATTGTATAGAAAATCTCAATTGAATTTGTCTATTTAACACTATGGAATTATGGCGCGGCTCTTTATAATATTATGTTAGAAAAACACTGAATGTGGCTCTCATTGACCTCATACGTGCCCACCCTGGTAAATAATATTGAAAACTTTGGTTTTCAGTGACCAGTATAAATAAGAACGTGTTTATTTATTACAAACGATGTTGGAATATTTATTTCGTTAGTGGAAAATTATGTAAAATAATTCTTTTCAAACAGTCTGCGGACCAAATGTTTCCCGTGGCTGGTTCAAGCAATGTAGGAGTCACAAAAATGTGCTAAAATAAAAGAAAAAAACTTTCAGAGCGCATATGGAATGGTGGCAAACAAATAAGTTCCAAAATAATTCGATCGTTGACAAAAAAAAAAAGGAGGACGATAGTTAGTGGCAGTAACAGGTGGCGTTCGGCAGACGGTAAGTTAATATGTGGGTCAGTGACCTTTTTCCTTGTTTGTGTACATTTCAAATTCCGGGAAAAATAAGTTCCGACATTTACATTTTATTCTCGCGACAGCGTCTGGAAGTTTCGGAACAATATAAATTTGCGCTGATGCGGCAAATTTTTTATCGTGACGAAATGACGATGTAAAATTCATAATCATTTACTATTCGAACATAGAGAACGGATTTATTTTGAAAATTATATCACAGATGTAAAATTATTTGAAAGCTATTTTAGATTTTATAAATTTCATTGCCGCATGCTAATTCAGTATTGGTATAAACTAGGGCAGGGATGGCGAACCAGTGACCCGCGTGATAAATTATCTGACCCGCTAGAACTTTTAGAAATTATGAAAAACGAGTTTCTGTGACAATCCGGGAAAAAGTAACCAAATTGAGAATTTCAAATTCCTCGGTGAGCTAATCCCAATCCCGGGATCCTATATGTGACCCGTGACATGATTTTATAATTTTTTAAAAATCAAATTTGACCCACTTGCGAAAAAGTTTCGCCATCTCTGAACTAAGTTCTTCAATCCCGGGATCCCGCCCAATTTTGTCATCCCGAAATCCCGGGATTGTGACAGTACTAATATCGGGAATGAAACACGACAGAAAATTGCGAGTTGTAAAAAAATGTAGGGTTTAATTTATCAAATAATATTATGTGAAATTGGATTTACGTCTCTATGGATTGATTAACCTTATATGTAATTATGTTCTGCAAAGCAAACTACGTATATTGTGTTATATTGTACTCTTTTGATAAGCACTGAGGCATCATAGGCATGCGAGTAAAATAATAATAATATCTACATTGTAAACAAATCAAACGTGGAAAGAAATACATAGCAAAGTTAAAGGGGATAGGGCGAGACCGTTAGGAAACTAAGGTTGGGAGAGCTTGCCGCGGCAGGCCGAGAAACCGGTAGCCGAGACTTCCAGCATCACACCTGTCATCGATTCAGTTTAACGACTCGCGTTGTTTTGTTTTTGCCTGTCCGTTCGGCCGCTGGCTTCCGACCAAGTCTGCACGAGCGGCGCATGCGCGACGATTCCCGTGAAATGATAATACCATCTCAATAATACATCAGGGTTGCGCGCATTTCCGCGATAAGGGCGTGTTTTTTTGCCGCCCAATATCCGATACGAATACCATCAACGTATATCGATGGGCATAAGTTGACAACACGCAACCAACATTTGTTCAATTTTACAGGAGAGCCGAAAAACTGCATTATTAGGTTTATTGTCTTGGTATTTACTTAGTAGAACTCCATTATAATGGGGTAAAAATAGCGACGTATTTAGTTCTACAGTTTTTATATTTATTAGTTGATAGCTATTTCGGCTTTCGCCATCGTCAGAACTGATGATGTATTGGGAAATCAATGAAAACGAAAGACACTTTGGAGTAAAATAATTATTATGTATATTTAAAATAATCTGTTTTTATATTTAAAATAATCTGTTTTTATTAACAAGAATGTTTGATACGAGTTAACAATTTTAATTTTGTTCCTTCTTATTCATATACAAGGAAAAAATTCCAAGTATTTTGATCAATTCAATGCACCTGTTTTAACTTCATCATATAATAATAGAGAAATTATACATAATTGTTATAATTTCTTTTTAACCCTTTGATTAGTGAGTTGATTTTATACGGTAAACGTCTCGGGAGTGAGTTAATTTTGAAGTATTTATTAATTTTTATTTGATTGATTTAATCAATTAAATTATGAATTTATTTATTTTTTTCACTAGGATAATTAACTTTGTACCTTTTCTGATTACATTATAAATTATATTTGGAAAAATCAGCGGTTCTCAACATTTTACATAAAGAAAATTGTTCAAGACATATTTAAAAAAAATTATAAGTGCTAGATTATAAGAATAAATGCATTGTAAATTATAATTGGACAAAGTCAGTGGTTTTCAACATTTTCCAAACAAAATTTTTCAAGAAAATATTTTCTTTAATTTATTAATAGCGCTAGATTATAAAAAGAATCGTTCAATTATAATTTTTGGTCGGACAAAGTCAGTGGTTCTCAACATTTTACAAAATGTTATACAAGAAAATGTTTTTTTTAATTTATTAGTGCGACATTATAAAAAGATTTTTTTAAATATTTTAAATTATAGTTGAACAAAGTCAGTGATTCTCAACATTTCACAAAATGTTTTCCAATAAAATATTTTCAAAGATTTATTAGTGATTGATCATAAAAATAAATGTACCTTATAAAAAGATAATATAAGTAAAGTGTCATTGTATAAACTTACCCAAAACATAAAAAAATAATTTTACACTGCGTTTATACTCACACTATTGATTTATAAACACCTATGTTTATGCTTATACACACACTATGTGTTTATATATACACTATAATTTGAATAAATAATAGGGAAAATAGATTTTTCGATAATTGAAAATTATTACGAGTAATCGGAAAAATAAAATTGTTTATGAAGTAAGTAAGACATGATAAGTTTATACAAAGATAATAGAAAAATAGGACGCTAAAATTTTCTTTTCGTGTGATATTCCTCAAAACACGGAAAACAAGACACAGTGGAACATCACATCCAACACACATAAATTTTGTGTCTTTCCTTTTTACTGGACGAATTTCGGAATGAATGCATACAAAGCATTTCCTCCGTGTGTTCAAACCTTGAGCCATCGTTTCCAGTACAGGGTGAATAAAATGTCTCGCTGATAGTTTTTTAGGTGTCTCCTTAGCTCTTCTGCCTCCGGAAGACGATGGTCTTGGTTTATGGTATTTTTCAATAATTTGTTTTATTACTCTCATACGAAAATCACTGAATTTTACATTTTCCCCTGATTTAACTCCGTATAAACGATAAGCATTTAGAGTCGATACATCCAACAGTCGAAAGATTTTTTTTTTATACCACTTTAGCGATTTCCTTGAACAATCCATGAAACTAATCATCATATCCGTTTTGTCAACAATTCCCATGTTTAGATTATAACCAAGAACAGCTTCTGGCTTACTAATGTTTTCCCTTGTTGAATAATTGATTGCATTAGAAATAACCATTTTCGGTTCATGGATATTTGTGAGCATATACACCTCCCGTTTGTCCTTCCATTTTATAGCTAATAGACTATCCGAATGCAAATGTTTCACATAGCTACGAGTTTGCTTTCCTACTGGAAATTTCGGAAAACTTTTACGATTAGGTCGGACAGTACCACAAGCGTGAGTTTGATTATCTAAGAAGTAATCAAATAATGCTGGATTCGTGTACCAATTATCAATAAATAATCTGTCCTTTTCTTAAATTATCACGAAGCATCGTTTTTACAACCGATCCAGATATACCTATATTTGTATCTATTTCCATGTCTGTTGTGGCTCCCGTGTAGACAATTATATCACATAGCCCGTCTCAACATCGCAAAAAACAAATATTTTTATTCCGAACCGATGCCTTTTGGATGGAATATAAATTCTGAAAGACAATCGCCCTTTCCAAAGTAAAAGACTTTCATCGATGCATAAATTTCGGAACGGATGAAAGACAGCTTTATATAATGATTTTATTGGATCTAATAGTGGTCTAATTTTTTGTAATCGATCAGGGCTGCGGACGGTGTTATCTGCAAAGTGAAGTGCTCGCAGTAATAGAAAAAAACGATCTTGGGAGAAGAGAACTCTAAAAAATGGGGTTGCAATTAATTGATTTGTTGACCAATAATCTTTCATGGAATTTTTTCCGACCAAACCTGTCAACATGATACACATGTCACATGGTGGCTAAAAAAACGTACATCTCCGAAATATCCGTATCAACCCATTTTTGTAATTTAGATTTTGAAGTAATGCCGGTTCTCATTTGACTTGCATATCGATTTGTTTCCGTCACCATATTGTTCATAACATCATCATTGAAGAAAAGTGTGAAAAAGCTCAATTCAGTGTCCCTTTGATACCCTGGCTGAATTCCGGATGTTGCACTGGTAAAAAAAATATAGAGACGTATTGAGCGATAAATACTTTGATACTTATGTTTACTACCATTATTTATCAATCTATTTACATTAATTTATATATGTATATAATACATCTAGGACGCCATTTGAACCGCTGACAAAATCTTTATACATTTTAGAAAAAATATATTTTACTAATAATTTTGCAAAATTTTGAACACTACTATCTCTAATTCAGGCCTGGAATTTTTGATAGAACATCTGTTTGTGGAGCATAATTGACGATGTTTCTCAGAAGAACATAAAAAGGAAAAATAAGAATTTTACGCAATTCGATTTTGTTCGTAATATTTGCATTTATTTCAAGCATTTTTTTTTCGCTAAAAACGATTATTTTGTTATACAACGATGAAAAATGATCGACAAATATATTTGAGTTATCTATAAACCAAATTTTAATTGAAATTAGAAACGCGGCGCAGAAAAATTGTATGAAACCGCGCGGACGCACATACGCGGCGATACTCTATCTGGATCTATAGAGTGCCGCCGCATACGTGCGGCGATACTCGTCAAAGGGTTAATACAGATACAGATTGTCCACTCTCCAATACAAAATGTTGCAGTAAACATGTTGGAATTTATTATATTTCTAGTTGTATTTTCAAACAGTAGGAAAACGATGTTAGCTCTTCTACTATCCTTCTGGCAGTTTGGTGGGCCTTTTTTCTGTTACGTGTTTCCAACATTAGAACAATTTCAGTGAACAATATTTTTTGTAAATTACGAGATGTAAATATTTTAATACAGCTTGAAAAAAACAAAAGAAAATGATATGTATAACTCATTTTATGAAAAAATGTTGGTTACGTGTTATCGACGTATGGACATCGATATTTAGAAATATTACAACTTAAAAAATCATCGATAAGCTGTGCCGTTGTTATCATTCTATTTCGGCAATATTAATCAAATTAGATATTAATTATATCTACGGTGAGGAGTGGTAGGAGGTTATTATTGTTCGCACAACTGTCATCGCGGAAGTGACGCAGAGAAGTAACGAAATCCAACGATTCACGTGATAGATAAAAAAGTAATATATTTCCGATGGAGCTGTCGGTTATTTTTTTAATCATAAAACTGCTCGACACGTAAAACACTACGTACACTATTATATTATCTGACACATTTTAAGCTCGTGTAAAATTCATCAGTTCCGTTGTAAAAGAATGCTTTGGTGTGCACTCTCGTACGTTATTAATACGCGAGTCATTCCGTCGAGAATCAACGTATATTCCAATAAATGGGAATTGCCTTCAACATTTCTACGCAAACCAATCGTAAGAAAAATGTGTATTAGCAGGGAGAATTTGAAGCCAATCAAAGCTGTCCACTGCTAAAATAATTGAATTACGTATATCTCTGTTATTGAAGTAGATGAGTGCAAAATTGTCTTGCCTTGTGGATTATTCTACTGCTACAGATTTCACTTGTCTCTGCAAACACGTAAAGGGTGTGCAAGGTGTGATTGAAAGCGAATGCCTTTTCACCAAGAACTGACAGTATTTTGGGTTGCTATGCCAAACGACGAACGGCAACACTACTTCAAAATAGTTTGTCATATTATAACATTACATATTTCACATAAAGTAACTTATTAAAGGCATGTGCAAACGAAGTCCCTCGTGGTCTCTCTTATGTATGAATCAACTTCTATGTAAGGTGACCAGACTTCCTCCTTTGAGGAGGATTGTCCTCCCTATGGAAATTTTGAAAAAAAAGGTCCCACGCTGGTTATTTGGGGAAATCCCCGGAAGATCTAAAAAAAGTGTCTTGTGAAATTTTCAAAACCTAGTCACCTTAATTAATATGACAGTAATCTCCAGATTCTAAATGCAATAGTTCCCAGATCGATTGTGATCAAAACATATTTAAACGGCTGTATCAGGTGATGTCATGTTATCCCCATAGGGAGCAATAAAGGTAAGCTAGTCTTTAATTACCAAAGTGAGTCATAGGAAAATATATATGCTCAGATATTTAAAGTTTGTTTTCCAGCGCGAAGGTTTTTTCGCTTTTATTAACTATGCTGCACAATTTAATTGGTCTTTTACAGTTTGGGAAGCCATATACAATAATCAATATGACTAAAAGAATAATTTTAAATATGTAGTTTACGCATGACGACATTTAGTAAAAAATATAGATTAGGTAGATTCGGCCTCAAGTTGGAAGATAAGACGAGTTTGGCGACGGAGTGTTTACAATTTACATAGACACACGCAAAACAGTAGAAATACTTATCTAAAAAAAACATGTCGATAATTTATTAACCTTATCTATACTATGAAATCCCCAACAACATCACCTTGATTTCCATCAAAGCTAGATAATAATTCTGATAACAGCGAGATATGAGGGATGATTGGAAGTCTAATAATTTCAACAACATTCACTATTTGTACGACATACGTCTAGATTCCAGTATGAAATCAGTTGAATATTTTACGCGAGATAGTGGTTTCAAACATTTTAACTACTTCTATTAAATATTTTACAGTAAAAAAAGAAGAACCGAAAACGACTTTGATTGATATATAAATTTTTGAACTACAATAAACACTCAATATTGAATTTATCAATCTCAGTGTGATTGTTTGCTTAAAGTGAACAATTTTCAAAAACATAATGTACATGAATCAGATATCAAAAGTTAATCGTCGGTGCTATTATTGCGTGCATACATTTTTTGAACGGTTTGAAATACTCAACACAATCACATTCAGTAATAAATACCATGTCATTTTTTTTATTAAGAATCGACAGTCATAACCCGAGTGAAAAGAATAATAAGGATTCAGAAAGAGGCCACAAGTTCCCACCTCTGGTCTAGGGATATTGATGGTTGCAAGCGCATCTAAGCCAGTGGTCGGCAAACTGGGGCTCGAGAGGCAAATACGGCACTTTGGCCCCTTGAGTGTGGCACTTCCACAAAATACCCATGCGATTGAAACTTCGTGTTCCACTCTCAGAAGTCGGTTTTTGAAAAACTGATAAACTTAGAGTTAGAAATTCATCAGATTGACGACCATTTAACGCTTCCCATACGGTGCTAAACATACTTCCAATATGTTGCTGGCCCTTAAATAACCAAGTGAAAAACATGTTTTTAAAAAATGTACGTCCTGGATTTTTACCGTCCATCAAAGGGCGGCAAGTGTTAAAACATTTTTTTTCACATGGTTCTTTAAGGGTCGGCAACATACCGAAAGTTTTTTTTTAGCACCGTAGGGGAAGCATTAAGCAAAATCCAGCATAAGAGTACCACTATCGAGTTAATAACAATGTATCTTACCTAAATTTTTTTTTATTTAAAAAAAAATATTTCTTTCAACTATAGTTTCAGAAAAAATTGGCTCTCAATAGTAATTTAAATCATTGTGATATTTAGCTCAGTTGACTAATGCACTGGTTTCCAACATTTATGTAACTACGCCTCCCTTTCAAGAAAAAATATCTTCGCGCCTCACATCCTTTATTTCATATAGCAATAAACACACGTTTTAACCGTTTGAATACCGCGCAAATAAATCATTAATATGTCCCAGAGATACTGCGTGTTTTTGACAAAAATAATTTTGCCTAATATACACTCGAATTCGATATTTTAAAAACCTATATTGACTCAGTATAGATGGCACTACACATATTCATCAAAATATTGCTTTTATTCTATTAGGATACCAATTATTTGATTTTTTAAATGTCTTGGACATCCGTGTTCGCTTGCATATATTCCGGACACCGGTGTCCGCTTGGTATTCAAGTGGTTAAAGGGAAAATAAATATTTTGGACTGTTCGCCTCTCCTAGGTTGGAAATCGCTGGACTAATGAGTTTGCCGACCACTGATCTAAGTAAACGGCCCTGGAGTACCGGTGTCCTATGTTTGAAGGCAGAAAACAAGACAGGCGCGCGAGCGAGTTGTGAACGAGACACCAATCGATGCAAATGGCCTAGTAATGACTGGCTAATAATAATAACGCCTGCACTGCCGCATAACAATTCATCGCACGTCACATTGTAACTTCTTATATTACACCACACCCACAATATCTCCGTATTCATACTTGTTACGTTAAACGCAACCGGGGCCGGAATTTAATTGGGTACGCCCATGTACACTGTGTAATCGGCATTAAACAAGTTATCTTCTCATAATTGTAATTGAATTAAATGTGAACGATTTAGATATAGAGCAAATCAGATTATCTTGTAAAGTATTGTTTTTCAATCTTGGTAAATTCAGACATTGACGTTGAACTTATTATAATATAGATGCATTAAGAAAAAAAAAGTTATTATTTGGACATTTCAAAGGTTAGTTTATAAGGTATTTCTCGAGTAACCTGATTTTTAGTTGCACGGATTCAAAATAGCAACATTCTTAATCGTTTGACGGCCGTAGAAAAAAGTACGTTTGTACCTAGCACGCCGGCTATAATTTTCAATTAATAATTTAATTAGTTATTAACAAAGTAACTCGTCTCCGGCGTGTTGAGCACGAAAAAAAATACGAGATATCTCGTCTGTGGCAGCCATCCAGTTAAAAAATAATTATCATATTTTCCTGTTGTCAGAAATTTAAGCACTAAATAAATCAGTTTGAGAAATGAAAAACAAATAAGCGTTATTCTAAGTGATCTCTCGGTTTACATCTACACTCTTTTTACACGGTGGTCCATGAAACAGATCCCCGTGCAAAAAGAGAATCGAATGCAATTTATAATTCAATTTTATTTTGCCTGATGTTAACAAAAAAAAAAACACGCTAATAATGTTAGTAAAGAAATGCATCGATCGACTTTTCAAAACAATCCCGATTGTTGATGAAAAATTGTGATTCCCGAAATCCCGTGAGTACAAAAAGGGTCCGGGATTGGATGCCCTAGTTAGTATTGGTGTTATTTGAGGTGTGAACTATGAATATTTTATATTTATTTACATAATTTAATCTACTTGTATATCGACTGTGGAAAGGAAAAATGACGTAACCCACATATAAAATTTTACAGGAGGCGCAAAAAACGTGTTTTGATGATTTTGGGCCATATGCAAATTATGAATTATACACAACCTTGAAGTGCACGGAGACTTCTAAAGCTGGTGTTTAATTGAAATAATCTAATATTAATTAAAGAAATTGTCTAGGAAAAACATTTATTTCGGTCTTTTTTCTTGGTTTTAATTTTTTAAAAAGGTCATCTTTTTCAAACTTAAAAGCTAAATTTAGATACTAATTCGGCATTTGCAGCTTGCACCCTTTTGATAGAACGTGTATCAAGTTTGATACATTTTGATTATCGAAAAAAAACCTTCCGTGGGTTACGTCCCTTTTCCTTTCCACAGTCGATATACGTACTATCATGAGTAACATTGATAGAAGATAGACTCATGGTGATTGGATAAACACCACACGTTACAACATAACTAAACTCGAAGCAATATGCTGACATATTGTATTATGGTTGGATAAGGGTCGGCGGAAGTAAAGAAAATCAGGACAGGGGAGAACAAATAAAGGCATCGGAAGAAGAACCGTCGGATTGAAATAAGAGGAAGGAAGCAGGAGGCGGGCGCGCCTAAACACGACAGCACAAGCGAGTGCAAATGAGCGTCTCGAACAATATTTTGCGCTGTCAGTAATAATACGAGATTAAATTTGCTCCAGTAAAGCGGGCAGAGGCTGTCAAATATTTCAACGGAAAATAAATGGAAACTTTTTTTGTAATTGTGTAGAATTTACGTTGGACATATTCAGTATTAAATACACCATGATGAACAACTAAGAATGTAGTAAAAAGGCAAATGTTTTTATAAGCAAAAGCTTTCTCCCCACTGATAGTAAAAATGTTTATATGAATTTGTTAACAGATTTTTTAAAAAATAATTAGATAGCTGCATATACGAAGGGACTACGACGAATGTACTATTTATTACACGGGACTCTTTTTACACGATGATTTCGAAATAGCATGGTGCTATACCCCTTGTGTATATGCACGTACTACTTAGTGATATGCTTAGAGGTTTATTCCTGTAAAACCGAAAAATTATTATAATTTAATATTTCGACTGAAGGTGCTTGGTGGAATTTCAATATTAAATTTGAATCGTTCAAATTATGTACATTCACACAAGTTTTGTCACTGTCGATCAGGGTTTTGCCTTTCGGCATCTTCAGGCTTTCAAGTGCACAGATATGTGAATGTACACAATTTGAACGATTCAAAAATAATGAATTTCAGTTTTTTACATCTTGAATTGATTTATATACTAGAAAAATATACTTAATTATTTTTTATTGAAGTATACTTTTTACACGGTATTTCGTGGAACGTATCCACAGGGTAAAAAGAGAGTCTAGTTAGTATACTGAGAAACTGATACAGCGCGAGTTTTTGTGAATAAATTATTTCAAATTTCGAGTCGAGGGTATTTTTTTTGTTAACAATATCTCTTTCCAGTAATTCAGTGTTTATAAGCTTTACACAGTACGGACAACTCACGCGTGCAACAACTCTAGGAATACAAGAGATATAATAATCGTTTTTATTCGTCATCCCGACTTTCAAGTCAATATGATCAAATTCCAAGTTCACTGGAATACACGCCTAGAAGTAAGACATATAGTAAAGGCGAAAAGGACGCATTTATTAAAAAATATATTCGATAACACTTTGAAATGAACACAAGGTGATGACACTGTGTACAAATGAAGATAAGGATTGTATTATTATTGTGGTTAAAAGTGCAAATTACAATGACATTTTCGCATGAATAGTGACCCGACGTTCGTAGTACAGTGGGTCCGAGAAGCAATACGTCAAACAAATATTGTTTCATACGCAATTAGAAAAAGAAGTCAGATATAACAGACCACCAGGAAGTGATCACTCACCATCAATGATGATCATCGACAATTCTTACTAACTGTACAAGCATATTGTAACATGTATCAAGAATAAAATAGTGAAAATAAAAAAATAATTATAGTATATTATCAATGTTGACCACTAGACCAGTGCTCCGCAACCGGTGTGCCGTGAGCCGGATACAGGTGTGCCGTGGTCAAATACATAATGAAAAATTATTTGAATTGAATTATTATTAAAACCTCTGTGTTAATTGAAACAAAGCGCAGGTATCACATTAATTAGTTATTATTTTATAATAATTATTAAGATTGCGTAAAAGTAAATATATTATAGTTTTATGTATGTAAACTTTTCAAATAAAAAACGAAAATTTATTGTAAAATTTGTGTATCAATTTAATACCTATATATTTTTGCTTTTGGTGTGCCGCGGAATTCTATGAAGAATTTTGGTGTGTCGCAGGTGAGAAAAGGTTGCGGAGCACTGCACTAGACCACGGAAACGTCGTTTGGGTTTGAGTGTAGAGCTCACGGGATCGAATACCAGCAGGGACAGAGAGCCTTTTGGTAACGCATTGGCAGGTTATATAAAATATAATAAATTGTTTAATTTATTTTTGGCCAATATCATCAATTTTCATTTCTTTTAAAAAAACGTTATTTCAATGAAACTGATTTCGGGACCAGTCCCGGGATCCCAGGATCGAAAAATTCTAATACCGAAATCCCAGAATCAACATTTTGGCTCGGGATTGGATTCCTTAGTAACGAGCAGTTTTCATAGAAAAATTCTGTTGAGATAAACATCAATTAGAGTTGGGGTAGAATGATGGTCATGCCAGGTGATTAGGAAATCACCACGCCCCGTTTCAAGCCTTACTTTGCTAGAGCATACTTAGTTTACTATCATCACAACGATGGATTGTTTGCGATTGATGCGCGGACCAAAATAATGGTTCAACTAGTGGATTTTTCGAAAAAAATTCGTCGATACTTACGACAAATTAGCTAAAATATTATATCAAGCGAATATTTTGTAGACTATAGAATTATAGCTACGCGTGTCGCAGTGATTTTATTTGGCAGGAAGGAGCGCAGTAATGAGGTAACCTAATAAAAGTACAGCCTCCACACCTGCCCGGGAATGCTTGTTGACTAAGACAGATTCGTCTTTCCTCCAGCCCATCTAATTTATATTAGCTTGCCAGGATTAAAAATGATAGAATGCCGTTAATATTAAATTTCGCGAACAGCAGCAAATGCACTGTAAGCTCAAATATATAGAAAGAAAATATTAACAAAATTTGGATTCAGTATTTTATTTATGGCTCATATTTTTCTGGTCAGAATTTATATTAAATGGTCATAATATATTGTTCAGAATTAATATTCTAAATTTAAATGAAATAAAAAAAAAAACTAACCTAACCTAACATACTAACCGAAATTGTTATTACATTTTCTGACCTTATAATATTTTTATTCTGACCGAAAATTGATTTAAATTCTGACCATTAATTTTTTTCCTTTATTTATTACTAACCGGTTCCCGGCAAGCGTTGCAATGCCACCCAAAGAAAGAAAATGTTTGTGTTTTAATTGTGTTTATTGAAGCACGTTTTCTTTTTGTCTGTTTGACGTTTGCTACCGATTGTCTATGATACGACACACGTGCCACCTACTGTAATTTAATCGTACTACGTCTATTGCCTTCGCGCAAGTTGCATGAACGGTAAGGCAGACATACAAACATTGATTTTTATATATGACCTACTGTAAGTTAACTTTAATATGCAAGCAAAGTTTAAAAAGTTTGACAAAGTTTTATTGCAATCGTATGAGCGGTGTGGCAACAAAAATTCATTTTTATATATTAGGAGATAATTATTGCTAGCTGAAATGTCGCGCAACGAAGTCATTGAGATAACTAGTAATTTCGTATTTTTGGGTATCTATATTTGCATATAAACACGGAATTAACATATTGGTAAACTTCCGGCAGTACATATGTATATTTTACTTAAATTATACTTTAGTATAAAAACAACAATGCTCAAAGAATTCATTTTTCTGAAGACCACGCTCCCGCCGATTCCCCGGCAAACCCTGGACAGAACGCGGGATATAATAGCATCACCTTACTGAAAATGAAAGGGAAATTGAAGCATGGCTTCACCTCACCAGAACAAGATGAAAAGACACCATGCGAATTCATTTTCCGTACGGGCAATCTATTCGTCTGTATCTTGGCTTGATGTACGTATCAGATAATCGGATCAAATATATATATATAAAACACCAATATTTAAATAAATTTAAAAATAAATAGGCCGCGATGTTTCACCCGTCGATACAACACGCCAATTCTATCTGTCCCCCTTTCCGAGCCCATATCCTGCGAAATAATTCAATTCGAGATCCAATCACTCGTTTCCATCGGGTGGGTAAATTAACTTCGACCGTGATTTTTTTTTCGCACTTCCTCAATTGATTAGAGAAGAGCGAAATGGTGTATTTGTTTTTACGCTGGAATAAAGAATTCAGTAGCACCTCAAAGGCCATTAAATGGTTATGAAAAAAATCGGATAAAATTTAGATATGTAGCACAACACCATTTGGAGAACGATCGGCTGTCACGCACGGCATTTCGGTGTTTAATCAGATATGATCATCATTTATGCGAAAATGCCATAAATATGAATAACTATAAAAACGGACGTGTATAAACACTATTTGGACCTTATAAAAAACAATATTGAGCTTATTTAAAAGTGGGTTACGGAGAGAAATAAACAGGGACTATATTATTATAGAGAACTCTTTTAATAAGCGACGTTACAGTAGGTGTTCTGGCTCAATCTCATGTCAATTGAATCTCTTTTAGAAGGCAACTAATATACTTGACTGCAATCTGTAATAAATTCCATTGATGCCTACTATTGCCCAGTTTTTCTGCTCGGGTGTTTCGCACAAGTGCTCAAAATCATAAGAGGTTTTAGTTAACAAAGATTGTCAACTTGGTCAATGGAGTAGTGCACCACAAACATGTGTCGTATGATACAATCCATAAATCACTTGAAAATCAATGTTCAGACGAACGCGGATAAGAATTGAGAAGAAGAGACAAGTGGAGAATTCATTGACAGCACTGTGATTACGAAACATCTGCACGTATATATCGACTTTGGGAAGGAAAAAGGAAGTAACCCACAGTTTTTTCGATAATCACCATGTATTCAACTCAATACACGATCTATCAAAAGAATGTAATTTGAATCGTTCAAATGATGTACATTCACCCAAGTTTTGTCACTAACGACCGATATTTTTTTAGAGAATATAAGTCTCTTCGTAGTATCCATTTTTTCTGTTGCTGCCCAGATCCGCTTCTTTCGGGCCTTCAGCTCATTTGACAGTAGTTCTATTATCGTAGGGATAATTTAATTGAAAAATTCCTTGAAAATATTTTATAATTTACGAATTTGTTGGAACGGTGTTGAGTTGAACGAAACGCAAGTAAAAATGAAACTGACTCTAAAATAAACTTATATGCGAGTAGACGCTTACTTGGTCAATATTGTTGCTCGATCACGTCCTCGGTTGGTTTAAACGAGTCATAAGAGTACACTCGAATACGGACCCGGCAAATTACCATTTATTTTTTCATCAAATTTTATTCAGCTTAACAGCTTAACGCCCGCCCGTTTTTTTTATAGAATTTCACCTGGCGGCCGGTTGTTGTAATTTTACTAAATTCACTATAATTTGTAAGCCAATTGAGATATCTTTACCAAATTTAATTTTCTAGCTTCCAGATACTTTGCCGCATAAATCAATGCTATTTGAGCAGTGGTTCTTCATCTGTATTTTGCATACTTATGTTGTGTACTGAAAAAACCTAAATCTACTAAAAGATCTTCACTTTTAGGGTGTTCACTGTCAATACTTGGTGGAAAGGCATTATATTAGTAAAAACACAATAATCCTTTGTACTTCATTCCACTTTATTTAATATGTCAGGACCGGTTTCGCTCATTGCGAGCATCAGTTGACGATGCTCGTAATGAGCGAAACCGGTCCTGACATATTAAATAAAGTGGAATGAAGTACAAAGGATTATTGTGTTTTTACTAATAAAAGATCTTCTTTTAAAATATGCAAAACCTACTTTTTCACATTGTTTACGTGTACATACCATAGCAAATTTATATTTTCAAATAATAATACTATAAATTTACATTACTATAGCAAATTTATATTTGCTATAGTAATGTAACATAAAAGAATATATTTCAAAGGAATATTTTTTAATTTATTTCGTAAGCATAAGTTGAGAACCCCTGTCGCTAAGCTTGAATAGGTCATAATATTATCAACCACTCGTTTAAAAATTCAAAAATTGTTTTCGGCCGTCATAAAAATGCAGCATCGCACGCCCAAGCAATAAATCACTAAGCAATTCGTACCTCTAAGGGCCCCCCCAAAAATGCATCTGGACGACAGGATACCCTGCTAATATTACGTATGTATATCGTCGATAATCGGGAAAACAAACCAGACACGATTTATAAATCAAATATTTAAACAGAACGTAAAATAATATTATGAAAAATCACATACGAAAAAAAAAAGTTTACCGTCTAGGGGTGTTTTTTCACGAAATAGTTTTGCATAAAAATAATTTATTTTTTGTCAAATAATGCGTCAATATGTATACTACCATCTCTCGTTAACATTCGAAATCAAACTCGATCCTAACGAAGTGATTTTTCAATATAATGGAATGTATGACGTAGGACGCGTATATGCGTCCACGGTCCGCAACCGTTGGATTTCAAAGACTTAAATATGCGCCCACGGTCGTTAAGCTGTCAATAAAATTATTGTATTTTTTTCAAAACAGAGAGCAAGCGGCCCGATTCGGCCCTCTCCGCTGGCGGTGACGACAAACTCGCTTCGATTTATAAACGGTTTCCTTTAATAAGCTGGTAGACTAAGCCGCACAGTTACATCAACCTTCTTCGCACAATAGGCTAGGCATGCCGCTGGTGTGTGTGTATCTGTCGCGTGTTGGCCAGGATTAAGGCCGCGGAGGACCTAAAAGGTTAATTAGGGGGAAGGGCGTAAAAGCGAGCGGGCAATAAACAGCGGTGCAAAATTTGCTTGACCCATTTCCATCTAACCCTCTCCGACCCGCTCGCTGTCTCAATCGAAATAAAGAGAGCAACGCCGCTATTATAAACACAGCTTGGCAACAATATGTTGGTATTGTGCTTACAGATCGTATACGGAATTTAATTCGCTGAGAAGATTACATTATAAGTGGTAAGTTGTTCTATGTATTTAGCAAGCTTTCTTCTATACAAGGAAATAATTTCGCTTTAGAAAAACTGCTGAATGAATATTTTTTATACCAATTATAAGAGAAGGAGTAAAAGACAAAAACGTACTCATGATAAAGATCATATCATGTTTACAATAGACTATGCGAGTGCCCATCGGATACGAAGTGATTCAAGGCGATTTGCAGTCATGAATTACATATTTTGACAAGCGTTGATATGGGGAGCATTATTAAAAAGTCATAAGGATGGCCGTACGGTGACAACACGTAACCGGCATTTGTTCAATTTTAAAGGAGAGCCAAAAAACTGTATAAACAAATAAGTATTGGAAAATCAATGAAAATGAAAGACACTTTGGAGTAAAATAATTATTATGTATATTTTAAATAATAAACTTTTAATCAACAAGAATGTTTGATAAGAGTTAAGAATTTTAATTTTGTTTCTTCTTTTAAGATGATACGAGTATTTTGATCAATTCAATGTACCTGTTGAACTTCATCCATATACTATAATAGAAAAATTATAAATAATTGTAATATATTTTTTTCATCCATTTACGAACTGTCCACTCCCCAGTATAAAAAGTAAACATGTTGGAATTTTTCTCACCTATTTTCAAATAGTAGGAAAACGATATAGCTCTTCTACTATCTTCTGGCAGTTTGGTAGGCTTTTTTTCTGTTACGTGTTTCCAACTTTAGAACAGTTTCATTGAAAAATATTTTTTTGTAAATTACAAGATGTCAATATTTTTTTTACCATGTCCGCTCCCAATATGGAGCATATGGACTCCTAATGGAGTTTATCTCAACATAAGTGTTTCTACGAGAACTGATTGTTACTCCTTTCGATGGATTCGGCGGTAACTTTGTGGAAGTTCATTTTAATATAAAATAAAAATAACTTTGATTATTCCACGTATTGTGTTACAAAATGTGACACGTGTTTCGCCCTTTTCAGAGGCATTGTTACTCAGTTGCTCAACCTCTCTTTTGCCAAAGAGAGTAGGAATAGAAGGAAAGTGCTAGGACAGGACTAGTGGTTAGCTAATCGCTCTCGATACGCCCCGTTCATAGGAAAGGATTGGTAGGAGGTGGGAATTCAAGACATCACATACATCCATGCCTTTGAACAGAAATTCATAAATCGATTGAAAAATCAATTTATAAAACTACCCGTACTGGGATTCGAACCCGTGCCCTCCGTAGCGGTAGCCAACGACGTTGACCACTCGACCACACAGGCGGCTTGAAAAAACATAGAAAATGATATGCATAAATCATTTTATGAAAAAATGTCAGTTACGTGTTGTCAACGTATGGACATCAATATATAATATCTCGACATTTAATCGTACAGTTTGAGCGAGTTTTAATGCAAAGCATATTGACTATATCAAATTATGTTCATAGAATGAAACGGTGAAAAAAAAAATGGTGAAACCACCATTAAAAACAAACGGTTATATACTGACTGAATATATATACTGTCATCTGTCATCAAATCGGTAATCCTGATGATAGTTGGGTTTCATCATCACTATTAGATCAAATGACGTACTTTTCCGTTTTGCGGTAAAATTTTAGGAAGTGCTTAATTGATAATTAAGCTCGTCACCAGAGTTCTGTGAACGCTCGAAAATATACCAAGATTACTGTAATGATAGTGTGTTCTAGTGACATGGATTTAATTAGCAGGAACAATGTCATGGCTTAACGTGGCAATGATTCTAATCACTTTTAGGGTGTTCACTGTCAATACTTAGTGGAAATATTTAAAAAAAAAATACAGTATTTATTTGTACTACAAAACAAAATGAAATAAAAAAGGTGTAATAAACAATTGGCATTGAAAAGAATATACAAATTACAGTGCAAAATATAAAAAAGTGACACTGAATTGATTTAAATTATTAAAATATTTAATACCTCAAAAATGTAATTAGAAAAATTACGATAGAGTAATTACGATAGAGTAATTGCCGCCTGTGTGGTCGAGTGGTCAACATCGTTGGCTACCGCTACGGAGGGCACGGGTTCGAATCCCGGTACGGGCAGTTTTATATAAATTGATTTTTCAATCGATTTATGAATTTCTGTTCAAAGGCATGGATGTATGTGATGTCTTGAATTCCCCCCTCCCACCCATCCTATCATATGAACGGAGCGTATGGAGAGCGATTAGCTAATCACTAGTCCTGTCCTTGCCCTTTCCTTCTATTCCTACTCTCTTTGGAAAAAGAGAGGTTGAGCAACTGAGTAACAAGCAGTTCTCGTAGAACCATTTCTGTTGAGATAAACTCCATTAGGAGTCCATATGCTCCATATTGGGAGCGGACATGGAAAAAAAAAAAAATATGCTAAAGTGGTGGTTGAATAAATAACATTGTAAATTTGTAATTCCTTATCAGTTGATAATGCTTGTAATGAGCGATACCGGTTTTGATCTTTTTGAATAAAAGAGGAAGTAGTACAAATAAATATTATATTTTTTTAGACAATAATATACTCCAAAAACCACCACTGTTTATCATTGGACGAGTCGTTATTAGCCATTCGAAATATGTCAAATACCACGATTCCTTCCACATTCTAATCAGCAAACACTAAAGCAGGGGTTACCAACCTTTTTGGACCTTAGAGCGCAATCTGAAATATTGACAGGGTGGCGAGCACATTTTTTCAAAATCTTAAAACCCACGAATTTACCGATCTCCCCAAAATATCTCCGAAACTCGTTTTTTTTAGCTCACCGACGAATTTGAAATTTTCAATTCTCTATACTTTTTCCCCAAAATATCTCCGAGACTCGTTTTTTTTTTTAGCTCATTGAGGAATTTGAAAATCTCAAAATTGTTGGAGGGCGCAACGGAATCGATCGGCGGGCGGCATGGCGCCCGCGGGCTCGGGGTCGGTAGCCCCCGGACTAGAGTATAATAGTACAGTTTAACCCAACTACATCAAAATTTTCCCGACGTTTGTGTCAATGCAAAAAAATATAGATTGTATTACGAGGAATAATCAGTGGCTATAACATTAAATTGACCCAAGGGAATTATTTTATTGCATGTATGGCATTTAATCTACTTTGATCAACGTTTTGAATAACCGGAGTTTCATTTAATAATAACGACTGATAGCACGTCAAAGATGGATATTTTCAATAAATTCAAGATGAGTTGGTCTTCTATTGCAGTGCTCCGCTACCGGTGTGCCGAGAGCGATTTTCAACTATGTATATATTACGAACAAAGTTTTTAACACTGGCTCTGATTAAAAATGACAAGCGATCGTGTTTAAATGGTCTTGGCCACGATCTTCGGGTTTCTCTTATTCAATTATTGAAACAAATATACAAAGCAAGCTCAAATTAGCATGATATTTGTTGCTTGCTGTATGTTTGAAATAGAGGTCTGCACGGGCCAAAATTTTACAAAACTACCCGGTCCGAGCCCGAAAAACTCACGCCCGACCCGGCCCGGGCCCGACTCTAATACCGCACTTGTTACCCGAACCCGACCCGAAACACCGAGAAATTTGAAATCCTCGATTTGCTATACTTTTCCTCAGATTATCTCCGAAAGTCCTTTTTTTTTTTTTAGCTCACCGAGGAATTTGAAATCCTCAATTTGCTATACTTTTCCTCAGATTATCTCCGAAAGTCCTTTTTTTTTTTACCTCATCGAGGAATTTGAAATCCTCGATTTGCTATACTTTTTCCCAAGTTATATCCCAAATTCCAAGGCCCGACCCGGCCCGAGCCCGACTCTCAATTGCGCTTACCCGCCCGAGCCCGGCCCACGGGCCGGGTCGGGTTAGAGCCCGTGGGCCAGCACCGGGCCCGTGCAGACCTCTAGTTTGAAATAAGTTAACCGGTTGAATACCGCGCAAATAAATCATTAATATGTCCCAGAGATACTGCATGTTTTTGAGAAAAATAATGTTATTTAATTATACACTCGAATTCGATATTTTAAAAACCTATATTGACTCAATATAGATAGCACTACACATATTCATCCAAATATTGCTTATACTCTATTAGTATACCAAGTATTTGATTTTTTAAATGTCTCGGACATCCGTGTTTAGCTTGCATATGTTCCGGACGCCTGTGTCCGTTTGGTTCCAGTGTTAATATTTGATTGGCCCACGCAGCTAACGTCTTATCTTGAAAAAATATTTTTCTCAAAAACACGCAGTATCTCTGGGACATATTAATGATTTATTTTCGCGGTATTCAAGCGGTTAATTAAATAGTTGGCTTGGAGTGCGCTAAAATCCGGAATTAGTGCGCGGGGTCTTCCAAACTCCTGCGCGGTTGCGCGCAGCTTAGAGGGGCCATTGATCACGATTAGTCCACGTCAGATTCATGCGTTAAATAATTGTCTGTCGCGATAAAGCGACACCTCTTGCGACTAAACTTTCTCACCGCACGGGGTGTGATCTTGGGAGTTGTTTTCCGGGGCGCAAAAAGTTACCGGTGCGTGATACAAAACTATGGTACAAACAACATCAACTGCTCTACACAAAGAAGCAAACAATGTTACATAGACTCGGCCGCTTCCCTCTGCACGAAGCGTATATTTATGAACGCAGAGCACAGGTATACGATACATTACAAATTCTGGAGAGTGCGCGAGCTTCCTGTAATGTTTTCAGAATTGCGAGAATTTTCGTGGAAATTTTATTTGGAAGAGTTCACAGCGCCGAACTGTAAGCGCGTGTACAAATTGAGGGAGGCGATGTGAAGATTTTATGTTGGTATTAAATTTACAAAAACAGCGTTCGCTTTGGTGCGATCATTTAAAAAAATATATATATATATTACCGTCATTCACGTGAAGCCTCCCTACCAATAATGATCTGTTACATTTGGACTAGGGCAGGCGTGGGGAATCCGCGGCCTTTTGGCTACTCTGGTGCGGCCTTCTGTAATTCTGTATACTTATGTAAATTCGTAAAATGCTGACATATTCTGACCGTAAAGTCCTGTTTCCGGCCAAAGATTCCATAGTCAATGTGTACTGTGGCCTTATGTCGAATCAGAAAAATGAATGCGGCCGTTAGAGAATAAAAGGTTCCCCACCCCTAGACTAAGGCATTTAATTCCGGACCCTCTTTGTGATCCAGGGATTGAGAATTTTTCCGATCCCGGGATCCACAATGAACATTCACCGAACGAACATTCACAGAAATCGTGTATAAATTCGGGTTTGACAAATTTTTGCTCGGCGATTTTGAATTTTTATTAACCTCTTTCCAGAATTTTCGAATCCATAAACCCAGGAATTTACGGAATTCCCAAAATGACGCGAGACTTTTTGTAGCTCTTCCAAGATATCAAATTTCGAAAATTTGCAGAATTGCCGAAATGAAAAAAATTGGGACATTTTTTTTGCCTCGCGCTACTTTAACATTTTTTCGCAATCCCGAAATTCCGTGATTGAAAAACCTAATTTGAGCGTTTCGGGATAATCAAATAAAACTATTTTGTAGCGAAGGAATTATTTTTATGTGTTTCGTTTTCGGCCTTTTTGCATCCGCTGGGCTGATAGAAACTCTCGTGCCATTCTTCATTTTGATAGTGCATATGTTCTGATTGCACGCAAGCCAACATAAATTATTGAAAACATGCGACTTAATATTTCCAGATAAAAAAAAACTAAATACACCAAAACAGAGGCAATGTGATGTATTTTCGATCACTGATGCATATTTAGTTAACTGTTTTTGATGAAGAGGCGCTTAATTTTATAAAGACCAATAGATATTTCTTCCAACACTCAATATCATACGTCCTCTCAATTGGCTGGTAGTAATAACCGGTCAACATAGCATTATCTATTCGCGGCAGGCTCTAGTTAAAATAAGCTCGCAATTTAAAAATATTCCCTTGGCGATTAAAATATTTATTAAAAATGCCAAAAAATGGCGTTACCATGACCTTGCTACATATTATGAAAAAAATAATAAAGTAATTTCACGGCGGCGCGCACTAGCTGATCGCTTGCACTTCCATTTGGCGAATTAAAATAATGAAATTATTATAACGAACGAAAGACGCCTCAGGTTTCTCGTTTTATCCGAGCTAACCAGGAAAAACGGTACCGGAATGTTTCTTAGATTAAAATTAATATATCAAGGGATACTTTTAACGCGTTCACCTGTCAATTCTTGGTGGAAAGGCATTATATATAAAACACACAACTTATTTTACATTATTTAATAAAATCAGGGCGGATTTCGTTAATCGCGAGCATTGTTAATCGTTGATAATATGAACCCCTGACAAGTTAAGTGAGCCAAGTGGTATTTTTGAAAAAAATGAGTTAGATGCGTTATAATATTCTACATGTCAAAATATTGTAAAAGTGAAGTAAGCTCAGTAAAGTACATATTGCAATAGTGTTCTCCCCAAAATAAAATACAACAATTTTACTGCTTGGCTGGCTCACTTCACTCCACTTCTGAGGGCTCATTTATAACAAGCTACATTCATAATGGATACAAATCATCCTAAAGTATGGAAAAGTTAACTAAACGAATATATGTAAATCGCGATGACCGATCCTAATCTTGATCTAAATAAATAATGTGGAACAAGTAAAAAAAAAATACATTCAATTTGAAAAAAAAGTGTTTTATCTTTCAAATTGAAGGCATGTCTTTGCGGTATACGATTCTGATGTGAAGCATATGGTTTTCATAAAGAAGAGTCGGCAAATAGAATTAATGTTTATTTTACAATCGTAAAAATACGATACACGTTGGGTGTGTTGACTTGACTTCAGCTCGTGTAAGTCTATGTGCACAGCGCCCTGCCATGTTGGTACAATACAGTTTGGAAAGCAATAGACACACTTTTTCATGAATACAAATACGTATATTGATGCAAAAATCAAAATATGCAAATATCCGACTTAGGATTCAGTCGCCGGATCCCGGAACGGAAGTACACCGATAATATTCATCGCTCCTCACGAAAACGCCACGAAAAGCTTGCATGGTTAAATTATCTACAGTTAAAGTGATTTATTATGATTATAATTATTATTACACTACACTGAAATAAAAAAATATATACACAGCTATGCAATTACAAAGTACGTATTTGTGAATAAAAAAAAGCTTAATACATGATATGAAACGCCTAACAACAAAAATCGATACGTCCACTTCGGAATGGTAGTAGATAGTATAAGATGGTTTTCTGATTGAAGATAGATTTTATTCCCATCGTAGTGTAAATTATTTCCAATTGAGTATAAGATGCCGATTTTTATGGCAAATTAAACAATTATTTCAAAAATTATACGTGATCAGGACCGGTTTCGATCATCACGAGTATTCTTAATTAAATAAATAAATAAATAAATTATCAACTGACGGAGAAATTGTGACGAGTCAAACCACATCAAATAAATATGGAATAAGTATAATAGTATTTTATTTTTTATGCCTTTTCACTAAGTATTGAGGTTATAGGTTTTTACTTTAGACTTTATACTTTATACTACTAAGTACTGTGCGCAGAGGTTTATTCCTGTAAGCCCGAAAATTTGGAAAGAAATATTACAGGCTCTGGTGGATACATCAAGTGATGAAAGCAATGGCGTACCAAATGTTAAACAGTTTCGTCTGTTTGTCTGACGATGATTATTGTTTCGATTGTTTTCTATGAAATAAGTAATTTTATTTTTTGACACCCTGAATTGATTTAAATACGCAGTCACCATTATTTTATTTTATTTTATTTAAGCATACTTTTTTTACACTATTTTTTTTTACCATGTCCGCTCCTAATGTGATGCATACTGACTCCTAATGGAGTTTATCTCAACAGAAGTGTTTCTACGAGAACTGCTTGTTGTTCAACCTCTCTTTTTCCAAAAAGAGTAGGAATAGAAGTATAGGGTTAGAACAGGACTAGCGGTTAGCAAATCGCTCTCGATACGCCCCGTTCGTAGAATAGGATGGGTGGGAGGAGGAATTCAAGACATCACATATGTACATCCATGCCTTCGAACAGAAATTCACTGAAAAATCAATTTGTAAAACTGTCCGTACTGGGATTCGAACACGTGACCTCCGCAGCCGAAGCCAACGACGTTGACCACTCGACCACACAGGCGGCGGTGTAATGAATATTTGAAATATTTCGATTTTACATTCAGATACGTCGCCGCGATACAAAAGTGGTCAACGAACCAAGGGCATATATATAAGTCATAATTCCAAGAAACGTGGCGAGCTTAAAGACACTGTCTCAATTATAAATTAATTCCAAATGATGGCCGGCGAGTGGATGGCGGCAATGCAGTGCGCACGCGTTCAATAAAGAGATAAAAAAAATGAATACGGTAAGAAAATTCTTAGAAACGTTTGTCACGTGCCTAGTTCTTCAGTCTAAAAATAAATAAATTTGACATCGTATGCGTGATTTCGCACATATATAACATATTATACAAAATGATTAAATAACACGGTTTAATAGAGGCATGTGCAACCTTTCTAGTTCTGGAGAAGAATTATTAGTTTGTCCGATTTTTGTTGACGTTAATCAATCTTGTTTAATATATTTGAGGCGTTCAATTTCAAACACGGCCAAGCCGGAATTTAATGCGAATTTCAACTGAATAAACATTAAGCGATTATTCATTCAGTCTATCAGCTAATTCCAATATTGCGATCTGATAAGTATAGATAATAACAAGAGAGTTGTCAGGTCCTATGGTGCGGAGGTTAGCGTTGTTGGCTTCCGTGCCGGATCTCACGGGGTTTTTTCGATCGATTTATCGATTTCTGTTCGAAGGCATGGGTGTTTGTGGTGTCTTAATTTCTCTCCCGTCCATCCCATTCTTTAATAACTAAGCGTAGCGAGAGCGATTAGTTAAACAGTAGTCCTGCCCTAGCCTTTCTATCCCTACTATTTTCTTTGGAAAAAGAGAGCTTGAGCGACTGAGTAACAAACGGCAATATGCTCCACATTGGGAGTGGACATGGATAAAAAAATATATAATAATGACAAGATGCCTGTGACTTGGCCATTTTTGATGGTAAAATCCATACACGATGATGATTTTCATACACTAGTACGATTTTGAAACTAAAACATATATTGAATTGTAGATATAAAATTTCCTACATGAATCAATAGAAAAGTGTACATCAGCAAAAACATGTCTTGGCAGTGTTGGATACTTGTGTCATTTAAATAAATTGAATGAAAAACCATTGCTATTATGAAGATATGTGACTATACTAATTAGGTACTTGAACCAAAAGTGAGACTGTTGGATCAACATTATAATAACTCGTGTGCGATTTTAAACGTGATATCCCTTGGAACGCATCTACCGCATAGAAAGATTGGCTGAATGTTCTAAATTATA
The DNA here is from genome assembly GCA_031772345.1 of Himalopsyche anomala. Classification (NCBI taxonomy): domain Eukaryota; kingdom Metazoa; phylum Arthropoda; class Insecta; order Trichoptera; family Rhyacophilidae; genus Himalopsyche; species Himalopsyche anomala. The sequence goes on along the minus strand of CM062834.1, from coordinate 23,755,896 downwards.
GTTCATAACGTTTTCATATTGCTTGGTCCGCGAAGTTTGCATTACATCATTGGGTCAGAGGAGTGGTAGAAGATTTTGCATTTAAAGCCACATTGGTAACTTTGTAAACCTTACATTTTTGATTAAATTTATTCAAACATACAATGGCATGAACTATAACGTCAGTTTAACTCTAAGATCACGTAAGTTTTTTTTTTTAGAATTCTATGTTTGGGTGATTTCGGTTAAAAATCATTTCAACGCACCTATTTCATTCGTTTAATATCCACATTTGCAAGTGAAAGGGAGTTAAAAAGCAAAAAAAAAACGCGATATAACGTATCTATTCTTATATTTATCTATTTTAACAGCTTAACGACCGCGGACGCGTATTTGAGTCTTTGAAAAACAAAGGTTGGTGGCCGGCGAACGCATATATGCGTATAGGAGAAGTATCTGGAAGCTATGAAAATTAAATTTGGTAAAGAATTTAGTAAAATTACAATTTTTGCCAGTTATTGCCAAATTATTTCGCCAGGTGATTTTTTAAAAAAAAAAGTGCGGTCGTTAAGCTGTTAATATAACGTAAGTTCTCTACAATTAAGAATGTCAACAAATTAATGATTATTTTTCAAAAAAATCAAATTAATAATAGTAAAATTAAAAATAATAAAAAAAAAATTAGTACTTTTTCCCCACTTAAAATTTATTTGATCAGGATCGGTTTCGCTCCTCGCTAGCATTATCAACTGATAAGAAAAATAAATTAAACAGTGCAATTTATACAAGTTAAATTTAAATAAGAAGGTGTAGAGCAGTTGCTTACAATTACTAAAAATCTTTTATTATTTTTATTATAATGCCATTCCACCAAGTATTGACAGTGAACACCTTAAAAATGAATAGTACAATTATTATAACCCAAACACTCAGGGTAAACTGACTTACGCAATGTTAAAATTTAGATGACGGTAATTTTGTGAAAAGAAATATAATTAAATTGCACACATTGTTATAATACAGTCCGCATTGGATGTGTTTACACCGACGACATAGACTTTGATAAATACACCGCAATCGCGGTTACTACTGTATTGGAAAGACGTAACACAGATTAGCAACAAAAAAAAAAGACAGTTATAAACCATGACAAGACACCCAATGTGTAATTTAGTGATAAAAATTGTTAAGCGAGGAAGAATAAAACAACGCAGTGACGTTTAGAATAGATAACGGTGTCAAAAGCCGTTTTAACTGCATTTTCACAAAACTCGCTGACTTTTCATAATGTACGGTAACAATCGGGTAGTAAAATGTTTGCTTATCTTCTGTAGGAGCCAGCCTGCGCAATGTGACGTCATACTAGGGCAAAAGGTGTGCAGCGATATCCTCGATAAATGGATAACGCACCATGACTATACGAACGGAGTCATAGACACACGATTCAAAACAGGACCGTTTTTCGAACAAGTCCACATGGCAGCCTTTAGATTGAAAAAATACACGTCTACTTTTTCTAATCACTTAATTTCGTGTTCAATCAATAACAAGCGATAAAAATGTTGCATCCAAATACGGACGCTCATAAACTCTTTTTCCAGGATATTTTAGAAATAAACAGAGCGCAATTTAACATACATCCGATCTTAAATGAAATACTACACATGCTTGACTCTCCACTTTTATACCCTATATAAATATAATCATACAACCTTTTCCGACAAAAAAATAATCTTAGAACTACTCGCCATTCAAATCTGTGGGCATTCCATGGGCTAATCCTTTTCGCCAGCGATGGCTTTAAACTCAATGATACATTTATTTCTTATATAAACACAAAACATTCATTTACTAAGCGCCACTTCAAGTTCATCCGTGCACTGGAACGTCTGAAGATGTCGAAAGGCGAAACCCAGGTTGTAAGTGACAAAACTTGTGTGAATGTACATAATTTGAACGATTCAAACGTCCACATAAGTTGTAGAATCCTTCTGTTCAGTGGCAGATACGATATCAAATCCGACCGATGGAGATATTCATCAAACGTAACAACGAGATAATTAAAAATACAATACATTTCTGATGTGCGAAACCTGGATCGTTCATGAAAACATATTATACAGATATTTTTAATATACATCACAACATAACAACACACATACATGAACAAATTGACCGCCGGGTAGCATACCGATCGAGCTGTTTTTTTTAAACGATGTCCGCTCCCAAACGTCCTTCTAGTGGAGACATCTAACCAGAAATTTTGCTACGAGAACTGCTTGTGACCTTTCTTTGATACGAAAAGAGTAGAACGGGACTATGCAACTCCCTACACCACCCGCCACGGACATATATCTGTGTCAAAGAGATGTTTGATTGTCTCGGGAACAATTGACCAAGACTACACTGCGGCTTGCACTTAAATGTGCAAAAATTGCCCTATAGAAAAGTCATGAGGTACTATGAGTGTAAATCTGCTCTTTCTCCGTATGACGCCACAAATATAGTGAATGCTAAGTAGTTTGACTCAGTAGCTACCGAGTCTGCGTAGCCTGTGGGTCCGACAGCTAGTCGTACCAACTTGATTAATTGTTCCTGTTCATTATTCATGATATGACAATACCAGAGGATGTAATCAGCATCCTGCATCACGTCACATGTGCATGTCCCTGTGTCGATTCAGCCAAGCTTGAAAAGCTTGGCAGCGAAACTGCCGTGTTTTGAAATAAATTGGCTATTCCAATAGTTGGGGGTAAATTCCTTTGATACCTCCATTTGATGGAGCGACAGCATTTATGGGTATGAAGGCTTTTCGGAGAATTGATTTCCATCGTTTCAATTTCGTATGCAACTGCCAACTAGAGGGATGGATCACACCATTTTTTTTAAAATTGCTGGGCGAAACTATGACCAAAAACTTGTTTCTAAAAACTTATTACCTGCTTAGGAGGTATGAGTGTCACCAGTTCTAAGGGCCGTTCGATTTATCAACTCATTGCCTAGAGAAGTAGACATTTTTAGTGACAGTATTTAAAACTGTTTAAGTTTTACTATTTTATTTCATGATTTTGTAACTCGATTTTGATGTATTATGTAGTTTTATTTTATATTTTATCTCATTATATTTGTCAAGTGCATGGCGAATTGGCGTCAGCTGTAATGTCATGTATGTACTGTACTTTTTATTTTTAAACAATAAATAAATAAATAAAATGGTAAAAAAATAATAATTGGAACTCTGTACAAATGTCAAAAAAAAAGTATTATATATGCATTCATTCACCGATGTCTTGCTGTTGCAATATATTATTTGTGTATATTTAACTATTTACGTTAAGAAAATTACATTCCTTTCATTTGGTCCACACCTCTCAGTTCGAAAACCACTAAACTAACGGACTTAGCCAGTTTTACTAAATATATCTCTACGATCTAGTGCCCATCGCTGTTGCCTATTGATTCGATCGGTCCGGGTTCAAGGTTGGCGACCGCTGAAATAGATTATTGACGTTTCTATCAATCGGCCGCCTGCCTTTACTGTTGATATAAATAAACGAAAGAACACAATTACGGCCAAATTGTCAAACATTTTGACAGCCGAGAATCATAACTCAATGATTGATGGCGTCATGATTTATTTGACAAAGATTCCAAGCATGGTAAAATGTTCCAAATTGATGAAAGAATCGGTACAGGTAATTAAGACACAGCAATTGATTGATTATTGATTAGAGTTTGACATTCTGGTCACGGTGATGGCGGGCATGGCTAATGAGGATAGGTTTATGAAACCATTCCACAAGTTAAAATCAATACGAGCATTTACACTTCCATATGCAACGTTAACTGGGTTATGAGAATTCGTATTTGAAAGGTAGCACAATGGGGGTATTACATGACGTCTGAATAATGTAAGCCAAACGGAGCCGGTGTTTGTTTTGCTTTGAAGTAATAATGAGAAGCGAGCCACAAGATTGGCTTATAATCTTACAAAGATTCATTTACATATTTAAATGAAAGGAAGTTAGGGTAGCATAGAGATTTTGTTTAACTGAGTAATGTTTAAGTAAACTACAACGTGACGGTGTGTAAATATTATACGTTGAATAGTCTTTATATGTAAGTACTAAGTATGATTAAGTTGTCTGAAAGGTGTGACTAGTTTTTCATTAATGTATTATGTACATAATTTTCTTATCGATGTTTTCCTCGCCGATGGAATTACAAACAGTGCACATTCAAGGCGTAGTTGTAAGGCTCTTTTTCAACTTGACAAAAAATAGTTAAGCATGCAGGATTGTACATTTTTGCGTTGGGCATCGATTGGCTTATACTAGAGGTCTGCACGGGCCGAAATTTTACAAAATTACCCGGTCTGAGTCCAAAAGACTCAGGCCCGAGTCTAGTATCACGCTTGTTGCCCGAACCCAACCCGAAGCTCAGATACCCCTCAGCCTGAAAGAAACCCTTTTTAACAATTTTACAACAATTTACGATTCTCTATAAAACTGGTAATAATTAAAATTATCATGGCTGACTTATGACGCGAACAGTCTGAAATAGTTTTCTGAAGAAATAAATTCCTTACCCGGCCCCGGCCCGAGCCCGAATCTCAATTGTACTTGCCCGTCCTTACCCGGCCCGAGCCCGTGCAGACCTCGAGTTTATACATGGTTCGTCAAATCGATCGAATAGCGTGTGATTTCGCTGTTTAAAATTAAGATTGTTTTCTATTTATTACGAGCTAACTGACGATTTCCTTTAAACAAAAAAAATAATCTTAAATCAATTGTATGTTTTATTCCAATTTGTTTTATGACACTATTAATTAAAAGATTATTGTTAGTGTTTAAATTAACAACATTAATTCAAAGAGTAATAATTGATTTTTGATTTCCTCCCTTAAATATTATCGTAAAAGTTTAGCCACTGGTGGATAAGCATGTGAATACAGAAAATAAAAAAGTGAGTATGCAGAAATGTTCTATGTGACACACATTCATTCGTTTCTGCATACTCTTGCCTTTTTATTTTCTGTATTATATTGGAAAGAAAGCGACGATGTTCAAATGTGAAAAAATTGCGTTAGAAATTCACAATTTAAACCTTCTCTCAGAATGTAATGTAAAAAAGTCGATGTTTTGAATTCAGTTTTTCGCACAAATGGTGGGAATCTCGTAAAACGAAATGGAGCAACCTACCCGAGTTTTACAACAATAGGTTAAGCGTCTCTTGTAAAGCTTGTTGATAAGTAGGACAGAAAAGGTTGCACCGAAATTCGCCTTTACTAGGGAGTGGTATGTAAAAAAATCATATCGTGAAAAGTGGCGCGCGATGTTAAATATTTTAATGCGTGACATAAATAATTAGAGCACGCACAGTTCGCGTATGTAAAACAAAAGTATTATTGTTTACTGTGGTCGTTTTGACTGTATAAGTATTTTTTTTATCTGCATCTAATTTGGCCATGTCTATCTGCTGGTTTTCCAATGTATTGCTTATCTTTACAGCCACACCAAGGTCGTGGAGAAGATGAATGTCAATTAAAACATTCAGTGCTGAAAATACGTCTGGCATGATTTCATTATTTATCAAATTGTTTTTGTCGTGACCGTCGTCAAACAGAACGGCAGCGCGTGCCAGTTTGAGTGTTTCTTTTATAGTTTTCTTCTTCTTCGGCTATAGGTTGGCTCACAATTTTGGATTGGAATATATTATAATGTTCTTATTTAACTAATATTTTAATTACTTCGGGATGCGCCGCATCTCTCTCATGATATGAAGTCGCAGAAACCATACACACAGAGAATGAGATAAACGAGGGCCATTTCAGAAATACTCTTCGACAAAAGAAATGGGTACCATCTGTAAACCTGAAACCGTGGAGGATCGGCGTTCGAGAGGTTAAAGCAATATTTAATATGATATATAAAAAAAGGACACGATTTTAGTAGAAGAGTAGCTGGTAGATGCAACAGTGCAGTATGTTGGATACAAAGAAACTCTTAAAATGAACAGTCAACCAACTAAGGACGTATTCTGACTTTTTATTTTTTGATACTTTTGCCAACATCATAAATAAATATAAGCTGCTCCATTCGGATCACGGTACCCGGAATTATAATATGTGTGACGTCACAGTAATGGATGAATGGTATGCGAAGTTATATAAAAATACTGTTTTAAAAATAGTTGTAGGTCAGTATCATTTTATATGAAGATATTTACAGTTCTAATCGTATAGCCGAGCACTGGCACGTTGGCAAAAATGCTCAACACAATTATTGTAGTATCGGCTATTAATAACTGCGGCTGTCCACGCGATTTTACACACGTAAATAAATATAATTTAATTAACTCGTTGCCTTAATAAATTGACGTGCTTGTTTAATAAACGAGAATGACAGAGTACTCTGCGACAAAAATGAAGAAGAATCCTTGAAAAAACTGTTCCTGAATACGATATTTTCCAAATTCAAGGAAAAACTATTGCAAATTATATGGTGGTTTTAAAAAGTAGATGCTACACTCAACTCTTTATTTGTCTTTAATACAACTAAGTTAATTTATAAGAGTTGGCAATACAAATTGTTCCCTTTCTGGTCAATGGATATGAAGTAAATTACTAGACCATCGGATTCCGGTTCAAGAAAGTCGAACGCTAGAAAACGAAAAACTAGTCATTTATTTATGCTTCGGAAATATGATAATGACCTTACTTTTGAGATATGTGTTTTTTTTACAAGGTTGACTGTATCACTCCAACAGGTCATGTATACGAATCTCAAAATGGCAGAGATTAATGCTTTATTGCGAAAGCAGTGTAGGACGATTGAAAAACTTCGAACCAACTCGCCTTGAGTCGTTGTCAAAGGAAGAGTGTCAAAATATTTCGAAATACAAACGCGCTCTTTTCGCATTTTGATTACCTACATCTTTTATTTTACTGGTCTCAAATCGTTGATAGTTCACTTCGGTAGGAATGATCTGCGAAACACTTCTATCAAAGCCAGTGTCTCCAAGGGAAACCATTAAAACATTAGCGTCGGCCGTTCTGTCCCCGCTCGCGCAGCGATGTTTTATTTGCAGACAAGGTCGGCCGACTCGGATTTTGTCTGCCGGTTCGAGTTGGGCAATTTTGTGTAAACGGAGCGAAATTTAAACGACCAAGGCGATCAGTATGACTCAGATAGGGAACTCTTGATGTATTTTTGTGATTTTATTTGTCATGTCGGGCGGTAACTATTATCGGGATAGGTAAAAAAAAAAATGGAAGAAATCAGCATTTGAAATTACAATAAAAGCGAAGGGATGGTTGGAATGGGTGTCACAGTGGACAAAACACGAATGTTCTTTAGTGTATGTACAACATTTATGTAACTTTATTAAAAGACTTTATGCATACAATTATTGCCATATATTAAAGCAATTTTATGGTAATAAACAATAAAATAATAATACATTTAGGGAAAATGCTATTGAATAGGTTAAGATGTAAGAACGTTAATCATAAATCAATGACGATATTTAAGGGGCTCAAAGAACATGGAACACATTTTTCGCTATTTTTAATTCTCTAAAAACCATTGCATAAGTAGAAAAATTACCTAACCTAACATGTGCCGTTAGGTCGATTTACAGTTGTTTAATAAATTAACTAAAAGTTAAAGACTCAAGTTCTCTCAAAATGTATAGCCTTTTGTATGTAGAGGAATTATGTTCTTTGATTGGAGTTTGGAGAGCACTGCAATATTGTATTCTCTTGTCAGTTGAAAATGCTCGTCATGAATGAAACTGGTCCTGATCATTTAAAATAAAAGCGTAGTTGGTATAAATGAGTATTTTATTTTTTGATGTATGTACAGTAAAACCCCCATTTACACTAAAGTCGGGACAGTGTAATTCGGGGTAGTGTAATTGGGGAAGTGAATCTGATACAAAATTAGGGATTTGGTTTTTTCCACAAAAAAATGCAAAACTAAGATTTCCCATAGTTTTGCAAAAAAACAAAATATACACGAAATATTTAGTTACCAAGTGATAAAATGCAAAGCGCGCCGAAATCCAACACATAGACAGTCGCCCGGCTATACGTGTTGAATACACATACGCTAGCCAACATTTGACTGTATGCGCCGCACAGACGACCGTCTCGTAGCAACTACAATATAATGCGGCAGTGCAATTGGGGGATTTGCGGCGAATATTTCAAGCCAGCGCGAAATTCGGGGTAGTGTAATTGGGGGTTCCACTGTATTAACATTTTCAGCTCTCGATGTGAAGAAAATGAACTACATACTAAGTGAGTTTATCTGGACAAAACTTTTTCTACGAAAACTGCCTATTTGAACAGTTGGTCGACCACTCTCCGAATAGAGCAAGGGCATAAGGCTAGGACTAGTGTCGTATGCATTCGTGTACAGATCCATTATTCCATCCAGAATTAATGAAGTTGTCCATGCATCCGAAGCCGGCGATTAACCATTCGGAAAAATAATATTATTTTTGCAATATTGAAAGCGTTGCGGTGAAACACATCAACGATAGACCCGGTTGGTGTAGAAATAAGAATAAAAACGATTTTCAGTCGATTGTATCCGACCGTATTTAAAGAGCCGTATCATGAGTGAGAGATGGTCGGTCAGCGGCCGCGAACAACGCCGCTGAATCATAATATTTACAGCTACGCGCCCAGCAGAGCTGCACCGGATTTCATGTATATATTCCAGTCGTGTGAATTTTATGCAAAAACCGTTGATTACAATTAAAATACAACATTTCTTGACAACGCAGACACTGAGGCTTAAACAACCGGTTTTCGAACTTCAATATATCATAGAATTCGGTTTAAATCAACAATCACAAAAAAGTACCTAATTCAATAAAAATAGCGTTTTTCCAAGCATAGTTTTATTATGAATTACAGATACTAAAATTTATATGTTTCCAGTTTTTTAGTCGGCGGTAGAGTAGTTATACTAATCCCGTACTCGAGAAGTGTATTCTAGTCAAAATGGACAGCAAAAATATTATCAAAATAAGACAACATATAATATTTTTAACGTATTCATTGAATTCTACTGACTATTAAATTACTTATTTCATCTCGTTTTAATATCATAACCAAGAAGACAGTTCAACTCAAAATATATTCAATATACTCAAATTGAATAATTGTGAGTGTATTACGCAGCGTATTATTTGTATTGAAATGTGCAAGTATATGCTGTGAGTATAGATCCGTAGATATGTGTCAAAATGGTGTACCATGTAAAATTACCTCTAATGTACAGTAAAACTCCCCATTTACGCGAAAGTTAGGACCGCGCAATTGGGGGAGCCAATCTCATACAAAAATTAGGGGTTACGTTTTTTTTCGCGAAAAATGAAAAACTAAGAATAAATGAAAAAAAATACATGGACGAAATATTTTTAGTTACTAGGTGGTAAAATGCATGGCACTCGCCAACGGTGACTGTATGCACCACACAGACAGCCGCCCGGCTGTGTGTACAGCAGCAACGACAATGGCATGCGACCGCGCAATTGGGGGATTTTCGGGGATTATTTCTATTCGGTGCGTTATTCGAGGTAGCGTAAGTGGGGGTTCCGCTGTACAGATAAATAAAAGTGAGGTAAGAAATATTTCTTGATAAAGATGCTATACTGTTAGATTCGAGCTGCAGTAAATACAAGAAAATGTTCAGCGCTTGAGTGGCGGGGTATAGCTTTAGTAAATGTCGGAAGAAGTCGTCGAATCACTTTAGTACAGAAAATACTAGTAAAGTTTGCAGTCTATGTTGGGTAATACAAGGAATGTCACAATACAGTATAGCAGATTAGGCGCACGACCGTTGATCAACCTAGAATGCACAATGCTTCGCATCATTTACTGAGGACAACCGAATATATTTATGAATAATATTCATCGTACCTAACGACTAATGAGTTAATATATTAACTACGTGTAGATGCGGCTAGGTCAGTGTTTCCTAACCTTAAAGAAATATAATTTAACAATGCTATTTATACAAAAATGCGGGGGAAAAACAGGAAACTATCATTAACCTATTCACTTTATTAATGTAGCATTTTATCACTTTGTCAAAAATTTCCCAAATTTTAATTATGTTTGTAATAACTTTCAATCGCCATTCTAAATTTACTGAGATGACTTTTTAATTATATTTTAGATGTGTTAAACATTTAAATTTTGTGTTATTTTAGAATCACTCTTAATGTAATTGGTAATTTCTTTTCAATGCCAATTGTTGTTTATAACTATTCATTTTTGTATAAATAGCATTGTTAAATTATATTTCTTATCAGTTGACGATGCTCGTAATGAGCGAAACCGGTCCTGACATATTAAATAAAGTGGGATGAAGTACAAAGGAATATTGTGTTTTTACTAATTATCTATTGTACTTTTTTATTTCAGCAATACATTTATTACATTTTTGATAGAACTATAATATGTTGAATACACTAATTTACACTAAAGTCGGTGTGTAATTGGGGGAGTGAATCTCATACAAAATTATGGATTTGGTTTTTTCCGCAAAAAATGAAAAACTAAGATTTCCCCTACTAAAATAAATATGGACGAGATATTTAGTTATGACGTGATAAAATGAAAAGCGCGCCAAAATCCAGCACATAGACAGTCGCCCGGCTGTACGTTTATAGTCTGGCACGTGTTGCTACACATACGCTAGCCAACATTTGACTGTATGCGTCGCACAGAAGACCGTCTCGTAGTAACGAAAATGGAATGCAATAGTTTAATTGGGGGATTTGCGGCGAATATTTCAAGCCAGCGCGTAATTTGAGGTAGTGTAATTAGAGGGTTCCACTGAATAGTTATATGTGAGAGACGGATTCGTGAATAAAGATGAAACCGTTCACAAAATAATCAATGGTTTTAGTAGAAAATATATCGACACGTAAAACATAAAAATGTGATAGAAAAATTGTCACAAAACTAAAAAAAGTAATCAACATTTTCGCAATAAAAATGTCGTGAGTCTATATAACTTCACCAAAAGTAATTAACAGTGAGACGTGACTCAGGGGCAGGGTTGCCAGATTTCCAAAATCACAGATCGGGATTTTTAGAGAGGCTTGCAACGCTGGATTCAGGATTTGTCTATTGAATACGGGACAGTCCCGCTCAAATAGGGCACGTCTGTCAACCCTGCTCAGGGGGTAAAAATACGTTTTGGCAAAATTATATACGAGAGATGATGTCATAAAATATTGAACATATTATGATCCGTCTTACGCTAAATCCGTGGAGTGTTCAACGATTAAAAAACCATTCATAAATGAATGGATAAATTATAATTATATAAGAGTATATTAAAATTTTTATCTTTGATATAATTATTATTATACAAATTGATAGTAGTATACGTGAATAATAATATCATCTCCTCCCGATTTGTATGTATCACTTATTCAACATACAAACTGTCTAGCTAAGAAAATTGTAATGAATTGATTTAAGTGCTGCCATGTTCTTGTCCGCGGTTCGGATTTGGCCACGGGCCATCAAAATGAAAATATCAATCGGAATATAAAATAAGTTAGCAAGCAAATGATAATAGGATTGAAGCATAACAGGTTTAACGACCTTTACTTATACGAAACATATTTAATTGTAATAATAAAAAAAAACATTAAACAAATTGATAAAAGATACTGCACTATTACTTTATTTCTCACCACATGAAACTATTGTCGGGCGCGTTTCGGCATAATGGCGGTATCGTTGGTGTCAGATGTAAAGGGGTTATATGTTGAAAACCGATCATAAAATGTCTCATACTTTAAACATTGACAAGGAGACAATATAAGTATTTTAGTTATGTACTAATATAAACATTATTTTATATACGGTTGGTAACTATTTCGGCTTATGCCTTAATCAGAACTATGTTTGAAATCAACACATCACTCAATAAGTTCGTAGGATGACTATGGAACAGCACCTTTTAGGCAAAACGTATTCAACATAGTATTATTTAAAATTGATGCATTTATTCCAACGTTTTATCTTTGGCCTCAAAATAGGCTTCAGTTTCGGCAATCACTTCTGCATTGGAGCCAAATCTCTTTCCCTAGAGGATACTCTTTAGTTATGCAAACAGGTAGTAGTCGCTGAGAGCCAGATACGGAGAATAAGTTGAATGGGGGAAGCAATTTAAAATGCAATTCGTCCAATTTTGCGATGGACTTGTTGTGACACTGTCTCAGTGAAAGAGCACGTTTTCTTCTTCACATTACACATATCTTCACTTTCTGTTACATTAACCCAGCTATATATATACTGACTTTTAGAAGAGATACACAATACATGCACTCACCCACTCTAACAACTAAATTTATATTGCAAATTATAGGATATTTAATAAATTGACTTGTTAATAAAGATGCTTCTGGAACGATAACAAATATGGAATTATTCAAAGCAAATTAGTTTAAATTGAGGTGATCATTTATTATTAGCTGCAGTAGCGTCTTGTAAAGGTTTTAGCAAATGGTGATTGATTGATATATCAGAATTGGCTTGATAAAATTTCCAGTTGTTCTAATGGAGTGGAGGGGAACCTGCGGCCTTTTGACTTGATCAAAATTTTAACTTTGATCAAAAAATTATACGCAAGCGTTTGGAAGAGAGCGTAATCAACCCATTATATATTAGGTAAAACGGAAAGAAATGACATTTTTAGTTATTGTGACAAAAAATTTAAAAAAAAAAAAAATGATACAATATTATTCTGTTATATAATTTTCCTCGTTGTCTTTTATCGTCCTCCATAAAAGAGGCAACTTTTTGATACCCTTTTCGTAAAACTCTGGTGACTTACTGGCAAAATACAAATCCAGGTGATTTTTCACCCGGTCAGCGTTTGTAAATTTTTTGTCACGAAGTGAATGCTTCATCGACTTGAAGAGATAATAATCCGAAGGTGCTATGTCCGGTGAATATGAAGGATGTGGCAGAAGTTCGAAATCAAGTTCTCTTATTTTTTGCTGAGTAATTTTTGCCGCATGAGGTCTCGCATTGTAATGTTGTAAAATCCGCCTATTGTTATTGACCAAAAAAGATCGTTTTTTTAATAACTCTGCTTTTAATCGTTCTAGTTGAGCACAGTATAGCTCTGCCGTAACTGTTTGACCAGATTTCAATAATTCAAAATGTATTATCTTCGAAACATCCCACCAAACACACAACAAAACTTTTTTTAACGTCAATGTTGGCCGAGGAGTAGGCACAGGTACTTGATTTGGTGATAGCCATTGTTTTTTCCCCTGGTATTACTGTAAAGGACCCATTTTTTGTCCCCGGTAATTATCTTTCTGAGAAATGGATCCGTTTCGTGCCTGGACAATAGAGAAGCACAGATGGTCACGCTTGTTCCAAGGCTGTTTGAGAGAGTGTGTGTTTTTGAGAGAGCTTGCCTGTGTTTTTTTCCCAATCTTTTCAGATGATCTTGCACAGTTGTTATTGGACAGCCAATGTCGTGTGACAATTCCTTCACTATTTTACGAGGATCAGCTTCCACCAATGATTTTAGGACGTCATCATCGATTTTGAGGGGTCTTCCTGTTTTTGGTTTGTCCTTTAACTCCCTATCGCTACTTTTGAACTTTTGAAACCATCTAAAGCACTTTCAAAGTTTCAAGACGTCACCGTAAATGTCACAAATGGTCTTCGTAGCTTTTTTTGGTTTTAATCCTTTATCGAATAAAAACAGCATAAAACAGCGCAAATGTGTTTATTCAATCTCAGGCTTCTCCATTTTTCCACAACGGCAAAAAAAATATAAAATATGTTGAAATGGAAAGAGTACACACAGAGCTTTAAAATAATACCAACCCCGACGTGTTAGCTCAACGGCAACCGTTGACAAACAGATTTTAAAGTGACGCGCCAGAAAAAATGTCATTTCTTTCCGTTTTACCTAATATGTTCGACGGTCGAAAAAAAAGGGCGGCGGTGTCAACGATTTCTTTACTGCGACCTTATGTTGAATCAGATAAATAAATGTGGCGTTTTGAAATGAAAAGGTTCTCCACCCCTATTCTAGTGCATTCAGTCTTTTTTAGAGTCTTTACTACAAAAATATTAACAGACGGGTGTGCTGGATTGAAGATTATCATTTTAATTAAAGACGGCAAACAGATCAATTGCTAAAACATAGGTTTTAATTCATTGTGGGGTTATTATTCATTTAGTTATTGTTATTTTTAGATGTGTTTTACAAACTAAGTGATGTCAGCAGATGTTTGTTGTTGATAACGTTTTTACGAGGAGCAATAAGGCAAATAGATAATAACAGTGTGAGCCACAAACGGCGACGATATTAGTGTCACTAAATATGACGTCTGTTTCTTCAGGAAAAACGTCATAAAACTGAATTGTAGGACATAAAAAAAACATTTTTACTAACCGTAAAACAAGTCTTCCTTCTAATCTTTTGAACCCTCGTCACGGTTCATGTTACTTTTTTTTCCAAGATAATAGGAAAAGTTCGGATATATGTATATTCATTTTTTTTTTACACAAACCAAAAATTAATAGACAAAACTATGATTGGTTCACTAAATTTTAAAAACATAGTAACACTGTAGTATAGAAAATCGCGTAAAAAAGGACAAAAACATTTTTTCGACAATTTGCATAGACGAAAATACGAAATAATAAATGAATTAATTGATTTGAATCGTTCAAATTATGTACATTCTCACAGATTTTGTCACTAACGACCCGGGTTTCGTCTTTCGGCATCTTCAGGCAATTAGTGCACTTGAACGCCGCAAATCCCCCAATTGCACGGTCGGATTCCATTATCGTTAATACGAAGCGGTCGTCTGTGCCGTGCATACAGTCAAATGTTGGCTAGCGTCTGTGTATTCAACAAGTGCCAGGCTATACACGTATAGCCGGACGACTGTCTTTTTGTTGAATTTTGGCACGCTCTGCATTTTATCACTTGGTAACTAAATATTTCATCAATATTTTTTTTTTGCAAAACTAAGGGAAATCTTAGTTTTGCATTTTTTACGGAAAAAACCAAATCCATAATTTTGTATGAGATTCACACCCCCAAATTACAGTACCCCGAATTACACTCTCCCGACTTTAGTGTAAATGGGAGGTTTAATGTATATAGACATATATATTTTTTGAATAGAAGAGACATGTAGGGTCGGACGACGCGACGCCAGTCTCGAGCCCAGCAGTCTCTCGCACGTATTTATCTGTCGATAAATCCGCCAGTTACTCACCACTTGGCGCTGGTATGTGTAGCGGAGGCAATCTGACTGGCCGACGCTCGCATGAATGGATGACGTTGTGTATTTAGACTTGTTCTGTTTTCATCGACCGAGCTTTATTTATGTACCTCCTCTCTACAGATAGGCGGGCGATAGTGAAGCCGGTTGCTATCTTTTTGGGTGCTTGACACATCTCCCCGTGATGTGTGCTGACTACAGGGCAATGCTATAGAATAAAACTGGACTTTCACCGCAAATGAATCAAAGTAAGAACTAACTTAACTTAAAATTCAGTCTCACATACCAAAGAGTCTTAATTATAGTCCACGGTCGTTATTTTGCATTAACAAACATGTAATCTTCATTACAATAAATAGGAACTTACTTATAAACAGATTTTAAAAAGCTTCACATACATGAAGCGGCATTTCTTTGTTTCAGGCACTGACAAATTCCAGATGAGATGTTAATCAAGCGAATTCAAAATATAAAAATAACATTAAAAATTGCCCTTGTTATGTGTTCTCGAACATCAAATTCAAGGCGTTAGTTACGCGATATTTATCGCTACGTGACCATTCATTGTTTCCTCAAAACGAGACATCGACTTATTTTTAGTTAATACATAGTGAGCTTTTTTGAATACACACTAATCAAGAAAACGAATATTTCTTCATAGTTTTTATCTGTTAAAGAAAAATAACGAAAGATTCCTAGTGTTCCATTCCGTCACTTTTTACAGTGTAATGTAGTTAGAATAAAGGTAATACTCATCAAATACTTCTAAATCATGATAATAATTTAGTTTTTTGATTTATCGCGATTTTAAATTGTTAATTAGGTTTCCGTCCTTCATAAAACGGGTCATTTTAAGCTCTGCTTGGGGATAACAAGATAGACTATCTAAAAACGGGAAGTATGATCATATTTCATATAATGTGACGTGTTGTATGGAAAGGTTTCACCGCCTGGCGTTAAACAAGGAAGTACCAATGAAGCTTACAAAAACAATTGATAAGATGGATGCGGTTGCATATTTTCACATAACAAATCAACATTTGGTTCAATGTAACAGAAATTCTTAAGGAATCTTCCAAAATCCCCGTCGAAATGCATGCCCAGTGTTTGACGAAAATGGTGTTTCACAAAGGTGTGTAGTCGCAAAAGGGATAATGATTACCATGGCTTCTTTAATAATTGTATACGGATATTCTTACTGTCACCTTACCCGAAGTTCTGAAATATTGTTTTCATTGAATTCGGTTTCAAGCAAATAATACTGAAAATTTTCGCGGACCCCAGTTTGGGAAGCACTGGTCTACATCACGAACAAAGATAGCTAAGTGGCGTGAGCTAACTAAACAATGTCTGAGCGGACTCGCTGCGTCGATCGATCAGCTGAGAGTTTTGAACTAAGCTAACTCACTCTGAACTTTTCTTCTGGAGTTATAAGCTTTACGTAAATATATGTCCAATTCGACAGTATTCAAATAAACTATTGAAGGTGACTCGTAAAACGGTGACCTTATAAATAGGGTAATTAAAATTAATGTATCCGCAATCAATTTTTGTGTTGCAGTCGTTTGTTTTAATTTGTATATGGCAATATATCTCTACGCATTTTTGTATTGTGTGCATAATCAAGTCATCTGAAAATTATTTTTTCAGTTAATCCATTTTCCAAGACTTGCGCACGACGGCTGATACATTTTTCGCTGTGGGAGCTTCATCGAGCTCCTTCCAGGTGGAGATTACAACTCATTACTGGCTTAAATCATCTCAATCAGGATTGTTTAAAATATTGCTACAACTAAGAATATGATGTTTTCATTCGTATGAATTATTACAAATTGCATTTCGTATAAAGGAATCGGAAATAATTTGATTCTGTATCGCACAATGGTAATTCCATAGCAGCAGCACTGTTATGGAATGTGCAACGTTATTTTTTTCATCGGGATTATAGATTTCTTTCAGAAAACCATAATCCTGTAACATTTCGGTGGCTGCGCCCAAACATGGCATAATTCACAATCCACATATCGACTGTGGAAAGGAAAAAGGACGTAACCAACACATAGCAAATTTTGCAGGAGGCACAACGTGTTTTGATGATTTTGGGCCATATGCAAATTATAAAATATACACAACCTGGAAGTGCACGGAGACTTCTAAACTGGTGTTTAATTGACATAATCTAATATTAACTAAAGAAATTGTCTAGGAAAAACCTTTTTTTCAGACTTTTTTCTTTGGTTCAATTTTCACAAGCTCATCTTTTTTTTTAAAACTTAAAAGCTAAATTTAGATACTAATTCGGCATTTGCAGCTTGCATACTTTTAATTGAACGTATATTAAGTTTGATGCATTGTGATTATCGAAAAAAGCTGTTTTGAAAAAAAAAGTGTTACGCCCTTTTTCACTTCGACAGTCGATACGAAATATATAAATTATCGTCCGTACAATCTATATCTCACATAAGCAGAAAATGGATAACATCGTCCATTCATATATATTTTTTTAAATCGCGGGGGTGTGTACAGCGTGACAGAAATGTTGATATGATTACCGAGTTGTACACGGCAGAATATTGCGTATACAATTGCGTATTTTATAAAGTTCCCAGCAGCGCAGCATTATGGAGATCATGCTTGCTGTCGAGACCTACAACCTCAAACGATTCCCAAGCGGAATCCCGAAAGCCTATAAGAGTGTTAAACAAAATCGGATGGCTTTGGCAAATCCAATTAGGCACCCACACTCGATCCAATTTGACCAAATTTTGGCTCGCAATACAATTGCCAGTACATAAAAACAAAACTCACGTAATTTTATCGACACGCAAAATTCAGAAGGAAATACATTTGTCTATCGAATGACTAGCATCGATTACTATGTATGTAGGATATTCGACCGTTTTCATAAAAAAAAATGCAGTACAGTAAAACCCCCATTTACACTTAAGTCGGGACATTGTAATCGGGAGAGTGAATCTCGTACACAATTTGGGATTCGGTTTTTCCGCAAAAAAATGCAAAACTAAGATTTCCCTTAGTTTTGCAAAAAAAATATAATATGGACGAAATATTTAGTTACCAAGTGATAAAATGCAAAGTGCGCCGAAATCCAACACACAGACAGTCGCCCGGCTATACGTGTGTAGCCTGGCACGTGTTGAATACACAGACCAAGATTTGACCGCATGCGCCGCTCAGACGACCGTCTCGTTGCAACGACAGTGGAATACGACAGTGCGATTGGGGGATTTGCGGCGAATATTTCAAGCCGGCGCGTAATTCGGGGCAGTGTAATTGGGGGTTCCACTGTATTGTGAAACACATAATACAAAAGAGTGTAATAAATGAAATAAAGAAGCCGATGGTATGGTTTTGTATCATCATGAACAAACAGTGTGTTTATTGTATTATACTTTACAAAGATTTTGTTAAGATACATGTGTCATACCTTCAAGATATTTCATTATGAACAATCGCTATAAATGACAGCATGACCTTATTCACGACAGTTAAAATTGATCACAGATCGCTGTGTTCTAAATAAATTTATTTATACATTGAGATTATCAAAATTTAACGACGATGTTGTTTGTTTTCAGTATGTAAACAAAATAAAAAAAGAAAATAGTCAAAAAAATGACCCAAGGCCTCGTGACGTTCCTAGGCTATGTGCCGCCCCTAGGCAGAGTTTAAAATAGCGTTCTTACTATTCAAAATATTTTCTGCTATATCTGCCGCCTATAGTGCTGAGATCGTTAAATGTACCACATTTCAAAAAGATTTTCGCAATAAATTGAACTACTGTTTACCCATCGGTCAAAATATTATTACCATTGAAAATGTTGTTTGTCGGCATTTTTTAAATCAAAGACATTGAGGCATCATTTCTATTCTAAACTAAATTCGTGTCAAAAATATTTAGTCATTTAAAAAAAACTGTCATTTGCCGCTCCCTTGGACTTGCCGCCCCTTGGCAACTGCCTACTCGCCTATGCCCTCGGAACGTCCCTGCAAGGCCATACAGATTAAGTTCAATCGGTCAAACCGAATAGTCATGGGAAGAAATTGGAACGACCCTTTCAAGTGACGTTGTTGCCTCTCAAATTTACACCTTATTAACGACAACTGAACGAGACAAATCGATCCTCGAAAGGGTGAAAACCGGTTAGGTTTATTATGCTCAACGACATGAAAGGTTTCTCAAACCATCGCACTACTTACTTATATGGATGAACTAAGCATTGTTGCCTCACGTTTCACGGAAGACAGTTTCCATCATGCGGCCAATACCACTTCATTTGAATATGACGTTTATTTATTTTTTGTTTTATGCTGGACACACACGATCATTCCGAAATGCAGAAACGTCGGGTAATAAAACGATAAAATGAGACGTTAATTGTTTTTAGCGATGCAGTGTTTCGAATGGCCACAGACGAAGAACAGAGTTCACCACTTCAACCGCCTAAATAAAAACACACAAAATAAGTAAACTGCCGTAATTTGAAATTGGCTACTTTGAGTTATGAACATATTAACAATTTCATGTTTTCCATCGTCGGAGAAAACTGCGGTTTTATTTGAAATACATTTCACGAGACACCCAAAACTTCAGTATAATTTTAAATACAATGACTAAAAATTGCAAAATAGCACTAACTACAATACCCGGAATAAGTGTTCCATTGATCGTTTCATATTGTCATGATTATTATTTCCAATTGGAAACAGACAGCAATGACAACGAAAATTATATTAAATACGAATTATAGCTTTAGCTTCGCAGACATCATTGGAAAAATACATATTCTTGTTACTAAATTCACTTAAAATGCACGCAATTGAGTCCGTTTCAGTTGAAATCGATATTGATATCCATAATTAGACATTATATTAAAGATTTTTGTTTTAATGGTTTTATTTTGATACAAATTTAAGTCAAATGTGAAATTGAAGACGAGAAAATAATAAAGAAAAATTAATAAACTTTACATACGGCAGTTCACCTAAATATTATTAAATTATCAATGTCAGCACACTTCAACAGCGTAATAAATTTGCTATTTTATATTCTTTTGTTTTGACGCCATTTATATGAAGTATTGTTTTCACCTTTCAGGGGTGTACTTAAATAAAATTGGTTATATTAAATGTTAATACATATTTGTCCTCCTAATCCTAATTTAGAAAATAAACTCTCTACTCAAAGGGTTAAAATCAAAACGATAAAGCGATATCTGCCGATTATAAAGCAATATTAATAATTTCTTAATTTGATAAGTAATAATGAAAATTGCATAAATATTTATGAGGAATTAATACATGCGGAATCTATGGATATATAATCGCATATTTTTTAAGAGAACTAACAGAGTCAATGTAATCATACAGAGTTTTTGCTAAGACAGAACTACCGGTAAGCTAATCGTTCCCACTGCACGTTGCTTTATAAATCGGATAGGGGGATGAAATTTTAGATACCGTAAATATTTATGTATGAAAAATATTACTCTTATGTACTAATTTCACATTATTTTAATAACGATTGTAACTGGCTTCGTTCATTACAGACATTATAAACTGATGAAAATATAAATCAATACTGTAACACAATATAAACTTAAGTATTATTTTAAGATTAACTAACTGAATTCACAACAGCGGCTTTACCGACCGCAGTGAGCCTTGAAAAGATTCCTGTGTTATTTCGGTCAGATTTCTGGTTCGATCGCAAATAAAGAAAACTGTTTGTTTTGGCCATTGTGGTAAAAATATAGTATATGAAATTATTAAGGTCAGAGCGAAAGGAAGAATTTATATCTAACGCATGCCGGGAACCATTGAGAACATTGGACAGATAGAAGCTATCTAGAGATGATCATTTGATGTATTACAATTTAAATTCTTTAAGCAGACACGTGATAAGGAAACCATTTCAATAACAATACAGTATAATGAAGGAACACGTTCACCTATTTCTTGGTTATGGTAATGTCGACAACAAAAACATTATTGGGTTTATTTATCACGAAGAACCCGAGTAAGCCACTAACTGACTGAATAATATTATGCGGACAGAGTAAAAATTTTAAATACACTTAACTCTATTTTACACAGTAGATACGTGCCACAAAAAACCGAATAAAAAGTGATATAATTCATAATAAAATTCAAGATTGTTTCCCTGAAAGTAAGAAAACAAATGTCTTATTTGAAAAAAAAAAGAAAAATATTTTAGTTAAGAATGCCGTGTAAAAAAGGTAATAACGAAGACCCAACAAGTAAATTACACAAAATAATTATTATTCATATGTATTTTAGTTAAGATAAAAATAATACTATTTATCGCTAGACATTTCCGACACGTCTAATGTGTTAAGATCTAACGAAACCTTTTGTTTGTTATTACCGTCTGGTGTTTTTGAATTTCTTGTTATCCGCTTCTGTGTTTAATGTTTCTGGGAATCATGTTGGAACAAGTAATTCGAGTAAAAAAGAGTCGAGTGTATTTAAAACTTTCGTAGAATCTTAAAATTCATAGAATGTTATATTATATCTAACAAAAAGCCAAACGCTTAATCTTTCAAAAGCGCTGAATTTATATCACAGATAGAATAGAATTATTAAGTAATTAACGCAGCGCTGGATAACACATATAGCCGAACAAAAAGCTGCTGTGAAACTTTTACTCGTACGCCATGAATTCGGTTAAAAGCCAGCCACCAGAGGCGAAGGACTCGCTCCTGAACGTTTATTTAAAGTTTTTTTTTTAAGAAAAAGTAAATCGATTACATTCGATACAATATATTAACCGTTTGAATACAGCGCAAATAAATCATTAATATGTCCCAGAGATACTACGTGTATTTGAGAATTTTTTTTTTGCCTAATAAGTATACACTCGAATTCGATATTTTAAAAACCTATATTGACTCAGTATAGACAGCACTACACATATTTATCAAAATATTGCTTATATTCTATTAGAATACCAAGTATTCGATTTTTTAAATGTCTTGGACATCCGTGTTCGCTTGCTTATGTTCCGGATACCTGTGTCCGCTTGGTATTCAAATGGTTAATGACTCGATCTTTAGATCAGCATGCGTCACTAGCGACACATTAAAATATGTAATGGATCGATGGACGTATTTTGTACGAGATTATTTAAATTTTACCCATGTAGCGGACACGATCAACAGCAAGCTTTCGATATTGTACCGAATTTTGAAAGCAACTGGTCTCGCGTTTATCAGCAACCACCTATTGTAGCTAGGCTTTCCAATCCCGGGATCCCGTCCAATTTCGTGATTACGAAATCCCAAAATCCCGGGATTGTTAACACTATTTGCATTTTAGCTTTGTTGGGCGCGCAACATACGGATTTAATAGTCCATTAAGAATTACTAGCTGTAAGCCCGTTGACCTCAACGGGGGGATTTTTGTTGCATTTTTAAGAAGCCAGAAAATTACAAACCTATTTATTGAATAAGCCAGAAATTCTAAAAATAAAATAAATATATCTCGGGGCATATATCGACAGCATGCCCTGTTGTATTTAAATTGTAAATTATTTAATTTTTGGAATAATGTTGAGTTTGCTAACAATTATTTTTCCTATTAGCAGAAATATACCTCGTAAATTACCTAATTTTTGGAATAATGTTTAAGTTTGCTAACATTTTTTTTCGTAGTGACAGAAATTTCGTAAAATACTAAATCTTTGGAATAATGCTCAAGTTTGCTAACAACCATTTTTCATAGTAGCATAAATCGACCTCGGCGCATATATCGACAGCCCTGCAGTTTTAAATTGTAAATTACTTAATTTTTGAAATAATGTTTAAGTTTGCTAATAATCATTTTTCACATGCAAAATGGTATAAATTAATTGCACATTTTATCAAAACAAAATTATCAAAATGTTGACTGATTCTCCAAACAGAACTTGTTTTTTAAAATATATATAATGATTTTTACTGAAGTTATTTTATTATACATACTGAAATTATGCTTTCGCCAACAACTAACTATACCACGTATGTACCTAGATTAAAAACAAATCTTGAAATAATTGCGTCTTATATTTATTTTTTGAAAAACATATTTCGCTAGTCAATCGGATTTTGTTATTTTGGTAGCATTTATTTTCATACGATCAAGATGTACTGTGATTTAAAAAGAAAATTTTCAAAAAAAAAAATGTTATAAACCCAAAAAGAAGCGCTCTAGGCTAGATTCGAACCAAGTTCCTACAGATTACCAGTCGAGCGGCTTACCTCTAGGGTACAGTAGAATTGAGAAAGGCTCGAAAAATAAAACATATAATATGCATGCTGTTTTTTAAATAAAAAACGAAAGGTTCCATTTTCAAACGAAATTTAATATATATTATATATTTTCATCGTTTCTGATAATTGTGACGTTAGCTCAGTTGACAAAGAGCTCGGCTGATAATTCATAATTATGGGATCGATCGACGGTCGCGGAGCTTTTTTGTATAAGAATCCAAATTTTCAGCCATTTGATAATTCAACTGTTTATGTATGCATGTGAAGTATGCGTATTTTGGAATTTTTAGAATAATTTAAATGTGTGCTTAATATATATAATTAAATCAGATCGATGCTGACAGTTGTTCGTTTGCCCGAGCGGTAACGATTTCAACTCATAATCCAGAAGCGATGGTTCGAACCACGGCCGCGGCGCTTTTTTTGTATGAGAATTCAAATTTTCAGCCATTGATTCGTTTCGTCAAATAACAGTGTATTAATTAATGGCGAAAGCGGGTCAGGATGGGGTGGGGGGGGGGGGAGGAGGACCGTATTTCTTGACGTCATCGAAAAGGCGAAATCGCAACCATATACAAACGAAAAAAGTATGTATTTAGTATGAATAAAAAAATGGTTGACAGCGGGGTTGGGGCGGAGGAGGGGGAGGGAAAATCGGGGACAATTTACAGACGGACGGACGGACGGACATTATCGACTATTAATATATAGATATTTAAAATACCAACGTGGATTCTTCGTCACTGACAAGTACGCTCATACACATTCAAACGCGCGCGGATAAGGGAGAAGGGGTGGTCTTAATTTTAACGCGTTTGTGACTTAATTATTTCAAAGAGGATCTTTGTGTGACGGAAATCACTTTAACGACACTCACAATGCAATAGTAGTAGGCGATAAAAACCGAGTGCATTCATTCAGAAACGTGTAACACGATTATTTATCGTAAATATAAAAATCATCAGGAGCATTTCGTGGTACAGTAAAACCCCCATTTACACTAAATTCGAGACAGTGTAATTCGGGGTAGTGTAATTGGGGGAGTGAATCTCGTACAAAATTAGGCATTAGGTTTTTTCCGCAAAAAATGCAAAACTAAGATTTCTCTTAACACATTGACGACGGTGTGCACAAATTTGTGCATTTCAGAAATGTTCTGTTGTGACGGTGTGCACAAATTTGTGCGTTTGATTTCCATATATAAAAACGCATGTCAAACACCTTATTTCTTGACATATTTACTTTAATGTGTGATTGGAAAATGTCGCCAAAGGCAAAACTTCGATTATCGAGTCTTTGTTGGTTCAATAACACGATTAAATATGTAAATGAAAACGATGCTAGAATCGTCATTCTTAGGTAGCGCAGTACCTAACAATATTCTCCGCGTCAAGCTATTTTTTTGCAGTTAAACCGTTAAAAAGTTTTGCTTGTTAAACCGTGTTACATATACTAACGAGCTTTATTGTGTAATCGTATATGAAGTTTATTTTACTCTATTATACTAAATAATTTGTGAACTTTTGCCATTTGTTTTTGAGACAATAGAGATTTTTAAACCGTATTTGTGTCATATTGTAATGTGTATTTGAATTTATTTACTATTTAGATTTTTGCAAGCAAGTTTGCGATTTGTTTTTACGGTCTTTGTGATTAGTTTTTGGGACTATGAATGGTCTTGTGAACGAGTATGTGACGCGATAAAAATGCATTATTTAACTGACGATGACATCATTGAAAAGAACCGAAAATAATAAAAATTTGACACGCGTAATTAAAGTAAATGCCCATAACCATGCGAACCAATAAATTATGACACTTAATAGTTTGATTTTTACGGCATCCAGAAAATCTCAAACTGTGTAACATTTGTTTGCATTGACGTATTATGTACTTTTTTAACGAAATCATTTTTCAAAATACATAAGATTAAAACTATATATTAACAACACTGTCACTTTTACTTATAAATTACGCAATAAATCAATTAAATTTTCATGTATGGCATGTATGACGCATTCACCCATCGTCTTGCAAGCCAAACCAATATTTAGCAAGTTACAATAAAAAACGTTTAAAATTTATTTTTGCCGATGAGTTTAACTTGGCGAACACAAAAAAAATGATTAGCATAGCAAAAATAAGTAAAAAACGACACTTTCTTTTCGATTTTTCATAGACAAAAAATATTTTTAAAGAAAAAAATGCAAAAATTGAAATATTTTTTTTAAATTACCTCTTTAATCACACAACACAAACATTTTTTAAAAATTTTAAACTCTGAATGCAATAAAACAAGAGCAGAAAATATATCGCGATCACAGAAACGAGAATGTGTTGTCTTCGACCAACACAAATGTACTAAAATTTATTTAAATAATATTACAAAATATAAAACGAACAGCAGTATGTTTTTTAAGTCTAATAAAAGTAAAAGTCAACTCGTAAAATATTTTAATTTTAAGTATTCTTAAGCAAAACATATCTTATTTCAAAAGTCATTTTCAATCATAAATAATAAAGTAAATCGACACAAAAAAATACACATACGCAACAAACCCTCTTGAGTAGCATAAAAAAACAAAAACCCGAAATAAATTAGTTTTGCCTTAACGGATACTGAT
This sequence comes from Himalopsyche anomala, assembly GCA_031772345.1. Lineage (NCBI taxonomy): Eukaryota > Metazoa > Arthropoda > Insecta > Trichoptera > Rhyacophilidae > Himalopsyche > Himalopsyche anomala. Next base: position 23,729,699 of record CM062834.1, on the reverse strand, counting down.
TACACGCCCACGTGTGTAAACCCGCGCTAGCGTGGGGCCGGGATTTAACGGATAACGACCATTTCCGCGTTAGTGCGGGGCCGGGGTCTTGAGTGTTAAGAATAAGCTGCCATTGTTCAGATGGTTCTACTAATCACTTCACTTTCTTAAACTAATCTCGTAGATGTCGTGGCTTGAAGCCCGATCTCAGAGTGCACCATGCTCAGAATGGGACACCTGCTAGGATTTTTTAAAATGTTCAAAAATATATTTTCCAAATATTAATTCCAAATATTAAAGTACACAAAGTTATGCATTTAAAAATCCTAGTCAGACCATTTGAAAATGCCAAAAATGGAGTCGCGGTTTTTTACACGACCCCATAACCTTACAATTTTTGTACAGTAAAACCCCCATTTACACTTAAGTCGGGACAGTGTAATTCGGGGTAGTGTAATAGGGGGAGTGAATCTCATACAAAATGATGTATTTGATTTCTTCCGCAGGAAAAGCAAAACTAAAGTTTCCCTTAGTTTTGCAAAAAAATAAATATGGACGAAATATTTAGTTACTAAGTGATAAAATGCAAAGCGCGCCAAAATCCAACACATAGACAGTCGCCGGCTATACGTGTATAGCCTGGCACATGTTGAATACACAGACGCTAGCCAACATTTGACTGTATGCACCGTAAAAACGACCGTCTCGTAGCAACGACAATGGAATGCGACAGTGCAATTGGGGGATTTGCGGCGAATATTTCAAGCCAGCGCGTAATTCGGGGTAGTGTTATTGGGGATTCCACTGTATTTATGTAAAGTCATGGTTTTTTCTCCGTTCCGATCTTTTGATGCAAGACAGTTTTAATTTGATGCAATTTTGATAAGGAAACCTTATTCAAATTAAAATTTAAATTAAAAAAAAAAAAGATTATTGTGACAATTACATCATGTCTTGGATGCGATAAATTATCCTATATCATTTATAAATGAAATTCTACCAATAAGAAAATGACACGTTTGAAATTTACTTCATCAATCGATCTATGTACATATATAAGAATTTGTTTTATAAAAATGTACCTCTTACGCAAGATATTTTTATTTATTTATGATAGGTAGACATTTGTATAATGTATTAAATAGTGTACAGAAAAATGTTAAAAAATGATAACAGTGAGATTATTCAATTCAAAGTTAGTTTTTACTTCTTAGAAAAACTTATAGTCAGTTCTGGACTATTTATTAATGTCTTCGAAGAAATGTCTTATAGAAGGTATTGTTTTATAAAAACATTTAAATATCTATTTGTATGTGAAATTTTTAATAAAACCCGTCAAAAACTGAGTTGAATACAAATTTTATAAAAAGTATCCTTTTCACCACTTTTTATGCAGCAAACTTAAATAATGTATTAAAAAATGGCTCAGCACTCAAATGGTTAACCATTATTAACAAATGGTTAACAATGTTTGCAAATAGTACTAGCCAAGCTTATTTGTGAACAAATCTCAATATTCAGTTCGATCAGAAATACGAAGGCACAGAAACAGATCTACGCAACTATTATCGTGTATTAACGAGTTGATGTGCTGAGAAATGGGCAGATGTATGTAGTCATGTTCCACAATCCCGTTGGGAGTAGTTCCTGAAAGCTATTAATGGGATTAAGGGCATCAAATAGAGTGGGAACTTTTCATACATTATTAATGTTGTACATAAATGCTGGAGAAAGCTTTCTAGGCGGAAAAGTATACAGATGCCTAGAAAAACCCATTATTAAAAAATGCAGTGAGAAAATCAGAAGAAACAAGTTTAATGTTTATTCCTACGTTGAAAACTTCGGTTTGAATTTAATGACAAGCAAATAAGTTGTAATGCTGCAAACTTTACGAATTGTGATAAGATACATTTTTAATTACTCTAAAAACATTTTGAATCGCTTCCCGATGGACATATTGAATCGAAAGTTCCCAGCTTGGTTATGTCAAATACTTTTTCTACTCGGTTGAAAATACAAGCAGGCTTATTTACAAAACCGAGTGGCCGGCCGGACATTAAATAGTTCCGTTATTTTCTAAAATTACAATTAAGACTTATTTATTCACGACGATCCCTCGTCATTGGGATAACATTCCGGACAGGGAAAAGATCACAGTCAACATTATCACTTCTTCTTTTCTTTATTACAAATGCCTGACAGTTTATTTGTGATTAAAGCCTTGCTAAAAACAACCTGCGTCTAAGTTCTCGATAACTATGAATATTCATATATGAAAAAGAAAAGACATCATATTAATCAAGATGTGCGAACGTCCTACTCCACTCGTCTGTCGGGACACGAAAAAGACGTTTATTAATATGGATACATTGAAATGCTTGTTGGGAATTGAGCATTCCGTTGCGGCATGTCCATTTAAATGGTTCTTGTTTCAATAAAAGTAACGTAAGGAGGCGTCTCAATTTAAAACTGTTGATTCGCAGAGCGATAGACAGCTGTTGCCAATATCACATGAGTACAAACAATGTGATGTTGGATCTCTGCTACACAACACAAGATAATACTACCGTATCGATAGACTAGACCAGGGTTCCCTAAATTATGGTTCGCGGAATAGATTGAAAACAACCATTTTGCAATAGTAAGGATTATTCCGAAAACTATATGAAGATTACTGGGTTCAGGTCGATTTTCCATGACAATTAAGCCGAGTAGAGTTGAGCGCAAGTGATCATGAAAATACGATCGATTTTTTTTATTATTGCAGCTAATGCCAATGCGCCAATTATTTTAATGTCATGTTGAAAGATCATGCGAGAAAAACTCGATGAGAATTTATTGCAAGTCACTCGAAATAAACTCGAGGTGAATTGACATCAAAAACACCCACGAGTCTCAAATTTAAATTTACATATTTCTTTTACAATCAATCGTGTTTTACAAAAATTAACACGGTACAAATGAGGCTTCAAGCTTTCGAGGTGTACTCGCTCGATGATAAGAACACTAGTATGAAAAGAGTAAAATAAAGACACGCATTTAATACAAAAAATATACACTTTTTGTACTTATTCAACAACGACCGGAACCGGTTAAGCACCTAACATTGATGATTGCTCGTGATGGACTATTTTGTATAATAAAGATGTTGCATTAAACAATTGGTAGCCTTACGTTATCTGTGGTTTTATTTTAAATAATGCAACACCGCAAGTAACTTGGTGACAGTTTTTAAATTAAATTAAATTTATATCACCACATAACTATTTTAGTAAGTCCTCCCAATACCTTGACATCACAGATTTATCGAACGTTTTACAAAAAAAAAAATGACAGATCGATTAAAGCTAAAATGTAACAGAATGGGAGAGGAGACCTACGCCCGAACACTTCGATGAGCGGAAGTGACCGTCGGCATACAATGGCCATACGACCCTCCAAAATGTACGAGTGGGCACACTAAACGTAAAAGAAAAAGCGGGGAGAGCAATTTCGATCAAAGGCGAAAAAACGTGCTTGAGTTGGTTCTATAAAATATATTATTTGATGCATGAAAACATAATATAATGTTATTGTAAAAAGTTCTGATATATGATAATATTAATGATATAGGCGAATTGATTGGTGTCGTGATACGTTTGATAGGATCGCAGTTATAAGTCTAAATCCACAGAAATATCGCGTAGATAATAAAATTTATCGATAAAATATTAATACATGTCACTAGATTAAGTGTTTTTCCATAATTGCGCAAACATCGATATATTATAATTATTAAAAATGATGCGCATCGCTTTGGAAAATCCCGACCCGAAAATATTACGTTATTGCTGAGAGAAACCTATAAATGTCTCAACGCATTTAAGCTTTTTTCCTTTCTGCATCACACCGAAGATGATATCTCCTCAATGATACAGTTGAGATACATTTTTATAACAATTTGATAGGCAACAATAAATAATAATTAAATTAACGCATTTAAGCTGTACATATTTCTTATTTCTACAGCTAACCCAAGACGATTAGAAGACTAAACGTTTTTAAGCTGTAAAAAAAATATATTATCTACACGGCCATGGTATATTTCAGTTCTCTTCACGATACTTAAAAAGTTGATTAATTCAGATTTTTTGACTTTACGTTTTCTGGCAATCCATTACCGACGATATTACATGTCTCGAAATAACAACACTAACATAAATAGAAAACGACACTTGTAAGCTTCGTTATATATTTTGTTAGCGGTTAAAAGAAGAAGAAGTAAATTTCCTTTGACCCACCACGGCTACTGTAATTAGAGTGTTGCTCAATGCACAAATGATTTTTTTTATGTGAAATTAGTTTACATCAGATGATAAGGCTCGCGGTGAGTAGAACATGTCACGATCGCGATAATAAACGTAGAACTCGAGTATTAGATGTCCTTTCAATGCTTCCGGGGAATTATTTTTCGTACCCGCAATCGACACTCCTCGCATTCAGCCATTGTGCCTGTAGGTTTCCTAATACACTACATTTTTAGTGTTTTATCTATATAGGAAATTCGATATGTATAATAACCATCCTTTATTGCAGTGCTCTCCGAAACCGCTTGGTTTCATAGCGAAAAAATAATAATCAAAAAATTGCGTACATCAATGTCAGTTCCCAATGTGGAAAATATGCCCTCCTAAAGGCGGTATCTCAACATATTTTTTTTTCTATGAGTACCGTTTGTTGCTCAGTTGATCAATCACTCTTTTACGAAGAGGTATGATATGGATAGAGCAGGACTAATCGCTATCGCTAGGTCCCGTTATTTTTTAGGATTGGAACAATAGGAGAGAATTTTAAGACATCACAAACACCCATGCCTTCGAACAGTCGATAGGAATAAAAATGCTGTTCGTACTTATGAGATCCGTCAAGGAAGCAAACGAGGTTTGCTCGACAAAATCTGTGTATAACATTTTCATATGTTTTTTACAAGTGTGGCGCAGAATAATACGAAAATTGTGGTGCGCCGCGGGGGAGACAAGGGTTCGTAGCACTGCTCTATTTGTTTTATACGTCTATGCGTATATTTAATTTATTGCGGATGTTTGCCGGTAGCTGCTGCGGCTCGCTGTACACTTAAATTCTGCAGCAACACCGTTAATACATCAACACAATAGATTACGTCGAAGTAATGCAATTATAAATTCCGCCCGTTGGCTGCGGCCGGCGGAACGCGCAGGTTGTGGGGCTTCCGGCGGATCCGCGGGGTCAAGGTTCGACACCAGCTGCCTTCGTGTCTTCGCGGCCCGAGCACTTTGCAAGGGGGTTTCCCGAGGACGTTTCCGTTCGGAAAGCTCACCAGTATCGAGCGGCGGCGCGGTGCCGGCGGAAGCTCTTGGCGGTTGCCCACAATTTTTTAACGGCCCGCGGCAACGTGCTCTGAGCATTTTGAGAGAAGACTTGCCAAGTGAACAAAAAAAATAAAATAAAGACGAAATAATAATTTCATTGATCATCGGAGTTACTATCATGCACCAACTGGCAGTCTTCGCGAGCGTGATTTGGCAGAGCAATTCACGACCTACCATTTCCACAAAATTAGCGTACAATTGTATTGTCAAATAATGAATGACAAGGTAAATTTATGCTCAAATAGTAATATAAATAAAGTAAGCGAAATAGTTTGATAGATTGGGGTCAACGAGATTAAAATACGGCAAAGTGAGCTAAGTTAGGATGATGGGAAAAAGTGAACTGAACCCACCCTTTTTATTGCATAATTTCAATCATTTTTTCTCTAAAATACATTGTTTATGCTTTCGATGGATTCGTCGGTAACTTTTTGGAAGTTCATTTGAATATAAAATAAAAAATAACTTTATATATTTTATTAGTATTGTGCTACAAACTGTGACACGTGTTTCGCCTCTTTCAGAGGCATCCTCAGACAGACTTACTTTTACTTACTGAAAGTAAGTCTGTCTGAGGATGTCCTGAGCGTTTTTTTTTGGTTTATAACATTTTTTTTTTTTGAAAACTTTCTTTTTAAATCACATTACATCTTGATCGTATGAAAATAAATGCTATCAAAATAACAAAATCCGATTGACTAGCCAAGTAAGTTTTTCAAAAAATAAATATAAGACGCAATTATTTCAAGATTTGTTTTTAATCTAGATACATACGTGGTATAGTTAGTTGTTGGCGAAAGCATAGTTTCAGTATGATTAGTAAAATAACATCAGTAAAAATCATTATATATATTCTAAAAAACAAGTTCTATTTGGAGAATAAGTCAAAATTTTGATAATTTTGTTTTGATAAAATGTCCAATTAATTTATAATATTTTGCATGTGAAAATTGCATTTTTTATATAAATATAATTTAATTCTTTGCCCATTTATTTTCCGACTTTTTTCTCACATTCCATTGAAGTGAAAAAAAAGTTCAATAGATATTAAATTATTCTAAAAATTTCAAAATCTATATATTAATAGTCGATAAAATAATCACTTTTCACAAATCACAATTAACAATTCACAATTCACAAATGTGTGCGTACTGATGTCCTCGGGTCTTATTCTTTTTCTACGAAATATTTTTGTTAGCATACTTGAAAATTGTTTTTAAAACAAATACAGTTGAAGTGGGCGGGTAATTATGAATGGCGGAAAAGGTGTCCGAAAAATGGAAACACTTAAGACAATATACAATATAATTAAAACAGAGAAGTGTCTAAGGAAGACCTGACGACACGTAAACAAAAAGTTTAAACTGTGGTAATTAAATTGGAAACCGATGATAAATAAATCTAGATGTAGAAATAAATATTGATGGCTATTTTTAGATATGGCGGACCAAAGTTTTGACGCATCTGAACCGAGTTTAAAAGCAGTGTTAAGAATTACTTGTCTCGTCTTTTTCGTGAATCATTTAGTCATTTATCTTCAATTCAAATTTATTGAAACGTTAACAACACTGTAATACATTTCGAGTTGTATTGACAAGAAACTGATAGAAGATTGTTTATATTTATTTATTTTTATATGCAAACATCTGCTTACCGAGAGAAAACTAGTGATTTCTATTTGAATACTATTGGTAATTTAACCCTTTGACGAGTATCGCCGCACGTATGCGGCGGCACTCTATAGATCCATATAGAGTATCGCCGCGTATGTGCGGCCGCGCGGTTTCATACAATTTTTCTGCGCCGCGTTTCTAATTTCAATAAAAATTTGGTTTATAGATAACTCAAATATATTTGTCAATCATTTTTCATCGTTGTATAACAAAATAATCGTTTTTAGAGAGAAAAAAAATACTTGAAATAAATGCAAATATTACGAACAAAATCGAATTGCGTAAAATTATTATTTTTCCTTTTTATGTTATTCTGAGAAACATCGTGAATTATGCTCCACAAACAGATGTTCTATCAAAAATTCCAGGCCTGAATTAGAGATAGTAGTGTTCAAAATTTTGCAAAATTATTAGTAAAATGTATTTTTTCTAAAATGTATAAAGATTTTGTCAGCGGTTCAAATGGCGTCCTAGATGTATTATATACATGTATAAATTAATGTAAATAGATTGATAAATAATGGTAGTAAACATAAGTATCAAAGTATTTATCGCTCAGTACGTCTCTATATTTTTTTTACCAGTGCAACATCCGGAATTCAGCCAGGGTATCAAAGGGACACTGAATTGAGCTTTTTCACACTTTTCTTCAATGATGATGTTATGAACAATATGGTGACGGAAACAAACGATATGCAAGTCAAATGAGAACCGGCATTACTTCAAAATCTAAATTACAAAAATGGGTTGATACGGACATTTCGGAGATGTACGTTTTTTTAGCCACCATCATGTTGACAGGTTTGGTCGGAAAAAATTCCATGAAAGATTATTGGTCAACAAATCAATTAATTGCAACCCCATTTTTTAGAGTTCTCTTCTCCCAAGATCGTTTTTTTCTATTACTGCGAGCACTTCACTTTGCAGATAACACCGTCCGCAGCCCTGATCGATTACAAAAAATTAGGCCACTATTAGATCCAATAAAATCGTTATATAAAGCTGTCTTTCATCCGTTCCGAAATTTATGCATCGATGAAAGTCTTTTACTTTGGAAAGGGCGATTGTCTTTCAGAATTTATATTCCATCCAAAAGGCATCGGTTCGGAATAAAAATATTTGTTTTTTGCGATGTTGAGACGGGCTATGTGTTAGATATAATTGTCTACACGGGAGCCACAACAGACATGGAAATAGATACAAATATAGGTATATCTGGATCGGTTGTAAAAACGATGCTTCGTGATAATTTAGGAAAAGGACATAGATTATTTATTGATAATTGGTACACGAGTCCAGCATTATTTGATTACTTCTTAGATAATCAAACTCACGCTTGTGGTACTGTCCGACCTAATCGTAAAAGTTTTCCGAAATTTCCAGTAGGAAAGCAAACTCGTGACTATGTGAAACATTTGCATTCGGATAGTCTATTAGCTATAAAATGGAAGGACAAACGGGAGGTGTATATGCTCACAAATATCCATGAACCGAAAATGGTTATTTCTAATGCAATCAATTATTCAACAAGGGAAAACATTAGTAAGCCAGAAGCTGTTCTTAATTATAATCTAAACATGGGAATTGTTGACAAAACGGATATGATGATTAGTTTCATGGATTGTTCAAGGAAATCGCTAAAGTGGTATAAAAATAAATTCTTTCGACTGTTGGATGTATCGACTCTAAATGCTTATCGTTTATATGGAGTTAAATCAGGGGAAAATGTAAAATTCAGTGATTTTCGTATGAGAGTAATAAAACAAATTATTGAAAAATACCATAAACCAAGACCATCGTCTTCCGGAGGCAGAAGAGCTAAGGAGACACCTATAAGACTATCAGCGAGACATTTTATTCACCCTGTACCGGAAACGATGGCCCAAGGTTTGAACACACGGAGGAAATGCTTTTTGTGCAGTCATTCCGAAATTCGTCCAGTAAAAAGGAAAGACAGAATTTATGTGTGTTGGATGTGATGTTCCACTGTGTCTTGTTTTCCGTGTTTTGAGGAATATCACACGAAAAGAAAATTTTAGCGTCCTATTTTTCTATTATCTTTGTATAAACTTATCATGTCTTACTTACTTTATAAACAATTTTATTTTTCCGATTACTCGTAATAATTTTCAATTATCGAAAAATCAATTTTCCCTATTATTTATTCAAATTTTAGTGTATATATAAACACATAGTGTGTGTATAAACATAAACATAGGTGTTTATAAATCAATAGTGTGAGTATAACCGCAGTGTAAAACTATTTTTTTATGTTTTGGGTAAGTTTATACAATGACACTTTACTTATATTATCTTTTTATAAGGTACATTTATTTTTATGATCAATCACTAAAATATCACTAAAATATCTTTAAAAATATTTTATTGGAAAACATTTTGTGAAATGTTGAGAATCACTGACTTTGTTCAACTATAATTTAAAATATTTTTTCAAAAATCTTTTTATAATGTCGCACTAATAAATTTAAAAAAAACATTTTCTTGTATAACATTTTGAAAAATGTTGAGAACCACTGACTTTGTCCGATCAAAAATTATAATTGAACGATTCTTTTTATAATCTAGCGCTATTAAATTAAAGAAAATATTTTCTTGAAAAACTTTGCTTGGAAAATGTTGAAAACCACTGACTTTGTCCAATTATAATTTATAATGCATTTCTTCTTATAATCTAGCACTTATAATTTTTTTTAAATATGTCTTGAACAATTTTCTTTATGTAAAATGTTGAGAACCGCTGATTTTTCCAAATATAATTTATAATGTAATCAGAAAAGGTACAAAGTTAATTATCCTAGTGAAAAAAATAAATAAATTCATAATTTAATTGATGAAATCAATCAAATAAAAATTAATAAATACTTCAAAATTAACTCACTCCCGAGACGTTTACCGTATAAAATCAACTCACTAATCAAAGGGTTAACTCAAAACAACAAATTTTTGATTTATCGTTACTTACCGTACAAATAACTAGACCGTATTTTTCAGCCCTTTGAGAAGATGGCAGGTAATGACAATTAAATAAATAAAGTGAAAATGGAGGGGGTGAAATAGGTATTATTTGGGTTAGTAATACATACCATGACAGGAAAGGATTTTTCAACAAACAAGATTGCTTTTAGGCTTTATCATAATTTATAATATAGGTACCGATTACTAACTGTGATACGTGTTAAGCTTTTTGGACAAGCACCCTAAAACTTAATTAAAAGTAAAAAAAATCTCGAATCAACTTGGTAGAAAATAAGGGTGGGAGGGTATTCCACCGATATCAGAATGAATATTCACATTCAGAAATATCATTCGTTGCAGAAAAAAATAATAATTCCTGATTAAATATGAGTCTTCGTCAGATGCCATGATTCGCAACCGCAAAACTCCGAGAACAGATGCTTGCGTCGGATAATGGGGGTGAGGTGGTTTGATTTTATGAGGAATTCGGAGATAAGGGAGCGTACAAGACAGCGCCCCGTCACGTCAGTGGTTATGGAGAGACGTTGGAACTGCCTGCGTCACGTGCTGCGGATGCCTCCGGAAAGCCTCAATCCTGCCTGCATCTTCTTCCGATCGGTGGGATTCCGGCGCCCCGGACGTCCGTCGGGTACTATCCATAGGATGTACTCGGCAGAACTGAGGAATGCTGGCATGTCATGGGAGGCAGCAAAGCAATTGGCGGGAGACAGGGAAACATGGAGGTGCCGCGTGGCGGCCATATGCTCCACATAGGGAGCGAATGTGGTCAAAGAAGAAGAAGATTAAATATCACTATCGTAAATTAATAAAAGGTACGCAAAACTAAACCAGTCCGGTAAAAAGTGGACGGCAACTCTGTGCTCACAATTGACTTAAAACATTACGATGGAAAATAGTAAATTTACCTAGGTACGTTCTAATAAAACAGAATCAATCGAATTCGCTCAACAGCGAGACCTAATTGCAACATATCGTGAGAAATAATATCGCCCAGTCACAACGGGTAAGGAGTCTTGGTTTTTTAATCCGATTTGGGTATTTGCTTCGCTCAATAGACCGGAAAGTTATCAAGAGGTTTTTCTATGTAACCAAGCATTCAATACACGAAGAGAATTTACCGTCATTATACCGACAGAAGAAAAAAACATTGCAAAAACCCTGAATAAGATTTCTCAAATGAACAACTGAAACATAAGGGTAATGCTTAAATAACTAAGACAAATTAAAAAAGATAATTAAAAGAATACGAGATAAACTCTTAACTCTCGCGGCTCGGAGACTAGAAAAATACGTCTCTGGCGATGGGGGTCATTTTTGACCCCAGTGGTTTCCTCATTATTGGCCTTATTCTTATGAATTTCAAAAAAATAAATAGTCTACGGGCTTTAAAATATCTCTCTGCATCATTCCGCATACATTTTTTTATAAAAATCCTTGGTTTTTTAATAAATAATCATATTTTAAGTTGCGCGTAAAATATACGTCGTTCCAATGCCAATGTCAATGCGCGACTGGCGCGCGTCAGTCTAGTTATCTTACCAACGATCGCTGATAAGCGGGCGCTTATCTCTTATCTTATCGTATTTATATAAACTACAAAAGGTCCAAAAAACTATGATATAAGAATACCTTAATTATAAACATTGTATCACCCATATTAAAATAGATATTTAAGAAAATGTGGGTATTGGGGTCGCATTTCTTGAGCTTAGAACCGGAAAAGTTAATGATATTATAACATATACACTGAAGATGCGTTCTGTAGTACATAGTGTCAAACAGAGTGAGAGATTGACCGCTGTGGTCTAGTTGGTTAGAGCTTGCTATGCCGACCAAGTGGGTCTGGGTTTGATTCCCGGTAAGGTCAATGTCAATTTTAAAATTTTCAATTTAATGCCTAAAACGCGGGTGTTTGCGATGTCAATTTACCTCGAGTGACTTACAATAAATTCTCATTGAGTTTTTCTCGTATGATCTTTCAACTTCAAGATATTTGGCGCGTTGGCATTAGGTGTAATGCCAAATATCTATAAAAATATATTAAAAAAACCGAAAGAGAAACACAAAAATATATATTTCTTCGTTATGACGTCACAGTGTCATAAGTGATTTAATAATTCCAACCAAAATTCTATTCTAGTCTATTTTTAATGTTGTTTGGGTGGATAGATAGCACAGATAATTCCGTTTCGGAAATAGACAATTGCACGAAAAAAAATATGGTGGGCTCCACTGATGAATAGCCAAGGCAAACAAACCAGACGAGGTTGCAACGACATGATAATAACAATGCAAGTAACGTATCTCAACCACTATAGCGAGGCAACATCGATAAGTAGATATAGAGCCAAAGAATCGCTCGAATCACGGATACTTATTATTTTTTCTCAAATTGGATTGTTTCGTTCATACAGGCGCAAAAAAAAAATGCCGAGTCACGAAATACGTCAGATTGGGTATTATTTGTAAACACTGTTGCCAAAGTGGACAGATAAATGAATTGGCGCCGGAATGAAACGGCGCAAGCAATTATGTGCAGTGCGGACATCAAGCCTACGCCACTTTTTGATTCAACAAGAGACAAGGGCTATATAAAAGTAAATCATAAAGCAGACTAAACATAGAGTTTTCTTGTATATAGTAATAGCTTTATGCCAAACAAATTAACAGGTCGTTTTGTATTGGCATTATTTTTTACAATTAAGCCCCCGAGAGGTGAAGTGGGCCAACCAGTAAAATGGTAAAACGTTTTCTTTGACTTCTAAGTACAGTCACATCTTTACTTGGTGTTCGAGTGGATTGCATTTTTTTTAATTTTACGGAGACTTTACACTATTGGAATGTGTATTAACTAGGGTTGCCAGATTTTTTGCAAGTGAATCCGGGACATTTGTCCGATTTGCTGACGTTTGAATCCAAAAACCCAGGAATTTACCGATTTGCCCAAAATCAGCGTGACTCGTTTTTTTAAACTCTTCCGAGACCTTCGAACCGAAGTTTTTTCTAAATTTTCGTGACAATTTAGTACTCATCCGGGATACGCAACAGCGATTCCAATTCCAGGACAATCCCGGCCAATCCGGGACACCTGGCAACCCTAGTATTAACTGAGGTTACTTCACTTTAGCGACACGAATATTACAAGGCATCAAACGTATTCTTTTTTAAAATACCACTTCACCTCTAATGGGCTCAATTGTACAGGTGTGAATTTTCAAAGATACTATTACGTATATTTCATAACTGTAAAATTTAATACATTAATATAGTTTATCTTATTTAAATGGAGATGTACAAAGTTAATTCAGGCAGTAAACACATGTAAGTGTGCCAAAAATAAATGTAATTCTTAAAATGACTCACCATTCCCATGGGTTAATCCTTTTCGCCAGCAATAGCTTTAAACTAAATTGTATGCATTTATCTTTTATATAAACACGATACATTCATTTACTAAGCGTCTGTTCAAAATCATCCGTGCACTTGAACGCCTGAAGATGACGAAAGGCTAAACCCGGGTCGTGAGTGACGAAATTTGTGTGAATGTACATAGTTTGAACGATTCAAATTTAATATTGAAATTCCACCAAGCGCCTTCAGTCCAAATTTTAAATTATACATGCGAGTGTATTTCAATAGAAAAAGTTCACGACAACCGGTTGTCAGTTGTTCAAGCTCTACAGATAATAAGAATCAAATGATAAATGGACAAGACACGGACACGCAGTTGTCAATTTGATGAAGGAAATTTTAATCAAAACCTTTTTTATAAATATAGCAGAGGTTTCCCCATGGTAGTCGTATCTGGAAACAGCGGTCGATGTACACAGTAAAGAAAAGGTAGACACGTATCGATAAACCAATATACAAAATTGCCTATACAGCTAATATGCCTTGCGAGTTGAGCACCGAAGTCAATCTATTGAGGAAATAGTCCTTCGTTAATAAGTCAACAGCGCCTGCAGTACAATATGTATGTATATAGAAGGCGGTTGAACATCTTCGTTTGATTTTGATTCGAGAAACGTGTGGCATTCATTATTATTATTCTATTTTCAGCCATATTGAATTTAAATGACGCAGAAGTGTGGTGAATTGTTAGCTTATATACATATCGACTGTGGAAAGGAAAAAGGACGTAACCCACAGTTTTTCTAAAACAGTTTTTTTTAATAATGGCAATATGTATACAACTTGGCACACGTTCTTAACAAAAGGATGGGAGCTGAAACTGCCGAATTAGTATCTAAATTTAGCTTTTAAGTTTGAAAAAAGAAAGCCTTGTGAAAATTGCAACCAGGAAAAAGGACCTAAAAAAAGGTTTTTCTTGAACAATTTATTAAATTATCTAAGTCAATAAAAAAACCAGTTTATCAGTCACCGTGCATTTTAGTGTTGTATATATTTCATAATTTGCTTTTAGCCTAAAATCATCAAAACGAGTTTTTTTGTGTCTCCTGTAAATTTTGAAGTGTGTTACACCCCTTTTCCTTTCCAAAGTCGATATAAAACATTTCCTTTTTTTTATTTGTAATTTGTGTAATCATTAAGAAAGCGCCTGCCTCAGCCATATAGGAAAAGATCTACCAACAGTATCACAACAACCGAGTACTTTACTATACATATTACGTATAGAGTAAAAGTTTAGGTCTGCTGATGAATTTATTCTACCATGAGTAGGGTATCTAATCCCGGACCCTTTTCGTGATCCCGGGATTTCGGTATTGACAATTTTTCAATCCCAATTTCAACATAATATCGTGTATAAGTTGGGATTCGGGATTGAGAAAAAATTTGGTCGGCGGTTTTGAAATCATGGGATTTATTTAATAAGCACACAGAAATACCAGCGTGAGACCTTTTTTAAAGCCCTTCCGAGAATTTAGAAATCCAAAATCACAGGAATTTACAGTTTTGCACAAATTATCAGCGCGAGACCTTTTTTTACGGATTTACAAAACATAACAACGAGACATCTTTTTCGACATCGAGCTCTTCCCGTGTTTCATTTTCGGGATCGGTACCCTTACCATGAGGGACGGAATAAAATGTACACAAATTATTATGAAAATAAATAAACGTGCTATGTATTTTAACATTAAGATAATTTAAATTCTACTATATTAGATATTACAAGTAGATTACACAAACTAATCTTTGAACTTATTACTGTATGTTTATGTATGTAGTTAACCTCCCATGTACAGATTAATTTAAAATTTCGTTTTACAAATCTGCCACGGTTCGTTTTTATCTACAAACAAGAATCGGTCCCAGCATATTGTTCGAGAAAAAATATTACAATATTTTTTCTGTTTGCCATGAATTATAAATCGTACTTTTATTTCAGGGGTCCACACAGTGTGTCCCGCGAGATTTATATTGAATCTACATATTATTTTTTTCTTCACACGTAATATTAAAAATTACCTCTAAAATAAAATATCAATGGTATGAAATTATGATATTTATTAAACATGCTGATCAAATGGCTTTTTTCTTCGAAAGTACTTACATTTGCGAATAAAACATTTTTTTCAATGAGAATTTAAACCAAGCATTAGATTATAATTAACAGACAACCATATCATATCAGTTTTGCGTATTTAAACCACACAATTTGAAAATAGATTGCAGTATTTAGTTTCAAACGAGCAATTGTATTTATCAGATGATGAAAAAAATAGTAATAAATATGTATATATTTAGTCAAAAATATCAATATACAAAATATATTTTTTTTGCCTAATATTTTCTATAAACAGAAAATATTTACAAAAAAAAGGTGACCGGCTAACATTTATTGATTTCAATGTTGTACTTTTGACGAAACAGTTTGTGAACCCCTGTTATATTTGAAAGAATATATTTTTCGGCAAACCGAGACATCGGCGTAGTCACAAATGTGTCAAATCATACTAAGAAATAACATTCATTGCGTAGAAGATATTAACATTTTAGTTCATTTTACATAGTTCAGAGGAAAAAATCTTCACTATTTCGATCATCGCTTCCCTTTACACCCATGCTACAACCATTTAAGGGTTTCGGATCAAATTCAAATGGGCACAACAGCGGTGGATTCGGTTGGGTAAAATGTCCAATATTGCCGACTCACCTAAGCGGAGCTCCCCGAAGTTGCCGCATCCTATTTTCTTGCCAACTCGGAAGTTGGGCCCCACCATGAGCACGCCCGAGGACGAGCTGACAGAGTGGCGAGGGGCGTGCATGCCTCCGCCCCCTCCCCCACCCCCCGCTACGCCACCCGTACCAGCTCCTAAGCGACCCCCCGCACCCCTGGAATGAAAAGAAACAAGAAAAACAAATTAGTATTATATCTCAGAAAAAAATACATAAAGACAAAAACGTTTAACGCGAACCAATGGGGACACATATTACTTTTCCGCGCTAAAAGAAGAAGAACAAACACAAGTTCACCAATATTATTTTGTACGGATGTGTATAGCCATAGCAGTCTTATCACTATAGAGGGCTTTGGTATAGCTATATGCCCACAGTTTTGTCGAGGGCATGAGCCGAACTAGCTGACAACCACATATAACATAATATTTGCAGAACTAAAATACTTCGATATTTTTTACGTTATTACGATGAAGATCTACCAAGTAAATGCCAATTCAATCAACAATATTCTTACCGTTTTTATATTATGCACTATTTTAAGCATCATAAGGGCACGCGAAACACTCTTTTGTACCAGTCCCGCGCTGATTTAATATGATCATGAGCATTATCAGCCGATGATTACTGATTTCAATAGATCAGTTGAAATTGTTCGTCATGAGCAAAACCGGTCTTGATCATATTAAATAAGTGTGGAATTAGTAGCAATGATTGTTTTATTTTATTATTATAATGCCTCTCCGCAAAGTATTGACAGTGAACTTCTTCAAAGTTCCTTGGGCGCAACACTTTTTTTGTTTCGAGTTTTTTGCGCGCCGATGATGTTCATGAACTAAAACGTTTGAACGCTCTCAGAGTCCGTGAAATCGGTAAAATACAATTCGATTCATTTTATTACGTCATACAGCTAAATGGTAAATGTCACACCGGGGAGGGTTAAAAAATCACAGAGCGCCCTTATCTATCGGCGGTGGAGGTTGCGATTTAAATAAATCGCCTTCAATGTCCTATCGGCTATCGCCCGATACGCCCCATTACACTTCGACTGGGAATTAAGTTTTTCATTAGCTAAAGACCACACACGCTCGGTTAATACAAGAGAATTGCATCGTTAACAGTAAGCGTTGATTGTGTTTTCGATATTATTCTACGTTTTACTGTGTTATAAGTTTTGTTATACTCAGTCGCATAGTTCATTTACTTTTCAGTGATAAAGAGTCGATTATCGAAAAATAACTGTATTATTATATCAAAATATTGTCCGTATCGTGAGAAAGTCTTTTTGCTTATATCGCCACTGTTCTAGTAGAAGTTTGTAAGAAACAGATTGATAGTTCTTAGTAAACGGAAAATATTTTTTTTTAGCTTTTATGATAAAGCCTCTGTCGTCGATATTTTATGTTGCATAGATAATTACAATATCAAAATATAGATGCATTAATGCCTAGCTAACAAAAATAGGAGTTCAAAATTAATAGAAATGGACGTTTTCCTGTCTTTTAACCGGCAATCTTCATTCCTATACAAATAAATGCTTTTTTATGACAGAGTAGTATAATCATTGCACCGACTCAGTTCTTCCAGACAAGGAATTTATATCTTTGTATACCCAACAGGGCTGTGAAGTCGTGACGAAAAAGGCGACACTGACCATAGTTTAAAACACGAATTTAACTATGTTTTGGTTAAGTAACATGCATTGGCGCCACGCCACTATTTACCCTAGTAGTTTGAATACAATTTTTTTTCGAGCACGCCTCCAGTTAGCTAACAGTCGACTCCGACTATACAGCTCTGATACTTGATTAACTATTTTTAATCAGTTTTGTAACTTACCAACTTCTATCAGAACGGTGAAGATATAAACCTCATTTAAAAATATGGTTTGTCTTACGATTCCCTAAAAATAGTAAGACATTAAACCTACATATAAATTTAAAAGTGCCAACAATAATTAACCACTTGAATACCAAGCGGACACCGGTGTCCGGAACAAATGACAGCGGACACGGATATCCAAGACATTTAAAAATCAAATACTTGGTATTCTAATAGAATATATGCAATATTTTGATGAATATGTTTAGTGCTATCTATACTGAGTCAATATAGGTTTTTGAAATATCGAATTCGAGTGTATATTAGGCGAAATTATTTTTCTCAAAAAACACGCAGTATCTCTTTGACATATTAATGATTTATTTGCGCGGTATTCAAACGGTTAAGTTAGAAGTTCTGACGGTCCAAGCCTTACGTAGCAGGGTGCGTGCTCTTATAGTCCGCACATTTAACACTACTATAGCCCCATATATGGATTTTGGGTAGTAGTTAGAACATAAAAGGGTCGCACTCAAACTTTCCCGTATCACGCCATTTAAATAATAATGAAATACATAATCAAGCAGTGCTACGACACAATACGGAAACCGATGTGGACATTGACATTTCCACTACACGGCCAATAAATAAATGGACGAGAAACGGCTTTTAACCTTTGGTAACAAACTGACGTAACTGTTTGGTTATTAGCTACTTTATTTTGTAAACTGATGGGAAATAAGGTGTAAAATTAGTATTTTAATTCAGCAAATAAATATACTGGGTTAGAGGAGATACACACAGTGGTGTAGTTGTAAACAAATAGGTACCAGGTCGGTCATTGATTTCTTCCCTATTTTACTTTATATCCGTCCGAAGTTAAAAAGTTTTAACAATTAAATCGATAAAAACACGCGCAATTAAATATTTTAGGTAGTAGAAAGAGGGGTGGTATTTGTTCACGTTACATGTGTACATTTTTTTTTGTAAAATCCGCCGGGAAGATCAATTTTGATATAATACTTTTAAATTTTATGAACAGTATTTTTAAATATGTTTGTACTGAAAACTTGAGTTACAGGGAATCATTAAGGTGACAGGGCGGCGCCCTGGCTCATTTTCTGGTACCAGGTCGCCGACCTGGCCCCCCTACAGCACTGGATACATAATATATAATCCTCTCATCCACTGTAACGTCCTAATATCTATTGCAAATTATAGAATTATATTTATTAGCTTTACTTAAGTGTTTCTCGGAATGGTAACAAATATGAGATTATTCAAATCAAATTATATTTAAGTGATTATTTATTATTAATTACATTAGCATCATGAAAGGGTTTTAACAATGCTGATTGATTGATTTTTTGGTCATTATGAATGTAATTGGCTTGATTATGCCTATTGATTTCTAGCTTAGGTGTAAATAAATAAACTGAGATAAGAATAAGAATTAATAAAAACACAATAATCCTTTGTACTTCATTCCACTTTATTTAATATGTCAGGACCGGTTTCGCTCATTACGAGCATCGTCAACTGATAAGAAATATAATTTAACAGTGCTATTTATACGATAGAACGATCGAACGATCAATTAATATTTGCTAGTTCCCCGTTACTTTATCCATTGCATTAGCCCTTGTTAACTATTCTTTTATGTAATTTAAAATATATATATATCTTTGTTAGAATTGATATGGTCTTTGAAAAATTTCTTTTTCAGAATCTTCCTGGCTGTCGATTTTGTTTAAGTATGTACACTTACCAACTACTTGGAAGAGGGGAAATTTTCTTAACTATCATTAAGCCTATTCACTATATTATTGTCATTATTAATGTCATTATTTTTATTGTATCACTTTGTCAAAGAATTCCCAAATTTTAATTATGTTTGTAATTACTTTCAATTCCCATTCTAAATTTATTAATCTGAGATGACTTTTTAATTATATGTTAGATGTGTTAAACATTTTAATTTTGTGCTATTTTAGAATCACTTTTAATGTAATTGGTATTTTCTTTTCAATGCCAATTGTTGTTTATAACTGTTCATTTTTGTATAAATAGCACTGTTAAATTATATTTCTTATCAGTTGACGATGCTCGTAATGAGCGAAACCGGTCCTGACATATTAAATAAAGTGGAATGAAGTACAAAGGATTATTGTGTTTTTATTAATATAATGCCTTTCCACCAAGTATTGACAGTGAACACCCTAAAAGTGAAGAATAAGAATCAAAACAATTTTTAACAAGGAAGTTATGAAATACCTTAAAACAAACTTGGTATAAGTATATACAATTATTTGAATTGGATTTTTTTTTAAATTCGCATATTGTATTAACTTTTGCGAATGTAATTATAGATACTAATACAGTGTTCCACACTATTTTTTGCAACCAAATGCCATCTTTCTAATGCTAAATTTGTGCCAATCAACAGAAAAGTATTTTTTCAATAATTCACAACTATTTGCTCGCCAGATTGCACAAACAAATTCAACTTTATTAGTCAAATTAAATTACAATACGTATAAGACGTAATAAAAAAATATTTATTGAAAGTTACATAATTAAGGATGCGGATGACCTGTCTCGTGAGCTCGAAACTCAGGACTAAATTTAGAGAAGGTCACTTCATAACAATGACAATGTAAACAGTACATATATGCACAAGACAAAAGAAAATATTTTTGTTTCAATCAACTAGACTAGAATTATTTGTCAACCTTTTTTATTTACACTTTCTTTATAAATATTTTATGTGTTCATTAGCACATATGTTGTAGATTTGGTTGAATGGAAAGACAAGTGATAAAACTTAAATGCGTGTGATAAGACAAATTTTCTAAGTAAGTGTACTTAAAAATCGAACGAAATCCCTTTAAGAGTAAATATTATAGTTATTTTTCCCATTATTACAATTAAATTTTTCAAAGTAAATGGTAATCCAGTCAGCCAACGTTTCTTCGGAACGAATACGTCATAGATTCATCGTCGAGATGTATGGATACGATTTTATTGTGATCATTGCACGGATAAACTCACTATCTAATCTCCCCCCCAATGGGACAGTGTCGCTTGGTGTCGGGTTGAATAACATAATCTCGTGGAATCATATTATGGAGCTTATCTAGTCGATAAGCGATGTTCAATATTTACCAGTTATATAAAATCAGACGGTTCACTTCTGAGTATCTACTCCGAGTTGATTGCACGTCACTAAAAACTCATCTGAGCGTTGCGTACACAAGTATCGGACGATGGCAGTCTTAATTATGTCAATATCGAGTGACAAAATGATATTTCATTATATATTTTTTTAACGAAGCCTATATAACTAACGTATTCAGTTCAAACAAATTGTTACGACGGATGGAGCTATTGATGGCTGCCGATTGTTTGGATTGGAACTAGGGTATCCAATCCCGGAATCCCGTCAAATTCTGAGATCACGGGATTTAGAAGATAAAATACGGAATATTTTTATTTTTGGCAAATCCGTAAATTCTTCGGATTTTGGATTTGAATACTCTTGAAAAAGCTACGAGAAAAAAAACGTCTCACGCTGAACACTTTGGCAAATCGGTAAATTCCTGGGATTTTGAAATTTACATAAAATTGTTTGAAAAATCCCATGATTTTAAAATCGCCGACCAAAATTTTTTGTCAATCCCAAATCTCAATTTATACACGATATTATGTTGGGTGTTAAATCCCGGGATCACAAAAAGGGTCCGGGATTGGATACATTAGTTCAGTGGTTCCTAACCGGTGCACCGCGAACAAAATGATAAAAACGAAAAAATCCACAAAATAGTAAAAACCGAAAAATCCGCAAAATAGTGAAAACGGAAAAAGTCAAAAAAAAATTATTTCCACATATTTTTTTCGACCTCTTGATTCTGGTGCACCGCCACTTTTTCCCATGATCAAAAGTGTACCGTGACTTCGAAAAGGTTAAAAACTACCGAGCTATTTTGTCCGGCCCTGATTCATCTCGGCGAAGTTATAGAGGAAGAAATTCATAGTTACAGAGAGGGATTAAATAATGGAGATGACATGGGCGCTTGCAGTGGATCCACTCTACTAGTTTATGATCACTACCGCTTGGACGATATATAAGAAGTACTAATGTGTTTTATTTAATTTAATATTATTTTATTATGTTTAATAATTTGGTCCGGCCCTTGA
The DNA here is from genome assembly GCA_031772345.1 of Himalopsyche anomala. Lineage (NCBI taxonomy): Eukaryota > Metazoa > Arthropoda > Insecta > Trichoptera > Rhyacophilidae > Himalopsyche > Himalopsyche anomala. Next base: position 23,707,504 of record CM062834.1, on the reverse strand, counting down.
CTCGGAGACAGAATGATAATTTGGCCCCAGACTTACGATAGGTTGCCCATGCCTGCTCTAGTTGGAACTGAGATTACTTTTAGGGTGTTTGTCACTCTGAATTTTTCACAAAATAATTTAATTAATAACTAAACGACAATTTAACTACTTCCAAGTAGTGGCATTTAAGGAGTAGTCATGAGAAAAGCGACTTAAAATGTCGCAGATTTTGATGAAAAAACAACCGGGTTTTGAAAACCGAAAATCCCTTGTTGCCTTCCATTGCAAGTCGCAGATAAAAGCTTCATATAAAATCGTTTGTAACACGTCGACATCGGTTAATAATGTTAATATGCTCAAAGCGTTTTCTGTTTCACGCCAATCAAGCAATTTGCTATGAAATGTATTTATTATTATGCACCCATCGGAATTTTACTATAAAGCACACATTTACAACATTTGATACATTAATATGCAGAATTGATTGTTTGACGTGACCTAATTTTTAATGTCCTTTAAAATAACGATTTAAATAATGCCGAGATTGTGTAACCAGAGCGCAGTTTCCACAATTAAATGTGATGTCAAATTTGCATTATTTCACCAACTCTCCAATCTCGTGGTAAAAAAAAGTAAGCGCCGAATCCACCAAAAATATTCATACAAAAAAAAAACCCGACACGCGAGATTGATTCATTTTGTCGTGAATGATTTTCGCAGAGGCGTATAAAATGTATGTATGTATGTATGCAATAAATCAAATAAAAAATCCATTCAACCTATAAGGAAGCAATAGAAATTTAAAATGCAATACGCGATATTGAATAGGAAATTGACACGAAACCTATAACCGTTAGCCGCTATATGTGGGTTAATTATCTTTGGCCGTAATTATAATCGAGAACAATGTGCCAGCATAAATAATGCTAAAAAAAATCAGTGACATAATAACAAACAGTTTTCAATGATACTACTACGTCGGTCGCGTGTTTTTATCGAGATATTTCAGATTATTTTTACAGTGCTGTGTGCGATTGGCAACTTTTTGAGCGACAAGTCTTTCTGGGTCCGATAAAAGATAAATTACTTCACTTTAAGGGTGTTTCACTGTCAATACTTGGTGAAAAGGCATTATATTAAGAAAAACACAATATTTCATTCTACTTATTTCAACTTTTATTTATCAAGATCAGGACCGGTTTCGCGCATGGTGAGTATTGTCAACTGATATAGTTCCGCTAAAAAACGTGACGAAATTTCTTCATTTGGAAACCATCTGTTTCAAAATAACCACACTTTCGATATTGGTGGAACTTTTAAAGTTCTACATTTAAATAACAAGTCTGTAAAACTAGATAAACAATTTCAGAAGTCGATAGATATAAATTCTTGCCTGATTCTGATCTATCGAATAAACAAATTATCACTTAGTAAAAAATATGATTCCATGTTTGAAATTACCATTATTCACCACTTTAACTTTATTACACTTCGATGATCTTTTAATTGCATGTTGTGTTAGTTTAGTGTTACTTATTTTCATTATTTCTACTGTAATTTGTTAATTCTTTTCAATACCAATTGTTTATTACACATTTTCATTTTAATTTGTTTTTGTATAAACAGTCCTGTTAAATTATAACTCTTATCAGTTGACAATGCTCACCATGAGCGAAACCTGTCCAGATTTTGATAAATAAAAGTATAAGTAAGTGTACTTACAAAGAAATATTGCGTTTTTATTTAGATAAGTCACTTAACAAGGAAGCGCTGTTGTAATCGTTCTGAATTTATTTAAGAACAGACTTATTAAATATGTATCTTAGTTTGATTTATGGTCAGATGTTTTTCTATTTAAAAAAAAAAAGTAAAAATGAGCGACACTTCAAGACTAGCATCTTTCAGTCTCAAATCAATGGATTGCTATTGATTTGATTGTCTATCTCCAAGTCATACATACACGATACAGATGGAAAACAATCCATTTACCAAAGCCCCAACGATTTATAATGAACAAAAAAACCGTCAAAATTAGTGCTGGTCGCAGAGCATCGAAACAGGCCAAAACATATTTATAATTCCGATTAAGAATGGGAGCATGATCATGTCACGTATACAAACAAAAGTTGCCACTGCAATTCCGGTCTCGAAATAGTTCCGCCGAATGATAAATTTGACGGAACGAAGTAACGGAGCTTTTGCGCAGGTTGCCGAACACTGGCAGTGTGTGCTCATTATACATGGTTTTAGTTATGAACAGTATTGAATCGTAGTAATAACAATAAAGAGTTTTATTTATAATTTTGCAAAAATTTACATTAGTCAATAAATCAAATGAGATCATTTTTTAAGAATAAACGAGGAACGGTTTTTAGCCGGAGAAAAAAACAAATTTCGATTACAAATTGTATGCACTTTTTTACTATCGGGAAAAAAATGACGTATTATTAACTCTCGCGGCTCTGAGACTAGAAAAATACTCTCATCCGATAGGGGTCGCTTAGGGACCCCAGTGGTTTCCTCATTATAGGCCTTATTCTTATGAATTTCAAAAGAAAAATAGTCTAAAGCAATGGTTCCCAAACTTATTTCCCCCGTGGACCCCTAAGCCCAGTATTTTATCCTTCGCGGACCCCCTCCCCCAGGATGCATAATAGTGAAGTTTTCTAATTTTTTAAAATACAAATATGAGCACACTATGATAGGGTTTTTTGTATAGTGGACAATTGTAAAAAAAAATATGTTAATTTTTTATTCTTATCATTAGTGATTTTTTTAAAATGAAAATGAACAAATCAAAACACAATCAAATTCTTACATAAAATAATAAAATCTGTTAATGAGAGGGATGAACCATTTAATATTTGGGTTCAAATTCGTAAGGTACAGTCGTAAATCTCCACGTTCAGTGATTTGCAACCGATTTCTTTTTTTCGTAAGAAAATCAGTAACTGCACTAAAGCCTCTCTCCACGAGGTACGAAGAAGGAAATGCTATCAAAAACTTTCTTGCGATCGCCCACAATACAGGATAAGCAACAGGGATATCTTTTTGCAGCCAGAACTGCTGGTAACCTTATATTTAAGATATATTTTTCTAGACTTTGACCTATTTAAACCCGCATTATTTTGATTAAATTTGATTCCATTGATTCCGGTCCATGGACCCCCATTTTTTTTTATTCCTGTCAGGGACCCCCTGGCAGTCCTCACGGACCACTTTGGGAACCTGTGGTCTAAAGGCTAAAAAAAATCTCTGCATCATTCCTCATACATTTTTTTATAAAAATCCGTGTTTTTTTAAAATAAATATTCATATTTTAAGTTGCGCGTAAAAAAGACGTCTTCCCAGCACACATATGAAATTGAAACTGACGAGTTTAGCCCAGCTATCTTACGAACGAACGCTTATCGCGGGCTCTTATCGTGTTATCGCGTATTTATATGAACTGTAAAAGGTCCAAAAAACTATGATATAAGAAAACCTTAATTATAAACATTGTATCACCCATATTAAAATAAATATTTAAGAAAATGTGGGTCAATACCCACTGCCCCCACCCCAATGGGTCGCATTTCTTGAGCTTAGAACCGGAAAAGTTAATATAGTTATCGTGGGTAAAATATTTTTAGTTACTAAACAGTTGGATGACAACTTGATTGCAAACTATTTATTAATATACGTCCATCACAAATATAAATCTATCACCGTTACTCGGCATTTAAAAGAAGCGCATGTAATTATATATAAACACTTATATTCAAACTTCTTAATAATACTACATTTTTCAATGAAAGTTTAGATAATAAATTATACGAGAAAATGTATTGTGTATCTCTTTTAAGCCAGTATATATAGTTGAGATCATGTAAGTTTAAACACAGTTTTGATGAGGGCGTAAACCGAAATAGCTATTAGCTATATATAAAATAAAATTTGTAGAACTAAAATACTGTGATGTTTTTTTGACTTTATCAATGAGTAGCATATAAAACCTGGACAAAGCCAGGTATAAAAAAGCTAGTAATTAGTAAGCCTTTTGTTTTTTATTAAAAGCATTTAATGACTGAAAAAAAAAATTGTCATGTATTTTAGTCGGGAATTATACACGCTGACCATATTTCATCTTAATAAAAATCGCGAAAATATTAAAAAAAAAAAATATGATTTTTATTTATTCAACAGCGCCGTTGACGAAGACCTACTCGAATTGCCACCGTGACGATTATTTTCCACGCCTCCGAATTTCTGAGAAAACTCAAGATCCGGTAGAAGCCCTCACATGATTAGTCCGGTGTTTTGTGATTCATCTTTATTTCCCGGTCATTCAATAGACACTATGGATATTTCCTGAATATAAACGATATTGGCAGGCAAAGTTGGAGCGACCAAAAAGGTTGTACCACTGCACTGGCTGAAAATTCAACTAAGAATAACTGTTATTAACTTAGTCTTGCAAAACAAATATCCACAACAATTCATTTGCCAGCCTTTGGCGGACGATGGCATTGAGAGAAGTACATATTCGATGTAGTTTTTAAACGTATTTGTTTAGCGAATATTATTTTTTTAAGTGATATAACTTCTTGTGTCATATAAATGCCACGAAATGTCAATATGCATTGCGATCAGTTTCTTTGTTGATGAATTTTAAAGTCAATATGGGAATGACGATTCATTCGCGAAATTCATTTTTATGCAAATCTTGTGCGCGGAACATGTACGTAATTCAGTTTGAAAGATTGAGCGATTATTAATAGAAATTCTAGCATTCAATTAAATGTGTGCTAATTATTGCTAATGACTTTATTGAAATAGATTGACGCATCATCGAATGTATGCATACACATAAGCGATATGCAAAAACCAAACGTAAAAGTTCAAAAGCCAAACATTGTTTATATTTTATTTTAAGCTTTCAGCGTTCGTCATCGATTGCGGGGAGGACAGTAAAAGTAATTAGCAAACGAGTAGCAATATTGGCGATTAAATTATAGTATTAATTCAGATCACAAATTTAAGGAACAGTAATAAAGTTAACATATCAATATGGAAATGATAATTTATGTTTTTATTTTCACTTGTTACTGAAATATATATTGTTAAAAGTTAGTTTAGAGCAAAGATTACGCAAGTGGTCTATATGCACCCCAAGGATTTGCCCAAACCTCCAATGTTTTTTTGGGGATTGATTGTCGGGTACTAACAGGATAACAAGTTTAAAAAAAATAGCGGATAAGGACGACATAATATGTTTCCTGTTTTTTTGTTTTGTTTCGTACAGTGAAACAACCATTTTCGTGAGGTACAACTAAATTTTTTAATCAATTCTATTTTATAACTACAGTTATTTAAAAAATATCACAAGTTCATCTAAAATGTCTTTTTTAATTGGCAGATATTTAAAAAGTCATAAACCCAGAGTTTTTGTAAAGCGACATAAGAGATTCACACTGCACAGTAGGTTTATTTGCGTTTAATATCGGATGCAATGAAAGGTTACATGCAATCAATAGAATATCGTATTTATAAAAGGTTATCAGTGTTATCACAACAATTGACAAGTGAACTTTTGCTTCATACTTACTTGTAGCGTATTTAATGTATATATGTTAGTTCCTTATAATATATTCATCAGAAGTTAAACAAATAAACACTTTTTGTTATAACATATGTTCATCTGTTTGGCAGAAGTTGATAAGTAACAAAACTGTCATAAATGAGTATACAAAGAGGATTCTTTGATGTCAGTTCTTTGTCTGGAATAACTCAGGTGGTGCATTTATAATTTCAGTTTGCAAAAAAAGCACTTATTAGTTTAGGCAATTATTATTAATGCTGGTTTAAAGGCAGCCAATTGTCCCTGTATATTAATTTTAAACTCTCATTTGTGTCAGATCGGCATTAATGATTCTATTATAGTTATCTATGTAACATAAAATATCGATGTTAGAGGCTTTATCCTAAAAGCCGAAATGTTTAATTTGCTGTTTACTGAGAACAATCTATCTGTAACTTACGAAATTTCTGTCAGAACTGTGACGACTAGAGTATTCAATACCGGAATCCCTTCCAATTATGTAATCCTGAAATCCCGGGATTGTGACAGTACTAATCCCAGGATTTCGGGATTGAAAAAATACAGAAAATAAAATGCTCTCGCACGGTTCACTTAGGGAAATCCGCAAATTCCTGAGATTGTGGATTTGAAAATTCTCGGGAAAGATTTAAAAAAAAAAAAGCTTTTGCGCTAGTAATTGTGGGAAGTCCGAAAATTTCTGGGTTTTTGAAATTACATGAAATTGTTTGAAAAATCTCAGGATCACCGAGCAAAAAAAAATCTCAATCCCAAAGTATACACGATTTTATGTTGAATGTTCACTCCCTGGATCACAAAAAGGGTCCGGGATCGGATTCCCCAGCGACGAAATTGTTACTCTTAATAAATTTTATACGAATAACCTATTTTACTGTAACAATTTAAATGGTATCGAATTGACTATGTTCGCGATGAGCTAAACCGGTTCCGGTCTTTATTTAAAAAAAATGGATTAGTGCAAAAATGTTTTTTCGTAAAATAAATTTCCGCAAAAAATGACAGCCAACGCCTTGAAGTGATGCATCACAAATGTCATAAACTGACGCCGCATAATTTCATAACTGCATAAGATTATAAAGCAAGCGATTTAGCTGGGGTTAGTTTAAATTACATCATTAACCCACCTCTTCCTATACGTAGTGTATATTGACTTGTAATGAAGCATACCAACAGAAGTTGTTCCGCGAACACTGGCTGTTTGTTATCCAAGTCTTCGACTGACAGAAAACAGACTATATGGGAGAAAAAAGACAAACAAATATATTTTATTTGGGTTGTTGAAAAGTCCTAGGCAATACAACATGCTTGTAATACTTGAATTCAATCTGTCTTAGATTGTAATCATTCATTTGAGGATAGAAATCCAGGATCGTATAAAAAGAACATAATGCGGGCGACAAGAAAAATAATAGTAATACATCGATAGTTAGCGGAAAAATACTATAAAATAGAATTAACAAACTGAATTGGCCAGGACCGGTTCCCCAGGAGTGTCTATAATATTCGATGTGAGAACGATATGCTGTTCCTGTTTTTTTTTTAAATTAAGATATGAAAATATAATGTTCAGCTAGTTGCTTCATCAGTAAAAAATATAATATTATCTTTGTGAATGTTCACTTTTAATATAAAATTAAGCTTGAGAACTTTGTAATTTCACTTGTGTTCCAAATTGAGACACGCGTTTCGCCTCGTTAGTTAAGAAGCATCATCACACAGAAAATTTGCGAATAAACTACAAATTTATTAGAATTCTTAAGTAATAAATTACAAAATAAAAGTTGGAATTTTTCATCTTCTACTGGAATCAGGCAGGGGGTGAGATACAAACATTGATTGGTCTTATTAAAAATTAGATAGTGCAGTGGCCAATGTCGTTGGCTTTCGTGATGGATCTCACGGGTTATAATCCCAGTACGAGCGGCAATGTTTCAATCGTTTTTTTTTTATCGAAAGCACGTTTGTTCATGTCTAAAAATTTCGTCAAATTCTTCCAATCCAAAAATAGCGTAGCAAGAGAGTGATTAACTAAATCCAAGTATTGTCAAAGCTCTTTCCTGTCTATCCCTACTCTCTAAAAAGATTCCTCAATGAAACTTCTGTTTGGATACCTCCGTTAGGACGCCATATGTTATAGCGAATATCGATTTTTTTAAAAAAAGCATATAAACAAAGTTTTTAAGTAGAATTTTATATTAACAATTTTTAAGTTTTTTTCAGATACGGCTATTCGAGTTCGTTCGTTAAATCGATACCGAACACTCGGCGGTCCGATCCGCTATTGTATCGAAAGCTAGTGGACGAGGAAAATCGTAATGTGCTTTCATGAAAGCCGTATATTATTTATAGAAAAGCGTATTACGGCAACGCTGTACTCTCGTTTCACTTCTCAAAGATGTCGTAGGACGACGGAATGCTTCCTTTGGGAATAAGTCGCTCCCGAGCCGGAGAAAGGGAGGGAGGAGTTTAAGTCTACTTTTGCTCCCCGGGAGACGGAAAGATATACCCTGGTTGCCTGGTGTTTGTGTAACATTTATTGACGTATGCCGTAAACTAATATAGGATAAGAATATTTATACTATGTTATAAAACGCACGTTGACATACAACAATAGAGTAGATGTAGAGCGGGGCATTTCGAATGAAGGGCCACATTCATTATTTACAAATGAATGGCGGGCCGCAAGCAAGATAATATAAAATATTGATTCCACAAGCTGCAGTAAAACTTATTTATTGGTTTGGAATTTACTTGGTAGAACTCCATTATAGTAGAGTAAAAACAGCAACGTATTTAGGTTCTAAAGTTTTTTTTATATTAATTAGTTGATAGCTATTTCGGCATTCGCCATAACTATGATTACACTTACATTTTTCTCAGCTATATATACTGGTTCCGAAGAGATACACAATGCATCATGTTATTCACTCTAACATCCTAATTCAAATTACAATTATAATATTACAAATTAGACTGATATTTATTAATAAACGACGATGGCGAAAGCCGAAATAGCTATCAACTAAAGTACGTTGCTATTTTTACTCTATTATTCTTCAGTATAACATTCGTCATCTTCGAAAACGGTGTCGACTTTTGGTATTATCGATTCTTTGATCGAAGATTCATCTTTATTCTATTGTCGCATGAACACAGTTTGTTGCCTAAATACATTTTGAACCAATCCATCAGGTGTTTTCTCTATTGTCTCAGGAGTTATTATAAGCGCCATATTTGTTATGATTAGCTGTGAAATACTCTTTCATTACTGATAGTACTCTTCTAGTAAACGAGTCTTTTTATTTACGTAAGCAAAAGAAGATAATCTTTTTCAGAATTACGTTTATAGCTCGAGGGCCGTGGTTTCTCCTAACCTGATATAGAGGATGATTATGTTATATCACGTGCGAAGAGTTTTTGAAATGATTTTTCTAATGTTTATGTAATGAAATGTTTGATAACCAATCACTAAATGAATACTTACAACTCACAAGTGTGTTAATTAGTCGCCTATTAGCAAGTCGGTGTTACAGCAGCATACCTACAGAATTTCGGAAACAGGCGCGGAAAAATAGTGTGTTTAAAGCGCACACGTCCTCGGACACTGGTCCACTCCGATGATCGATATACCTTGTTTTCGATTGCATTAGACGTCTTTGTTGCGAGTCAAAAATCTTTTAACACGTTGGATTCCGGAGCCGTGTTTTCACGTGATGGGCTATGCTTTAAACTAGAGCCATCATTGTGGTATCAAGCAACATTTTGTATAGAAGACTCAGTATAATCATTATAACAGATACTCAAATTATTCAAAATCAGTCTTTTAATTATTACTTTTATTAAAAATAGTAACTGATTTCACCAACCAAAATTTAAGGATATAACGCATTTGATGCGTCCATTTGTCCTTCTGACGATTAGATGATGGTGCAGTCACTGGGTTCATTTTCAATTTTAGCTTTAAATATTCTATAAAAAAGAATGTCAAAAAGCATTTCTAAAAATATTTTGTTACTAATAGCAGCAAGAAAAAATAAATAAGCCCAATTGAACCTGCAAGGTGGGCGCCAAGCAAAAAATGGAGTAAGACTAGGTACATGTGCAAACATTGTAATATGGCTTTCCATAGCAGAAAATTCTAGCAATAATACCATACATAATTGAATAGCAATATTCTTCCAAACAACCACAAAAGGTTTCATTTGATTTGATCTTGTGGTTTCACAGTTATAGCCTTTTTAGTAAGTCATTAAGAAAAAATAAGCCGGGCACAGGAGACAATTTTATTTGATTTGGGCCAGGGCCGAAAGTATTAAAATGGAACTGCACAAACGCGAGAGAAGATCGTGGTATGCACATCGAAATCACCTACAAAACGTATAGTTTCTGCCGACATGTTTTTAGTATTATTTTTTTTACCACATCTGTGTGAAAAATATACACGAGCTACTGGATATTGCTGCTGTCAATGCAATGAAGATGTCTTTGAAATATTTAGAAACAAAAAACAGCAATTAAATCGCTTTACTAGTAGCATCACGAACAAAAACATTGTAAACAAAATATGACTTAAGTAGTAACGAAAAAATGGTGATGTATTTTTATTTAAATTTGTAATTTTTAGACGTGGTCTGTGTGCGTAACGGCAGTGTATGGAATACTTTTAAATAAAAATATTAAAAGATATATCTTATTCGCAGGGTTGAGTTGAATAAAAAGGAACTGACACTTGAGGTATTTTAACCTTTTAGCTGCCGTAGAAAAAAATACGTATTTACCCAGCACGCCGGCTATAAGGAATTATTAATTTAATTAGTTATTGACGAGTTAACTCGTCTCTGGCGTGTTGAACATGATTTTTTTATCTCGTCTGTCGCATCCATCGAGTAATTTCAAAACATTTTAAATTGTAATATTACAAAGAGATCAAACTGAAATTCAACGTAGTTTGCGTTATATTTGCATTATTTTGTTTTTGCTTAGCAGAAAAATACTCGATAAAAAATCATATTTTTTATTATGACAAAAGGACAAACTAACAAGTAACCTTATAATTAATCAATAAGTGATGTAATGATGGATAATAGATTGACCCATTTTTACCCAGTATTCCAATATTTAGTATTTTTACTTCCACTCTATTTATGCATGACACAATAAAAGTTGAGATTGCACCAGTCTCAAATAGTCTACAGCTAGCAAGTGTGAGGATCGTTTCGTGTAGTATTTTTTTTCAGATTTGAACCTGTCGGAGTGAGCAGTGTTTTTTTATTTGCATCAATTACGGGCAAATTCGGGCAAAAATGGGTTAAACAGATACATACATATTCACAAAGTATCTAAAAATATGTCAAAACTTTCAAGCTCAATATCTTCACTCAGTAATTTTGCAGTTGGTTCTCTTTTGTTTAACTTAATTCTTATCAGAAGTTATTTTACGAAGACTAATTTGTGTCAATATGTCGCTGCCAAAACGGTGAGGAGAGGACTACAAGTTAGACTATAGGATGGGATGAAAACATCGTTTTTTTATATGTATATATAAAACCATGATCTTTTGAAAGATCGAATGCGTAAAACCAAAACAATAAAGCAATGTGTTCTCAACTAGAAAAACATCGGACATGAAATGAATTTTCATAATGACATTAATAACAACCGATCAGTGTTAAATTTATTTTAAATATACGATAAGCCTCACTGATCAACGGCACCAGCTGACCACTCTACGGCACTGATTATGTTCATTCATAAAAAGCTGCTCAATCAAAACAAAAAAGCGACAGCGCTGGTGTTTGTTATTACAATCATGTATGATAAGTAGTATGGTAAAAAAATATCTATAAATAGACCTTCAAATTATTACAAAATTTTCAAACGTGCACGTCAAAGATGACAATCGTGTAACTGGATGATTCTGCACTTGTATTGCAAATTTTAAAACATCAATACGTATACAGTGGAACCCCCAATTTCACTACTCCGAATTACGCGCTGGCTTGAAATATTCGCCGCAAATTTCCCAATTGAACGGTCGCATCCCACTGTCGTTGCTACGAGACGGCCGCCCGTGCGGTGCATACAGTCAAATGTTGGCTAGCGTATGTGTATTAAACACGTGCCAGGCTATACACACGCATAGCCGGTGACTGTCTGTGTGCTGGATTTTGCGCGCGCTCCGCATTTTATCACTTAGTAACTAAATATTTCGTCCATATTTTTTTGCGGAAAAATCAAAATCCTTAATTTTGTATGAGATCCACTCCCCCAAATTACACGGTCCCGACATAAGTGTAAATGGGGGTTTTACTGAATTTGAATACAGCTAAAGAATACAATTTAATAAACGTGCAATCTGTCATGTCAAATACCCCGATGAATCAGTGCAAAATATATATACACCAACGCGTTAAAATGTATTCAAAAGCAACCCAGTTTTCGCTTAGGGGTTTTCGAATATGCACAATGCTAAAATTAAAAGCGAAAATCTGGAAAAAGCAGTTGCTTTTTGATGAACGAATTAATCGATTTTTAAATTGACCCAGTTCAAAAGGCCACGCATGCAGTTTATTTACACAATACACATTATTATCGAGGGCCAAGTCTTCATGTATGCAACATATATCTGCAGTATAATGCATCGATTTACATTACATATATACTCCAGATAAGTGATTTGAAGTTAAGAAGTCAAATAGTTAGCAATGAGCGCACTAGGCAGTTATATTTTTAACTAGGCAGGTCGGTAAACGCGCAGAATTGTCAGAAATCGTTCGACTCTGGCTCCATATCAATTAATTATCGAATGCGTTTCATAGCGCATTAATGGACTGTGAATTTGTTTTCTAATTCTAAACTATTTATTATATTGATTCAATTCAATCAGCATATCGACGGTAGAGGCAAAAGGATCTAAAAGCTGCAAATGGCGAATAAGTCTCAAAATTTACATTTTAAGTCTGAAAAATGAAAACGCGTCAAAAATTGCAACTAATAAAAAGGTTTTTCTTAATACAATTTACTATAATAACGATTTTGGGCCAAGTCAAAATATTAAATATACACAACCCTAAGGGGCAAGACTAATAAACCGGGTTTTTATTTACTCAATCTTGTATTAAAGACGTTTTCTGTGCTTCCAGTAAAATTTGTTGTGTGGGTTGTGTCCTCAAGCCTTTTAAGAGTCGATACGTATGTATCATATATATGTAATAAAGATACAATGGCAATAACAAAAGCCCAATGGTGATTTTTCCTCGCAGAATGTTCATTGTGAACATTTAACTGACACTGCTCGAATATTCGAGTAACGTTTGAAAATAAATATTCACGAATTATGATCAAAAACATATGTAGCGTCTCTCTATGTATTCAGACGGGACGTCTACCACCTGTTACCATCGTAGGATTGAATAGCAGTGACCTATTTCTACAGCTACAAGTAGATGCTACTATAGAAACAAACGCGAAGGATACGAACAAGCAAGTAATATACGTAGCCAAATATGAATCAATGGGTAGGAGGGTGAATTTTCAGCGGAGTGAAAAACAGTGACGTACGATATTCTTAATGTACCCCGAAATGGAGCCCAACTGATCAAATTTCCATTACCTAAAATAACGTCAAAAATCAATACTTTATTATACCGAGAGGTGGCATACCTATTTTTAAAATTACGGCACACAGCAATTGTAAAAAAGCAAAATCGATAATGCTTTCTTCTTATATCACTCGTTCTGATATAATTGCAAGCGTCGCGATACCCTCTCCAAATATTTGGCATTACATACGCAAGGATATTCACACCCAAGCCACTCTAGATCAACTCGAGAAGAAAAGCCACCAAAAAAAGAGAATTCAATATTTACGACATTGAAATGTCTGGTTCGTAGCGCAGTATTCAGCATCGTTGGCTTCCGTGAGGGATATCACGGGTTCGAATCCCAGTAGGAACAGCAATTTTTCAATCGATTTCTGTTCGAAGGCACAGATGTTTGTGACGTCTGAAAAATTCCCCCTTACCCTTCCAATCCTAAAATTAGCAAACCACTAATTATATCCTAACTTTTTCTTTTCTATCACCACTCTCTTCGTAAAAAAGAAAGGCTGAGCCACTGAGTAACAAGCAGTTATATTCATTCTAACCATTAGGAGGCCATATGCTCTGAATTGGGAGCGGACATAGATAAAAAAATAAAATTGTGAAGACTTTCATATGATTGGAAGTCAACATTCGATGCTTCATTTCATATAATCATTTTTTTAATACACTTAACTCAAATTTTAAAAGTTTTTGAAATAACACAATCCACAAAAAGAACGAATGTTTTCCTAATATTTCATAATAAAAAGAAATCAACAACACAGTAAATTAATAACAAACAAAAGGTTTCATTAGATCCCAAACAAAAAAACCTGTCGGAAATTTCTAGCGATGAAAAGGATTTATGTTTTTTTTATCCATGTCCGCTTCTAATGTGGAGCATATGACCTCCCAATGGAGGTATCTCAACAGAGGTTTTTTCTACGAGAGCTGTTTGTTTTGTTACTCAGTCGCTTAACCTCACCTTTTTAAAAAGTGAGTAGCAGGGAAAGAAGGATAAGGCTAGAACAGGACTAGTGGTTAACTAATCGTTATTGCTACACCCAGTTATTAAAGGATCAGAAAGATGGGAGGAGACAAAATAATGTAAATTGACATCACAAACACCCAGTCTTCGATCACAACTTTGAATTCAACAATTCTCAAAATCACTGTGATCTTACCGGGAATCGAACCCAGACCTGCGTGATCGGTAGAGCACGTTCCAACCAACTGGGCCACAGCAGGCGATTTATGTCTAGTACCTTATAAAAGTACCCGTAAATAACGAAGTAACGATGACTAGTATTTTTTTTCTTTATTAAAATACATATATTTTTTGTAATTTACTTATTATTACCCCGTTCTACATTCTGCGTCAGAGATAATATAATTGATAGTCTTTGATATAAAATGAGTTTATATTTCAATTAATCGTTACAATGCTCACAGTAGAGGTCTGCACGGGCCAAAATTTTACAAAACTACCCGGTCCGAGCCCGAAAAACTCACGCCCGACCCGGCCCGGGCCCGAGTCTAATGCCGCACTTGTTACCCGAACCCGACCCGAAGCACCGAGAAATTTGAAATCCTCGATTTGGTATACTTTTTCCCCAGATTATCTCCGAAAGTCCTTTTTTTTTTTTTTAGCTCACCGAGGAATTTGAAATCCTCGATTTGGTATACTTTTTCCCCAGATTATCTCCGGAAGTCTTTTTTTTTTTTTTTTAGCTCACCGAGGAATTTGAAATCCACAATTTGGTAAATTTTTACCAACATTATATCCCAAATTCCAAAGCCCGGCCCGGCCCGAGCCCGACTCTCGATTGCGCTTACCCGCCCGAGCCCGGCCCACGGGCCGGGTCGGGTAAGAGCCCGTGGGCCAGGCCCGGGCCCGTGCAGACCTCTAGCTCACAGCAATCAAATTTGAATTGAACTCGACAAAGAGTAGCAGTTCTTGCTTTCGATTTGGCAATTTGGCAAAAGTATTTTACTCACTATGCAACTAACTGCTGAAGTATATGTGCGCGTTCGGCCAAAGATATGAATCATTGAACTTTCACACTACATACTTAGTCATGATAGTAAATTGATCGAGTTGAACTATTTGATGTGGAAGGATACACGCGGAAAAGTAAATATATTATTTTGTTAATGATCATTGTATAAGTCACGCATTTTTTTTATCAATGAGGATTTCGTTCGCATATATTCGACTGAAACAAATTGTTGTCGTTATCAGGGCTGCGGAGCTGTGAAAAAAGCCCGCGACTCAATTACAAATCGACTGTGGAAAGGAAAAAGGACGTAACACACAGTATTTTTAAAATAGCTTCTTTTCGATAATCACAATGTATCTAATTTGATACACGTTTTATCAAAAGGATGTAAGCTGCAAATGCCGAATTAGTATCTAAATTAAGCTTTTAAGTTTGAAAAAAGATGGATGGATTTGTGATAATTGAAACCAAGAAAAAAGACAAAAAAAGGTTTTTCCTAGACAATTTCTTTAATTAATATTAGATTATGTCAATTAAACACCAGTTTAGAAGTCTCCGTGCACTTCAAAGTTGTATTTATTTCATAATTTGCATATGGCCGAAAATCATCAAAACACGTTTTTTGTGCCTTCTGTAAAATTTGCTACATGTGGGTTAAGTATGTCCTTTTTCCTTTTTAATGTTGAAATGGTTTGACTACGATTAAAAAAAGGTGTAACAACACAAAGAAAGCGAGTCTCTCTCAAGTATTAACGTATTTTTTAATGTCTACTACAATGCTTTTTTTTAGTATTTTAATTTAAGGAAAGGAGTCGGATTTTAACTCCACAGCCCTGGTTATTACTGCAAAACCACAATATAACGGACAAATTTGCGAGAAAACCTTGGAAATGATTAAAAAAAAAACCTATTATTGGTAAAACATATTTAACAGGTGATCCCACACCTGCGGCGGAGTTAACGCGAGCCGGCAAATGGTACGACGAGAGCCAGTCCATACTTTGTTTTCAAATTCAGTTTCAATGATTAGTGTATTTTTGGTTCAATTTCATGTGTACTAAATATCTTCATAATATTATTAATAAATAAAACTACCCTCATTTCGCTAGGTTTTATTTCAATACTGGTCCTGTTTGATTGTGTTTGGTTGAAAAAAATCTCTCGCTGACCTTAAAAGGTCCTGATCATATAAAAAATGTAATTTCATCATAATAAAAAAATGAGAGTTAACACCGATATACATGTTTGTATCCATATCTGCCCCCGATGTGAAGTATATTGCGTACTAATGGAAATATCTCAACAGAAGTTATTCTACGAGAATTGTTGGTTACTCAGTCGCTCAACCTCTCTTTTCCCAAAGAGAGTACTAGAGATAGGACTGTACAAGTGGTGAACTAATCGCTCTCACTACGCCCAGTTGTTGTAGGATAAGGGTAGGAGAGAATTTTCATATATCACAAACAATCATGCCTTCGAACAGAAATCGATCGAAAAAATGCTGTTCGTAGTGTGACTCGAACCCGTGAGATCCTGCACGGAAGTCAACAACGCTAACAGCTGCGCCATAGGAGCAGACACGATATCGTGCTGATACTTAAATACACAACGACTAATGCAGGATTATTTTTATTATCCATAACGAATACATAATGTTGATGTTGATGACAAAACAAAAATGCAAATGATTTAAAAATCGATTAGAAAAGCCATGCGTCTATCTGGATTAATGATTACGAGCGAAAAGCACATGAGACCTATATTTTTTCACAAAGCAACGCGAATTTTTAGATGAGTAACCGGGAATACTCATCGTTCTTAAAAGACACACATTAAACGGGAATTTATTTTTATTAACAAAAAAAAATAGCCCTTCGCGGAATTCCGTCTGACTGGTCGGGATGATATTTGGCGGTGATCTTACGGCGTAATTAGATATGCAGTGTGTCTCATTGACAATGTTGGATATGTCAATTTAGGCACATATTGATTGTTGGCGACGATTTCAATTGAATTTTTTTTAACTCGATACACCGATAGCAAAGAAAATAACTCGCCGGCAATCGTACATTTAACATATGTTCTATGCACTCGCTTAAAAAAATATATGCACACATTTGCATATCAATACAAATATCTCAATTTTTGATGGCCAAGTATTTTTTTTATTATTAGTGCATTTGTGTAACTTCTCCCGCACACATCAGGTTAAGAAATACTGGTATAAAGCACGCAAAGCGATCGGTAGGTTTAGATTTCAATTCATGGGAAGGCTAATATCAAATGTTGGTTCTTGATACAGTAAAACCTACATTTACACTAAAGTCGGGACAGTGTAATTCGGGGTAGTGTAATTGGGGGAGTAAATTTCATACAAAATTAGGGTTATGATTTTTTCCGCAAAAAAATGCAAAACTAAGATTTCCCTTAATTTTGAAAAAAAAACATGGACGAAATATTTAGTTACTAAGTGATAAAATGCAAAGCGCGCCAAAATCCAACACATGGACGGTCGCCCGGCTATTCGTGTATAGCTAGACAAGTGTTGAACACACAGACGCTAGCCAACGTTTGACTGTATGCGCCGTACAGACGACCGTCTCTTAGCAACAATGGAATGCGACAGTGCAATTGGGGGATTCGCGGCGAATATTTTCAGCCAGCGCGTAATTCGGGGTAGTGTAATTGGGGGTTCCACTGTATATTGTGTATGGCCAAATGCGGGGTTGTTAAGTCGGATTCGTTCTCCGCTTACTCGAGACTCTACTTTTTTATATACATTTTTACATCAGCTGGAGTTGGAGACGCGAGTTGTTTTCGTGTGTCCATGGTTACGAATTCTAAAGAATATTGTTTTGAATAGGTTCACGAAGATAGCCCATAATTCTTAGTTGGAAATACATAGATTGCGGCGAGCAAAAAAAAATGATAAGGGGTATTGATTTTGCGGCTTGCATCATTTGCGTCTCAAACGCAGGAAGCGCTGTGGATAACGTCTCATTGCAGAGCACATGCAATTAGGCAGCGGATATGAATATTACGAAGAGTACTGTAATAAATAAAATAAATACCTATTAAAAATGTCTGCAAAATAGTCTCGTCTAGTATGCACAGGATAAGTTGCTAGCCAATGACTTTGAATGTAGTAACA
Organism: Himalopsyche anomala; assembly: GCA_031772345.1. Lineage (NCBI taxonomy): Eukaryota > Metazoa > Arthropoda > Insecta > Trichoptera > Rhyacophilidae > Himalopsyche > Himalopsyche anomala. Next base: position 23,689,192 of record CM062834.1, on the reverse strand, counting down.
CAGGGTTTTCCAAACTATGTTCCGCGGGACTTATATAGGTGTTCCGCAAACAATCAAAAAGTGATTTGTCATAAAGAGCTTGGGAAATGATGATTTGAGTGTTGGAAAAGTCATAGTTTGCTTGAATGTGTCAACTTTATGATTTAATTTTTGTAGAAAAAACCTTTCTTTGAACACTTATTGTGATTTCCATTCATAGGTTTTATTATGGACTGTCAAAACTGATAAAACAGCATTTTTCAAAATTTGTGACTAATCCTTATTGAATGTTTGCTTTTCATTTAATCTCGTTCTGGTAAATCTCCAATGATATTCAAAACGAAAAATATCTAGGTACAGGCGGAGAATTTAAGAGCTTTGTTTACTCATATTTTTAAGTAAAATGTTTTAAAAATAATTAATCAACAAATAATAAGTGATTTAATATCACATATTTTATTATTTTATTTACTGCTATAAATTACCCGACCTAAAAAATAAGCTGTGTTCCGGTGACATTTCCAGATTTGCGAAGTGTTCCATTGCACAATAAGTTTGGGAAACCCTGTAGTAACAGGTGGATTTACCGAGTTCAATAGCTGATCTCATGGCTGAAGTGACAGTGAAGCCTTCTGTTTATTTTTCTTATATACATTATCAAATTGAAATTTATTTTTCATTAAATTAGTGAAGTATATTTTACGCGTATTTCCTATCCTCTAATCGGATCATTTCACTAAATATCGTGGTTAAATTTCATAAGGTATAGAGTAGATATCATGAATAGACATATGAACACAGCTAATGACATATAGTAAACACGGAAATATTTATCTACGAACTTGAAACTGATAACAAATTGGTGATTTATAAACGAATACCGATTATCGTACAGCATGGGCGGCCAAACTTTTGACATCTGTGGGCGACCTTATACTGAAGTCAGTTGTAGTGGTCTACCGACACCGTGTGTTCTAAGATGTCATGAGAAAGGCAGTTATTACATACAGAATGGATAGATAGTAAAAGACACACTCGATTCACTTTTAAAATATCGGGCGGGCGACAAGGAATAGCTACACGGTTGACGTGCAAGGTGGAGTCTGAAAAACGTAAATATGTATATAGAATTTTGTTGGTTCGAGACCGAAGATAAATTATATTGGCTGGACTCAAGACTAGACTAGAGGGCTAGATAAAAAGGATGCAGTACTGCATAGGGTAACCATAGTCATTAACTCGACCAAAATATCAAAGACAGACATTGACGCATTATTGTCATTTTTAAAGAGTAATTAGGGGATGTTCGTAAAATCGTATTTCAAATCAACGAAGACGCATCATTAGTAAAATAATAAGAGAAAGGAGGAATCGAGATACTACAACGAATATTTTGAATATTCTTGTATAAGATGTATAGCAAGATCGATAATATCTAAAAACGGCCGTGACTAAACACTAGCCCGCGGGCTGAATAAGGCCGCAGTAAAATCGTCAATTTTAAGCAATATGAATTTTTAGTCGATACTCTATTCGGCACGGAAAAAGGATTGGACACCCATTCTCCAAGCCAGGGGTCGGCAAACTTTTATCGTAGAGCCAAATCGTAAAGAAATAGGATCGACGGGGTAAGAAACAAACTAGAAGAAATTCTACTGATGATTCTACTTACAAAGAATAAAATATTTTATACGTATCAAATACATATTTACATTAATTTACAAGGGTAGATACTATAGAAATTAGTTTTCTTAATATTACTGAAAATCAAATGAAACATAACAATCCAATAATACAAATTCATCAAACTGATTATAGAAGTTTGTACTTTTTTTATTGTTAAAAAAAGTTGACTAAATTAGTGCAACATGAATAGTCACCGGCTCGGATTTGGTCCGCGGGCCGTAGTTTGCCGACCTCTGCTGTAACGCAAACGTTCTCAAAATAATCATAGTCGCAGGCGCATGTGTGATTGAAAAGCCCAACGGGTGAATGCCGAGTTTACAAATGAATGCAAATTGTTGTATTGTAAATTTATAGGCCTGCCGATGGCATTTAAATAAAATACTTTTTGTGTTCAAGTAGGGTCTCCCCCTCCCGGTGAGCCTGTCTGTTCCGGTTTCCCCGAAACCTTTGGAATCATCATCAGGGAGTTGAAGAGAATCCCTGGTCTAAGTTTAGAGGGAGAAATATGTCTTGATAAATTCGCTTAAAATGGTTTCTCACATTTTTTCTATAGCTATGATATAGCGACTGTGGAAAGGAAAAAGGACGTAACCCACACATAGCAAATTTTACAGGAGGCAAACGTGTTTGGATGATTTTGGGCCATATGCAAATTATGAAATATACACAACCTGGAAGTGCACAAAGACTTCTAAACTGGTGTTTAATTGACATAATCTAATATTAATTAAAGAAATTGTACAGTAAAAACCTTTTTTTCAGTCTTTTTTCTTGTTTTCAATTTTCACACTCATTTTTTTCAAACTTAAAAGCTAAATTTAGATACTACTTCAGGATTTGCAGCTTACATCCCTTTGATAGAACGTGTATCAAGTTTGATACATTGCGACTATTGAAAAAAGCTATTTTGACAAAACTGTGTGTTACGTCCTTTTCCCTTTCCAAAGTCGATTTATTAACGTATGCAGAAAATTAAATATTAACAAACAATTGTCCTACAATTAAAAACAGACACAGGCATATTTATGTAATGTTTTAAAATGAGCACGTGCCTACCCTATATTATTTCCAACACTGTAACCATCCAAGAACACGGAGCACCTAAAAATTCACAGCTGATAATCCAATAAGCACTCAAGTATGCACGGAGAAATCAATACGACCAGAATCACTGCAAATGCTGCGAACACGGAGAACCGAACCGAAGTACGGCAAGGTTATTTGGTAAAATTCACAAAACATCACTACTGCCGGTACTTAGTTATCGGGGAGAAAAAAGTCAAAACAAAGACCGAGGACCTTGGCAGGTGTGTGCATGGCAGCGGTCAGCGAAACTATCGGAGAACCAACCACCACCTGCCAAATTGATCGGGTGAGTGTGTGCGAGAGAAATTGGAATAGGCGAGCGGGCCGAGAACACCACCAACACTGGCTGATGTTTTGACATTTCGAATGTTGTCATTAGTTGTATTTATTTCGCTGGTTTTATAATCGCGAATGCTTGGAATGGTAATCCAATAAAGATAAGACTTTCGGGAATACATGAGCGCCAGCTCACGTGCGCGATTCGTAAATAAAGGTGAAAAAAGCTACTATTGATTACGGAAACATAAGTATAATAGATTCCCTGGTTCTATTAGGTTCGAGAATGCTACATCGTTACCTGTATTATAAGCTGCATATCATGTAAATTGAAGCAAATGTCATTCAATTGTCGGCCAATTGGGAGTAAGATTGTATTTCACGTTATCTAGTAAACATCATGGTCAAGTATACAGAATTCGCGGTTGACGCACACGAAAACATATTTAACCCTTTCTTAACCCCCAGAGACGAGACCTTTATTTCGACAAAAAAAAAAATTGTAACCCATATTGAAATCACGGATAACTTTTATTCCTAACAAAATTAAAATAAATAAAAAAACGCAGTCGTTGTATAGAAACTGTGCAGGATTATATGGTCATGTTCATCCTGTTATTACCGTGTAATATTGTGTACGGACAGTAGTAAGGACTAGCGTGACCGTATGGGCATGCAAACATTTGGGATTGAAATATAGCTAAAAGTGGAATTTTTAAAATTATTTACAATTTGATCTGTTTAGATCAGTGGTTCCCAAAGTGGTTCCTATAGACCCCCAGGGGTCCCTGAGACCGCTCAGGGGGTCCGAGGCCGGTTAAAATTAATTTGTGGGTGTTATTTTCCTTGGGAGTTATTTCACTTGGGGGTCCGTGGTCAAATTTTTCTCCATGAAGGGGTCCATGAGCATAATAAGTTTGGCAATCACTGGTTTAGATCAACATAATTTTAATACAAATATATTAGCAAAAGAACTGTAAATATTTTGATGTTTTGATAAAAAAAACTAACAGTTTCAAAAAGTCCATTAAAAAAAACGGAAATTCCAAAAAAATCGCATGTGCTTTTGGTGGCCGTTTCTGTCCCCGCGGCTGATGACTAGCTAAAGTCTGTACCCTTCTTAACCAAATATGAGTGAAAGCAACGATATTCAGGTAAAAAAATGATGAATAGTGGGATCAATAGACAACGGTGTTTACTGTGACCATATGGTCACGCTCATCCTTGGGAGGATTAACTAAGATGTGTAAATAGTACACATACCTTCTAATCATTTACATTTCTCTGTATATATAATAAATACTCGGCCTATTCGGCTAAATTTAGGTATTCCTCCCTTATACATTTACGCATTGAGTAATGCAATAATAGAAATATTGTAGTAGTGTTATATAATTGCCATGATTCACTCCCGTTTGCCTGATGTGTAACAGATACACAGCTCAGGAGCGCGTGTTTTTTTTGTATAGTAAGGAAAGGGTTTATATACCTCCTCTCCATTTTATTTGTTCTAGGAGCCGTCGACAACACAGTAGATTCCGCGTAAATATTTTTTTATAAATCTACTGTAAAAATATATGTACAGTGGAATCCCCAATTACACTACCCCGAATTACGCGCTGGCTTGAAATATTCGACACAAATCCCCCAATTGAACGGTCGCACCCCATTGTCGTTGCTACGAGACTTCCGTATGTGCGGTGCATAGAGTAAATGTTGGCTAGCGTCTGTGTATTCAACACGTGCCAGGCTATACACGCATAGCCGGGTGACTGTCTATGTGTTGTATTTTGCGCGCGCTTTACATTTTATCACTTAGTAACTAAATATTTCGTTCATATTTTTTTTTGCAAAACTACGGAAAATCTTAGTTTTGTATTTTTCGCGGAAAAAACAAAATCCCTAATTTTGTGTGAGAATCACTCCCCCAATTGCACGGTCTTGACTTAAGTGTAAATGGGGTTTTTACTGTGTATTCTCACGCTACTTCATCTACGAATAATTTAAAAAAGCGAAAACATAGTTGAAAATCAATAAATAAAATATAAAAACGAAGCGTTTTATTTAAAAATTCAATTTAAATACACTCAATCCTCTTTTTACAGGTGGGCTATGTTCCATGCGAAACAGTCGCGCAAAAAAAACCGCGCAGAAAAGATAAAGTGAACATACATAAATTTAAGGAAAACACAATATTTCTTTGTATTTATTCTCACTATTATTTAGCAAGGTCAGGACCGGTTTTGTACATAGTCCGGTCCTGATCATGCTAAATAAAAGTAGAAATAAGTAGAAATGAAGTGTTTTTTTTTTTAAATAATGCCTTCCCACCAAGTATTGACAGTGAACACCATAAAAGTGAGGGTATTATGACGTGGCAATTCTGTGATCAGAATAATAATAAAAAAACCAATATGATAATTTTGCCGCCTGTGTGGTCGAGTGGTGAACGTCGTTGGCCGTTCGGTTACGGAGCGATTAGCTAACCACTAGTCCTGTCCTAGCCCTATCCTTGTATTCCTACTCTCTTTGGAAAATAAAGAGGTTGATCAACTGAGCTATAAGCAGTTCTCGTATAAACACTTATATTGATATAAACTCCATTAGGAGTCCATATGCTCTACATTGGGAGCGGATATAGTTTTAAAATAAAAATAAAAATAGGATAAGTACCATTTTCAAAAACATTATTACACAGAATATAATTAATTTTACTGGTTTTTATAAGATGGTTTTTCATTTGTATTATGTGCGGCAAACAGGCATAACTTTGAGTGAACTCGTACATTTGAATAAAGTAAATGAAAATTCGAAATTCGTTATAAATAACTGCATGAGATGCACGAAGATATTTTTTGAAAACAAAACAATATTGAATTTGAAAAAATGTTTGAAAAACATACATCTGGCGATGATAGGTAAATGTATGTTGATAAACAAAGTTTGAGATGTAAACAATGCAATGCATTTCAAAAAATCAACAATACACAACATATGTGTTGGCTTCCTTTCTAATATGAAAGAATGATATGTACGCATAATATGTATTTTCAATGTTATCACACGATTCTATTAAATCGAATCATAATTAATTATGTCTCATAATGATTCCGCGAATATAACATAATGATAAAAATTAACAGAATTCGGAATAGTGATCAATCAATAAAACCAGTATACTGATTTAATTTTAGTAAAATTAATTGGCCTAAGATTGTGACAGAATTATAATATGAATCACTCAAAGAATTTCGTATACTGAGCTCCCTAATACACATAAGGTGAAAACTGCAATAAGATATATCGCTTTTAAAGATAACAACATGCTGTTGCAGATTGTACATGCTGTCTGAAAATAGGTGGAGTAAAAAAAATAAACAGCCGGTAGACCAGCAAGCTGAAATTTGTTCTGCTCATTCAAGCTAGTACTGAGGTTAGTACTCAATAAAACAAATATATATTATATATTGATGTCAATGAACACTTTGATTGACAGTATAAAAAAAGTTATGTAAACATAAATATTCATTCATTAGAACACAAGAGGATAATATACCGAATTGCGATACAAAAAATAATGTCTAATTTATAAAAGGCTACTTAACAAAAATTTATCAAGCTAGTGATCCAGCAAGTTGAACTGCCTTCCATCATTCATTTTGATCACAAAATTTGAAGTATGTACTGTTACATAAATTTCTAAGGGGATCGAATTATTAAAGTATTATAAGTAACTTAAATTATTTTCTCAACCCTACTAGAAACAAAACAATGAATGCCACCATTGATCAGAACAAGAATATATTATTTGAAATTTAATGCACTGAGTCATAAAAGACATTAATTTATTTTAAGGTGGTAAGATAAGCAGATAGTAATTTTTTTAGTGATAAGCTAGTATTGCATTAATTAATTACTAGGAAAAGATATTCTAAGAAGAAAGTAGGTGTGTAAGTAGCAACAAGGTTGAAAAGCAAGTGCTTAAAAAGGATAACCAGAAGGCACAGTGTGATCATAGCATTAGACCAAGTTTCTTTAGCAACAAGATAATACTGAAGAAAAAAATATAGTGATAAAGAAAATGAAGAAAGAAGAGGTCTATGAAATTGCCTTCAAAATAACCCATAAGTCAGTTATTTTTTTAAAACAGTTGATTTTTTTGTTCATTGAATGGTCAGTATTCTACAGGGGTTTTAGTATATTTTTTTATTTAAAAAAAATTTACCTGCAATATATGCAGGAAAGGGAACAAAAGACTTAGTCTGTACCACATCCATTGAATAATTTACGAAACTGTGAGCTCGCTTCGCACACTCTGCACATAGTCTTTTTAAAATTATGAATAAAAAACTGAGCATGTAGATGAAATGAATTACTTAGCAATAAAATATTTTTTTAGAGCAATAAGACATACCTTTACTGAAAAAGTGTGAGAAAACACATTGTGTAAGCGAGGCTCTTTTGCCAATGATTGTTGTACTGGAAATAAATATTCAATTTAAAACTATCAGTGCTCTTCAATTGATAGCTGAAAGAATTATTGAAGTAATGAGTGACAGCATATCATAAATAACAGCCCGCACTGATAACATTGTGTGTGCCAAAGAGTTGAAACAAATAAAAATACTGGATTGTCTTACAACAAATTGAAAAATGGCTGAATCATAAACATTAAGTGCACTGTTGAAACTGATGATGCATAACATACAGTAAGGAGACACAAAGATTTAATTTACCACATAATGATTTATTTTTAAATACTGCTTGGGGAACAACGTTAACATGAAAAATGACTATACAAAGATAAAATCTAATATGACTGGAATATTTTTGAACTCTAATAAAGAAACAATATTAATTACAATACATACAAGTAATTTTGAGTATTATAAGAAGTGTTATATGTATATGCTATTTGAGTATAAACTGTGGTGAGGACTAAAATTGCAACATTGTGATTTCCACCTCTTTTAGGTTAATCATATAAGAGTATTTGTGTATTTTAAACTTTTAAAATTTAACTCACACATGTGAATATTGTATTTATTGTCCTATTTTGCTATAAGCCGCTGTCATAACAACCAAACATTGAATAAATTAAGTTTACACTTATTGGTAGTCTAAAATCATAACACTGTCCATCAATTAAATAATCAGTCAGAATTTTTAAACGTGGACATCTATTGATAAATGTTAATACTATCATCTAATGCAGATTCAAAGATTTGAATGCACAAAGTCAATAAACAATTTATTGAATGCAATAATAACAATAAGCGACCGGCACACAATGAGAACCAACAAATTGTAATACTTTGTGGTATTACGATCAAGAAATATAAAATACTTCATTATGTGATTTCATAATCATCATTTCATGATTTCAGGATTTGCTCAATAGTAGACATTAATATTTATTCCAAGTGGGAAAGCGTCAGATGAAAATATATTAACAACTTACTGTGTTTAAACATATTTAATAAAAGCAATGCATACATATATAAGAGCAAGTATAACTTAAGTTAACTCTTGCATTTATCGTTTATCAGTTGATTTTCAGTGAGCAGGTTGTGGCAGAGGAGTCATAAATCTGGTGGGCAGAACACAAGAGAGATTGCTAATATCATCTCCTACGTCTAGTTGTAGATACAACAAAAAAAAAATCAGGAAAAGAAGAGGCACACTAAAAATGTCATATTCGGTCACTACTAAGCCATAGGATGTGTCAGCTGAGGGTTATATGTCAAGTCAGATCTGAGAACGGTGCAAATTGAAACAAAGCAAGCGAGGCAATGGGTGCAAGCTCGGATTAGGCATCAATATCGACATATAAATCACGCTACACCAGGAACGAACGAATACTTCTTTGCACAAAGAACACCCTGTGAATATTGACATGCTCTGTGTACAGTACTCTCGGTTGAATTATCGATGATCATGTGCTGTTTATTGGCTTCTGATGGTGTACGAATATTTTGAATTCACACTATTTCCCAGGTAGTGAGCGCTATGCAATAGGAGAGTATGCGATAATCATTTCGTGACACCAAAGGTGTTTTTGTTGAGAAGTTGGACAGGACAGTTTCCATAGCAAGCCAATGTTTTACGTGTATATAATAGTTCTCGACTAATTGGCTTAATTTTTTTGTATTAACTTAAGGTGCTTCTAAACAGTCTTCGATTTCAATATCTATTCCAGATACACATAAGCTCTGTTCTTCTGCGTACTTCTGACTGTTTGCAAACCGTCAGAAGTACGCAGAAGAACAGAGCTATAGACAGCGGTTTGTCTCAATACTGATGATAGTTTATAGCTCTTGTTTCTGTCCCGATATTTCATTTTACTTGAATACGTAAATGGCCGCTTACATAAGGTTAGTAGAGAATAGTCAAGCGGTGCAAGTAAACTTATGTGAGTAGTATTTTAGAAATGTTGTGTAGGTGATAAGGTAATACGCCAGGAGGATGAGCTATTTTTAACTTACTAATTTGCAAAACTCGCCACTTCCAAAATAACAGGCCACGCTCGAAAGTCAAGCAAGATATGTTAATTAAAAACAAGTTTTCAATGTCTTTGCACCACAATAAATTAGCCTATCTTTTCAACCTGCATAACGTGCACGAGCTGTAATGTTATGTCAGGTAGCCTCAAATCGTATCAAAATGATGGATGGTATGCTACACATTATTCGCAATAACTTTTACAACGGGTTGACTAAAGTTACTTATAAAATACTGATCAGTTTTATCGTTATCCTGTTATTGTAATGGAGTTTTCAGGTTAAGCGTATGCTGAGACGCCGGCGATGCAACACAGAATTTGAATTACATGAACCGCAGACCAGTGTACGCTGCAATGCAGACTTGCATCTGCGCTGCGCTCGGTTGTGAAGCCGGCACAGACTCCTGCTTGACACATGAACGTTTGGGCGTGTTCTTTTGATATCGCAGAAAAATGACTGAAAAACTTATTGAATTAGTTCAAACTTAACGTTGTTTATACAATACTATTCTGACAAGACATTGAGAGTTGTTGTGGGTCATTATGTGTCATTCATGTATGTCCCTTGTGCGACACAGCTGTCTCAGCATAGGCTGGGAGCACTTGTCTGCTAAGATTGTGCAACCCTGCGCTGCGTCTCAACAACTCAGATTATTCCATTAAATTGCATACAGGCGAAATTTATGAAACAATCAACCTGTGAGTACTGATTATACATAGAGAAGAAAGCTGACCTCAGTAAAATAAAGTGGTCAAAATACAGAAACTATACAAGCCTGGTTTGCACACCGCAATGTGACAGTTGGATGGAGATTGCAGATGAAAAAAGCACTTAGAACCACAGTTTAAGGTGTCATATGGAGTATGGAGTACTAACCCAGGTGTTCTTTTATCCTCTGGCTGACGCTCGCGATCTCTGGCGCCTTCCCGCTTGTTCATAATATAAGCTCTTAGCGTGCAGGCACTGAGTCCCCGCGCGCCCAACCGCACTTCACTGCGCCCCGTCGTAAAGGGGCGCTTCTAACATCACCGGCTACCGACTGCGCCTCGACCGACGATGTCGTCGATCCATTATCTCAATATCATGGTATTCAGAACGCCACTGTAGAGAACTTTTCACTGTCGTTTTATTTAAATTTAAGCACTGCACTGATGAATTTGATTATTTACCACACCGGAATTTACCTGCGACAATAGGAATACAAATATTTTGTTCGATAAATGAACAGGAAATGATAAAAATAATTGCGACGATGGGCAGCTGACAACCTAACCTAAAAACTAAAGATGTCTGACACAGATATTTATTAATGCAATTACTACACACCGACTCGAGCGGGGGCTTCGACACGGTTGCACACCCAATAATTAATTAGTATATCACACAACTATAATTAAACTCCCAAACTAATTAAGGGTATTCATTCGGATCAGGAAGAAATCAAAGGCGAACGAATAAAAATTTGTCGGCATCTAATTTTCGACAAGTTGATTCTTGACTTCAAACAAAGCTACGAATTGAACGGACATGTACGGGAGTACCTATTGATAATGCACCGAGATTGCACTTATATTGAGAAAATAACGGACATATTTTCACAAAGAGATTTAGTTGATCTAACTGAAACAAATTGAGGCGTTTGTTACTGTGAAACGACTATTTTTTTGTTTTTTTTTTGAACGAATGTTAAAAACAGTTGACACATGAAAAATGGCTGAACTGCTGTTGATGACACACGTAATCGTCGCTAATATTCTGTAATAAAACATAAACAGGGCTCGGCCCGGATTAAACTGCACGAAACGGAACGCGGAAGCCAAAGTTTCGACACAATTTAAGGATAATTACATTAGGTTATATATAATTAATGCCAATATGCGTAACCGGAATGGCAGTCTTACGGAATGACAAGCTAACGACCTGTGGGATCCGTAGAATCCTGACAGATTATTTTATCGCACAATCTATGACTCGATGTACGCAATGGCACCCTGTTCGATCACTAAGTAATACTTTTCTGGAAAAAACGTACGTTTCACCACACTACTCGCTGAAAAGGACAATGCTCGCCATTACAACACGGGCCAATACCCTAATACAATCACTGCACGCACAATTTTTATTCAAATGATCAATGAAAATAAGTAGAAGTATTTTTGGCACCTCAATAGATATTTAACGTTTGATACATAAGCACACTTTTGAAAGAATATGTAGTTTTTATGTAAAAAAAATAATCGGCGAGATCGGCTTAGCCTGTATCCTAAACTTCCAAGAAAATTTATCGCAAGATTGTTGAGACCTCGAAGGAGATGGTTCAAGGAAGTTACACAAAAGGTATAATGTTCCTCGCGATATTTGTATTTATTTGGAAATTATAGCACAAGTACATTTTAAACATGAGAAAGATGTACTATTGGAACAATACTGTGAAATGAGTTTCTTATTTACCGGACAGAAATCGAAAGAATTGTACGTTTTAGTAAAAATTTGATGCACAACACCTTTGCAAAAATTATGAAGCAGGCGATGATTCACATTATAGATGGAGCGCATGCGTCAAATCGTCAGAAGTTGTAATTTTCATAAATTCATAATATTTATTGGCCGTATAAAGTAAGAGTCAAGTACTTTCTTACTGATGAAAAATTATAAATTTGTTTATTAAATTTTCATTTAGTAAAGAAAGAGCTCTCAAACTTGAAGTACTACTAATTAATAAGGCAATATTTGACCTTAACTTCAAGCGGAAAGAGGCGTTTCTCGCAATCATACGTTCTGTTACCATGGTAACCGTATGTGTCAGTTGTCAATTTGTGTTTAAATGTACAAATTCGTAGATTATTCAACTGTAAATGTTAATGTATGAATGCGTAATAGCACAATGGATGAATTGAGTGGTAATAGCATTCAAATAATCCTTAGCATCAAAGAAGGTACATATATGCGAACAAATTAAATTTACAAGCTATTTATAACCTAACTTTGTTTGACTAAAAAGTTTAGTTTTGTTAGTATTTTGACATTTACTACATATACAATACACTTATGATATAAATAGGATCGTTCGAGCGCGTATTTTGTGGAAATGTTTTAATTTTTTAAATACTTTAAGAATAATAGTTATCTATTTCTAACAGGAGTTGGCTTCAATTTCATACACACTCCAATTGTGGTATTATGTTCGTTGAATGGCCATGTCCTGGAATCTGATCCTGTACCAGCCCGCCAGACATCTATTATTGATTCGGAACTTGTGTGGGAAACAGAAAAACGAGCATTTCGAAGGTTCACCCGTACAATATAATTGTTATATTTAGCCCATAAAGAAGAGTCCCACGATTTTTGTCTCATTATTCTTAATTCAAAAATATAAATGCAATTTTGTCTTGATTTGTTCACCAAACTAAAATATGAGTTCTTCGACTTTAAACATAAATAATTATCATATTTCTTGATTATAACATATCATACTTTCTTCTGTTATACCATAGTCAAGAGTCATACGCCGAAATAGCTATGAACTGAATTTTAAAAAAATTAAAAAACTAAATACTTTTATTTAGAATTTGAATCATTCAAATTATGTACATTCACACGGATTTTTTCACTAACGGATGAACTTGAACTGACAGTTCATCTGTGCACCCCTGAAGATGCCGAAAGGTGAATCCCGGGTCATTAGTGACAAAACCCGTGTGAATATACATAATTTGAATGATTCAAATTTAATATTGAAATTCCACCAAGCACCTTCAGTCGAAATCTTAAATTTAATTTAGAATTTCGACTGAAGGTGCTTGATGGAATTTCAAATTTACTAAATACTTTGCTATTTTTTACCTTATTAATTGTAATGCACCCAATTTTCTTTTTACACGGAAGATAAGGATAAAATCCATGTAAAAAAAGATGGAGTGAATATAGATAAATGAAAGATAACTATAGATCAAGGTTTCACTGTATATATGAGGGCTCTGGAAACAAAGACGGCAGTTTGCATGGTTTGTTAAAAATGAGTTAGATATGTCATCATGTAATGCTGGCATTTCTGTATGTAGCAGGAAGTTAATTTATTAAAAAAAAAAAAAATCTAATTTTGTAGCAAAGGCAGCAGTTTACAAAGTCCTGTACAGCAAAGTTTCACAAAATAATGTAAATTGTATTAAATTAGAAAGGAAATACTCATAAAAATATTTAACATGACTTTTATCAATAAAACAAAAAGAATATTTTGATATAAAATATCTTAGATTATTCCACGTATTGTGCTACAAACTGTGACACGTGTTTCGCCTCTTTCGGAGGCATCCTCAGACAAATTTACTTTCACAAAGGCTTGCTTAAGTACATTCGTAGCATTTGTGAACGTAAGTCTGTCTGAGGATGCCTCTGAAAGCGGCGAAACACGTGTCACAGTTTTAGCACAATACGTGGAATAATCTGAGATATTTTATACTAAAATGAACTTCCACAAATTTACCGCCGAATCCATCGAAAGTTTTAAGAATATTTAAATTTATTTTTTGATATTTTACGATTATGAAACTGTTGCTGTTGTTTTGAGAACCCTCATGTATGTACATATATACATACATTAAAAACTTAAATTGTAATTGTTATGAATAACATCAATGACTAAGAAGCTTTGACAAAAGTCATCCCATTGTTGATAAAATATCAGTTTTCACAGACTAATGAATAATATAAGAGATAAATACTGCAAGAATTTGATTTTTGAGGCTGACATATTTTTACAATTTTTTAAAAATATCTTTAGAGAAAAAAAATATTCTTTTGGATTTCATGTTTACATAAGTCAGTGGTTGTAACACTTTGTTGATCTTAACATTCTAGTCTCCGTCTCCAAAACGTTCCTCTCAAAGTGGAAGTATGGACTACTGGTGCGAGAGGGCGGAAAGAACGCATCGGATACCTGCTTCTCAGTCTCCTGGCTGCGAAGCCTCGCCCTTCACATAAAAGAATCACGGTATTTTTTTTACTGCTAAACTTTTTTTGATTCAATGATAAAACAGTATCTATATAAATGTATCATGATTTTGTCAATTCATATTGTAGGTATTAATTCCAATCCTACTTAGTTGGCACTAAATACTACCCAATTTTCATGCCTGTAGCAGAATGGTCAATGTCTTTGTCGCAGTTGTTGCAGTGTCCATGAGTAAGAATCGAATAGCTAGTAAGGGCAATTTTGAAAAAATATTTTTCAAGCAATTTTTGAATTCGTTTCCTAAAGTATGAATGTATGGGATGCTTAAATTACCTCATCCGATTCTAAAAACAGACCGAAACAAGAGTGATTTATTAACTACTAGCCATGTCCTATCCCTATCTTTATATCCTTATATTTTCTAAAAAATTGAGAGGTTAGCCAACTGAATAACAAGTATTTCTCTGAAAACAACTTCTGTTGAGACAAGTTCTATCAAGAGTTCATATAATACACATTGGGAGCCGACAAGGTTATTTAAAGACCATTCAGGTCCATTGCCGATTTCTTTATCGCTTTTCAGACATCTTGAAGTCACATTGAATAATCTGATGCCGTTTTCTATGTTGTCCGCCCATCTCATGATGGAAGCCGAGAGACTGACAACCTATTAAACCTGGCAGACTATTAAAAACCTTATTGGGTCCATATAGACTATTTTACGATGTGATGATTGTGTATGTTACTTGGTTGGTTAAGCTAGTTATTAGTATTTTTCTGCAACTGATTTCAGGTCAACCATTCGTGGCATAAATTATTAGGAGTTAAATCCGAAGGAAAATCATGTAACCCTCAAATGCTTCTCAGGTTGACTGTAGAAGACTGCAATAGATCAGTATCTTCAGTAAGTATGGAATTATTTACATATATTGTTTGATGTACGCCGTATATTCTACAATGAGCAAAAAACATTTTTTTTGTATAGTTATCAAAGAGTATTGTAATGATTGGAAGCATGAGCCAACAAAATCTCTTTCAAACCTGTAGAGCTATTCTCAAATTAATAAGTTTCCGGACACTAACAGAGCAGGGTCTCTAATGCTCACACTTGTATTATTTCCCCTTGTGTTTTTTAAGGTTGGTCAATGTAATAACATAAATGTATTAATTGCAGCTATGTTCACCGTTGTTTTTGTCAATCTGTCAAATGATGTCTGTTTATTTTACTTAAAACCGTCCACTACCGATGTATAATTATCTATGTAGCATTCAATATCGAGGTTAGAAACGTTATCCTAAAAGCTCAGATTATTCATTTACTGTTTAATCAATTCGTTACTTGTCAACTTCTGCCAGTAAGGTGCTATGATATGTATCAAAGTTTTTGCTTATTATCATTAAAGGTTGCCAATTCATCAACACCTACCACTATTAAAGCTAGGAATTCTGAACCTGCTACCACATCCAGTTCATCCCATAGGAGTCAAGGATACATCAAACCGAACCCATTGTCACTAGGTATATTTTTGTCTTAAAGTAATTTAATTGATATTTTATTACAGTTGGCTATTTCGTACATTAATTAAAATTTCATTTGTCGCCTGCTGTAGCCCAGTTGGTTAGAGCTTGCTCTACCGATCACGCGGTCTGGGTTCGATTCCCAGTCAGATCACAGTGAATTTGAGATTTTTTCAATTCAAAGTTGCGATCAAAGACTGGGTGCTTGTGATGTAAATTTCACATTATTTTCTCTCTTCCCATCATTCTGATCCTTTAATAACTGGGTGTAGCGATAGCGATTAGACAACCACTAATCCTGTTCTAGCCGTATCCTTCTTTCCCAACTACTCACTTTGAAAATAGTGAGGTTGAGCGACTGAGTAACAAACAGTTATCGTAGAAAAAGCTTCTGTTGAGATACCTCCATTAGAAGATCATATGCTCCACATTGGTAGCGAACATGGATAAAAAAAAATGATTTTGGTTGATAATAATTAATGATATCATATAATGGAAATGATTGTGTTTCTTTCTTGCAACATTTACTGCCTGCCTCATATAGTCCATGCACCAAATAGTGATTGCTACTTTTAAGCTTAATATGTGAGGAGAATAGTGAATCAAGCCATCAATGAATGCATCATTGCAACTATTATGACCATAAAAACAACCATACCAGAACATATGTATCATGTACATAAAGCAATTAAAAATAACTTTGCACATTAAAGAACATTTATAATGAAAAGGAAAAGAAAGGTGACATACAGATATTCGTAATGAAATACATGAGCGCTAAAGCACAGAGTCAGCTTTATTTAACCCAGGTTCCAACCATAATCAAATATCTCAAAACACTCTAAATAATTTTTTTAATTGCTCTATTTCAACATTAATTACATTCAGATTTTATACATTTTGTAAGAACTTAACAGTAATTAGGGCTTATACAAAAACCGACTATTGAAAAAACCGGTTTTCGAATGTCAATATTTTACAATACATAATAATACATAACAAGAAATTATTTGGTGTTACTCCTCAGAAAATATGGTTTAAGAAAACACAAAGCCTGATTGTTTTGTAGCAAAATTTCCTGATATCGAAAATACCCTTTCTCTGGGTGTGTGAATGATGTGGGGCATATGGTCTTAAAGCCATCAAATAAAAGATCCAAATTTTCTGTCTTTTTGTTTATGGACTCGTTTATGGAAAATTCAGCACAACCGGTTACGAAGTTGAAAAACCGGTATTCGAATGTCACAAATTATGCCAAAAAACCGGCATTTAAAACAGGTTTTTGAAAACCGACAAGCCCTATTAGCAACGCTTGTAGATCATAAGTTTGCAAAACACGTATTACAGTTATTTTTTTAAAATCTTATTTCTTCTGTATAACATGTAGCTGCTGGTCTTTGAAGTAAAATGAGTTTTTATAAAAGTAGTTTTGATCATTATTACGCCTTGCTGTACAATAATTCTTATTTTTTTCATTTATTCATTTACATAGCGTAATATTATTATTATGGTTGATCTTGAATCAATCTGTTTTTGTTCTTGTTGACAGAAAAACAAAAATTGGACCTTTCTTCGCACTTGATGCCCAGCCTTCATAATGATGGTAGCATACAAGTCGGTGGTGATACATGTACAGATTTATTCCAACTGTGTTTGAATATTCAATCCTCGGAAAATATTCATCTGGTTAGTACTACGCCATTTTTTTTTGTTTGTACCGTCAAATGGGTTACTTTGCCCAGTCGATTCTATTTTTATAAAACTTCTCAAAATATATCCCTGCCATATAACCAAATGCCAATTGTTTAATGCTTGGATTCTACCAATGTTACTTTACAGTAGCGAATCATGGTAACTGGTGTAGACTCAGAAAAACTGTATACCAAATTTCGAGAATAGATGCTTGCATCAGATATTAGAGGTGAGGTGGTTTGATTTCGTGAGGAACTCGTAGCTAAGGGAACATACAAGAAAGCACCTTGTTGCATCAGTGGTCATAAAGAAACATTGAAACTGGCTGTTTCATGTGCTGTAGATGCCTCCGGAGAGCCTTTATACTGATTCCATCTTTTTCTGACCGATGGGATTACCGCGCCCTGGACGAGTGTTGAGTACTATCCATAAGATGTACTCAAAGGAGCCGAGGAATGTTGGTATGTCACGGGAAAGAGGAATGCTATTGGGGGGTGACGGAGAATCATCAATGTGCCGCGTAGTGGTAAAAAATTGAACAAATCCCACATGGGATTTTAAGAATCCCGCCCAGCATCAGTAATATATTATTTCCATCTTATTTAATTGAATACGTCACCCAGACAACACTGTACGGCACATATTAGTATTATCGAAATTCTATCCCCAGACAAAGTTATGCTCTGTGGTAGAACAGCCCTGTACTGAGCACAAGGTTTTACTCAGTTCCTATAAAATCACCAAAATGTTCCGTACGGCATTGTTCGGGTGACATCTTCATTTTACGATCATGATTTCAGCTTTCAGATGAAGATGGCAATACCTCAGATATGAAAGAGTCTTACCACATTCAATGGGCCGTGTTTACACAGACTTTAAAAAGTGCACAGGGGTGCTTGCAGAATCAACAAATATCATTGACAGTTCGGTCCAGTCTTACAGCTCTATCCCATTACTTCAGAGAATGCCCTTATGCGATAATCAAGCTCGGCTCGCACGGCAAAGAAATTGGTAAGTAAAAGTAAGACGAGTCCCAGTCTGGG
Source organism: Himalopsyche anomala (assembly GCA_031772345.1). Classification (NCBI taxonomy): domain Eukaryota; kingdom Metazoa; phylum Arthropoda; class Insecta; order Trichoptera; family Rhyacophilidae; genus Himalopsyche; species Himalopsyche anomala. Next base: position 23,670,458 of record CM062834.1, on the reverse strand, counting down.
ACTCACGGTTGTACTCGGTCGATACCAAGTGCCTCCTGTTCAACACATGCATCTTGACAGTGCTGCTTTACGGTTGCGAATCATGGCACTTTACAAGTAACCTTATACTGTGCTTTGAAAACAGATGCGAATGCTAGGAGTGCGGTTGTCTGAACCCTGCCTGTCTCTTCTACCAACCAGATGGATCCCGGCGTCGTGGAAGGCCACTGATGACTATCCACAGGATATAGTCAGCGGAGCTACAGGGCGCTGGGATGACCTGGGAGGAAGCAAAAAGACTGGCGGGGGATAGAAAATCTTGGAGAAACTTTGTGGTGGCCATATGCTCCGTATAGGTAGCGGATATGGTAAAAAAAAGTAAGATAGTACAGTAGAACATTTCTTTTTAATACAATGACTCCTTTGTTGTACATGTTCAAAATAAAAGATATGCCTTCCACGCAGTTGGTACATGTCGATGGCTTAGTTCTATAGTGCTACAACTAGAGTTTTGAAATATATTTTTTTATTTTAATTTTTGAAAAAAAAAAATTGGCATTACAGCTAATGCCAATAGGCCAAATATTTTAAAGTTGAAAGGTCATATGAGAAAAACTCGATGAGAATTTATTGTAAATCACTCGAGATAAATTGACATCACAAACACCCATGTCTTAGTTCTCAAATTTAAATTGGTAAATCTAAATTTGACATAGACCTTACCAGGAATTGAACCTAGACCTTTCAGGTTGGTAGAGAAAGATTTTACCAACTAGACTACAGTGAACGACTGCCCAAAGTTGATGGCTTCAGTTGTGGTTCACGGATTCGAGTCCCTGTACACAGTTTTATAAATTGATTTATACAGGATGTACCAAAAGCAATCGACCACGGAGCCGTCCTAAGCTGGCAAAAGAGCAACAATTAGTTTTTGTAAAAAAACTTGTGTGGAGATCTCTCCGTTAGGGGGTCATATGCAATGTTCCCTCTAATTTTCGGAAGGTTATGTGTGCCAAATACATTGGCTGTGCAACTTTGTCAAGAAATGAAAAGATTTGTGCGCCACATAACGGTATTTAGACCTACTAAACGAAAAAGTTGATTTTTAATAATGACTTTAATTAACAACACTATTTAATGTAAATCAATTTATTCTGGTGGTGGTATAGCTGATGTAACTTTTCTGCGCTCTGTTGTAATGTATGTGCGTGCTTTCGGCGAGTTGTGTGCGCGCGCACACTCGCACAGCTTAGAGGGAGCACTGGTCATATGCACTATACATTGGGAGTGGAAATATATCTGCTTGGCCGATACCGTTGCTTTTTTAATTTCAAAATTTTGTATTGATTGTATGAGACAGCAGTTGCAAGCGCTACCCTGTTAGTCAATACACCGACTGACGATATATTTTTTCATTAATTTAATCATTGTTGTTTCTTTGTATCTTTGTCATTATCGTGATAATCCAATTCGCCGTGCATTAACTTCTGTGTTCTGTAATCCACTATAAAGAGTACTTTTCCAATTAATATGTACTTGCAGGTGCTTGCTGTATTGACCTACGGAAGATGATACCTTCGGATAGTGTACCAGATTTTTTGGCTAATTTCTGCAATGACTCGAAAATGTTTATCTGCAACGAGAGATGTTTTTTTGTCAGCTGCGTTAGCGAGGAAATCCCCTGCGATTCAAATGGAAAGAAGCCATTTTTAGATATGGAAATAAGTATTCGATACATGAATCCTAATGAAAACATTGTTGCACCAATCAAGGTACGGTATGTAAATATACCAATATTGTAAATTAGTTTTAAGACACTTTGTGCATCGCTGATTTAGGGTAAGGGTTGATGAACTCTAACACAAGATTCAACTTTACGAGAGCAATTTACAGAGGAACCTCTCATAAGGAGTTTTATTCGTTCCAGAATCTTACTCATTCTGTGAAACACTTGTTAAACGAAACAATTTTTCCCATATAAAACAATGTAAAATACAATAATGCGTTCCAAGTCGAAAAAAAATATAATTTTTTATATCTTTAGCATGTATTCAAGTAAAATTACATACTTATAAATTGTTAAGGAGCGTAACAACCTGGAATGCGATTTCGATTTGCAAAAAGCAATAAAAAATCGACTAGTTTATTATTTATCATAAATAGTTAATTATTTTTTACTAGCAGACATTTGTTTTTGCAGACACTTCAAAATTTGGTAAAAATGTAACATCATTATCATTGAATAAATTTGTAAAACGCATAGCCACCTTCTTATTAGGGTGATGCTTCTCAATGTATGATGCAACAGTTTCACATGCTTTCAGCTTTTCTCTTATTACGCCAGAAGATTGTTGCTCTGCTACTGCCTCCTCCTCCACTAACAAACTCTCCTCCATAACTAGTGCTGTGAAAAACAATGCAACTCCACCTTCAGTCCCATGGTATTGGCCAAAGATACAATCTCGTTGACTGTAGACTCCACAGGTACTGTTTCAAACCCCTCAAAATCATATTCGACAACGCTCCTTGACTAAGTTTCTTCCAAACTGAAGTGAGGGATCTCTTGGTAACCATCTTGAGGCAAGCAACAATGTGAAAGTGATCTTTCCAAAACTCTGCTTCACTCGTTATGCGAAATTTCGCTCGTTAAGGGAGCATTTTTTTCACAATCTGTTTTGCTCATTATGCAAATTACTCGTTATGAGGGGTTCCACTGTATTTATTTTATGATATGCTTGTGGTGAAAAACACTATTTATTTATTATTTACCATATACCCTTTATTTGATTCTTGCTCGAAAGTAATTGTTGACATATTATCGAATTGAAAATATTCTAGTTTTATATTACCATTCAATAACCTTATTTATCGGATCAAACGATTACATTAAAAATTATAATATAGTAATATTTTTATTCTTATATATTTTAGGAACTTCACGAACACTATAAAGGGCATCCTTATTGTCTTTTCCTTGACATTCCAGAGACTCCTCATACACTTCCATATTCTGTTTGTATAACATTCATTAAAATGTAGCTTTCTTGACTTGGCTTTCATGGTAATAAAAGATAGCGGTAAAACAAATATCAGCAACAGGCTCCTCTTTCTTTGATTGTCCACTCATCTATGTTTATTAACTTTTACATTTGTATTAGAAGATAGTAATCGATGGCCTAGTTCCATAGAACGATAAGTCAAAAATTGGATGTTTTGAGTTATATTACCCATTATATTCAAATACCTCTTCTATAGCTCCCCAAAAGTACAACTAGAAAACTCACTAGTATTCTCTCCAACTTGATACACATTCTTTCAAAAGGATGTAAGCTGTAAATGCTGAATTAGTATCTAAATTTAGCTTTTAAGTTTGAAAAAAGATGGGCTTGTGAAAATTGAAATCAAGAAAAAGGACTGAAAAAAAGGTTTTTTCTAGACAATTTATTAAATTAATATTAGATTATGTCAATTAAACACCAGTTTAGAAGTCTCTGTGCACTTCAAGGTTGTGCTTATTTCATAATTTGCATATGGTCGAAAATCATTAAAACACATTTTTTGTGCCTCCTGTAAGATTTGCTATGTGTGGGTTACGTCCGTTTTCCTTTCCACAGTCGATATATTTATAACTTGAAATTTTGTTTTACAGTTTTGTCATCGTTGCAATAAATTTGAATTGAATTGAGATAATTAACTAAAAAGATGAGACAAATAATAATGATCACTTTTTAGCAACTCGGTTTAGATGCGTCAAAATTTTATTATGTCAAAACTACCATTTTCTATTTGTAGCACTATAGAACTAAGCCATCGATATCACTATTGTTATGTTGCTGGGTTTATATTCATTGTATTATTTGTAATAAATTTAAAAGTGATGAGTTTAAATTGGGATTGCTCAAGTTAGTAACCAGTAACTTGTGTTTCATTTTGTGCTCTCAATCAATTCAACGTCAGATCTCATGATAGGCATAAAATGTTTTCCATTGGGTCACAAACACAATTGTTAGAACTTCCTTCTTTTATAACAATAAAAAATGATAATATTCTTAACAGTAACTACGTGTTTATGATATCAAAAAGCAGTGACATACATTTTGTTTATTTTTTTACACTCCTTAATTTTCTATTTATTTTTTCTTTATGTTCCACAATCCCTTAGTCACAGTTATCACTTGATCCCTCCTTGCTCTTTAGGGCTTCATGTTACAGCTTTTTTGATCTGGTCAATTAACCTTTAAACACTGGGCAGTCATGTATGGGACCAGTGATTATGGTACATTTCGCTATCGGATTACACTGATTTATGATAATAGTATTCAAAATTTGAATATTAGCTTACATAAATGATGACTTTGAGATACCGATCCATAATTTTATTTTCAGTTTCGATGTAAATTTTCAATATTTTTGTCATATTAAGTAATACAGGTAGTCCTCGACATACGACCGAGATACGTTCCTGAATTTTGGTCGTATGTCGAATTGGTCGTAAGTCGAATTTCATACAAAATATGTCGTTACTGAACATCAAATATGGTATGGGACGATTTTACGAAAATTAGCTAAATATACAGTTTTTTCTCAGCCTTCTCAAGCAGTGCTCCGCAAGCTTTTATCTTCCAAGGCACACCACAAGTAAAAATGTGCATAATATACAGAAATTTGAGTTTGTGTTTATATATGATTCAAACCACAAAAGTACCATATGGATATTTTATAACCATGTCCACTACCAATATAGAGCACATATACTCTTAATGGAGATTATCTTAAAAGAAAAGTTTCTGATTATTCAGATTTATTTACAAAAAAAAAGAATCAGTCAAAAGGCTGCACCGAAGTAGTGAAAAGTTCGTAAGTTTCCCACTTCAGTTGAATTTTCAGCATCGGCTATTAAATTTTTTTTAGCATATTTAGTGGTTAAAGTTATACTAACAAATAAACATTTTATCAATTTGGGTATACATACATACTATGTATGTAAGTCTGCGCAAGAATGTTTCACGCACCTTACGAAAATTCAGTTATGCAACAGTTATGAAAACAGCTAATAATGAACTGATGTAATTGGTACACTTTTGATGTAATTGTTAATTTCTTTTCAATTCCAATTGTTGTTTATAACTGTTCATTTTTGTATAAATAGTTGACGATGCTCGTAATGAGCGAAACCGGTCCTGACATATTAGATAAAGTGGAATGAAGTACAAAGGAATATTGTGTTTTTACTAATAAATGAATAAATTATTTTTTGATAAAAAATCATATCTTCTGCATACACGATTAATAATTCCATTGTCATAATATGTCCACAACATTCACATACATGTTGTGATCATAGAATCTCAATATTAAATTCTGTTAACTTGACACTAGTGACTAAACTATTGCCTAGTTATCAAATTTGAATAATTTTTAATAAAAAATTTTGACAGCAAAATATTAAAAATGGTACATAAAACGCAATAAAACGCCATTTTCTTGTTCAAAATAGTAAATATTTGCATTATGTACATGTATTCTAATTAGAATTAAATAGTTTCCTCTAATTTGGGTATACATAGAAGTGTTATTTTCCGTTTCGTTTTTTTAAGCAGTTTTTATCGACTATCTCAGAATGCACCCAGAGTCACATATATCACATTTGATGTGCATTGACAATGTATTAAAATAAATCATTTGAAATTTGTACATATGAGCAAATGTGTATTGCATTATCATTGTAACATCATTTTACTTTACGTAAGCATCTGCTGTGGTGCCCCGTGATGCAATTCAAATTTTTTAAAAATGCTATTTTTTTTCGGTCGTAAGTGCGAATTGTCGTAAGTCGAACCGTCGTAAGTCGGGAACTACCTGTATAAGCATCTGCGTTTCAAGGTCGACTCTTGGAATATGCGTTGTGTTAGGCGGACTTAAATAAATCAGCTTTTTCCACACCATACAACATATTTCAATGGGGATACAGATTTTTTCCATATTTAGAAGTTTTGTCTAATTTATCGTTTTAATTATTTAACTTTAATGTATAATAATATAAAATGTGAAAAATTGTAAATAAAGCTTTTGTTAATTATAAACAATCTTTTATTCTGAAAATGCTTTTTATTTTACCCATTTGGCTGACTAGTTTTAGAGATATAATTATTTTTATAAAAGCTACGGGTCATGCAAATATTTCGCAAAAAGTCCACAGGCGTTTAAAGGTTAAATTCTAATTTTATACCATTTGAATATTACAATGTTGCCTTTTTGTTGTTTTTTTATGATATTAATAAAATTTGCCTATTTTTAGGATGTCTACAAATCTAACAACGAAACTGTCATTCTTACAAAAGAATCATCAGTCACTAATATAAATGAAGATTCCAATAGACAATCGGTATCGAATAGTCCTTCGAAAGTCGTCGATCAAAATGGAAATCTCTCCAAGCGTTTAAGTATAGCAGAATCGGAAGAAAGATTGTCAATAGTTGTGTGAGTTTGTCTTTGGGTAACTAACTGTCATTAACTAAACTTTTTTTTAACTTGTCCGCTCCTAATATAGAGCCTAATATGGACTCCTAGTGGAGGTTGTCTCAACTGAAGATTTAAAAAAAACTACTGGGTCCTTGGTCGATTGCTCTTGGTACACCCTGTTTATAGAATCTATAATGTAATAATAGCAATTTATTTTACGGTTTGTTGTTTATGTTATTAAAATAAAATCCTTTCAAAGCTATGAATTATTCTTATTACATAAAACTTTTCTGACTGTTAAAACTGACCAATGATCAAAAAGGAAATCATTTATACATAATATCGTAAAGGATATTTTATGGTATATCTGATACCCATGTTTTTTGATGATATCTTTTTGGAACATTGACCGTTTTTTCAGGTTTTTAAAGATAAATAAAAAATAATTTTCAGTACTGTCTTTTAACTAAATTTCAGCAGATTGAAATCACGTAAAAGAAGTATTTTATTATTTGTGACATTTGTATTATGTTTTGGTTGCCATGACAATGTAACACTTTTATTAAAGGAAAGAAAATGAGCTAGCAAGTAAAGTATTGAAAACAGAAAATGACATAGCAGCAATTTTGAAACAGATGGAAATATTGATTTCTGCAAGTCCAACTAAGAAATGCTTCTCTGCGAGAGATGTCAATGAAGCACCGCTGAAAGAAGATTTAAATGTATCAAAATCAGATCCTTGCTTGAACCATATTGACAGGTAAGTAAACCTTTTTACTTCTTCTCTTCTTCTTTGGCCATGTTTGCTCCCTATGTGAAGCATATGGCCGCCACGCGGCACCTCCATATTTCCCCGTCTCCCGCCAATTGCTTTGCTTAGTCCCATGACATGCCAGCATCCCTCAGTTCCGCCGAGTACATCCTATGGATAGTACCCAACGGACGTCCGGGGCGCCAGAATCCCACAGGTCGAAAGAGGAGGCAGGCAGGATTGAGGCTTTCCGAAGGCATTCGCAGCACGTGACCCAGCCAGTTCCAACGTCTCTCCTTAACCACTGACGTGACGGGGCGCTGTCTTGTACGTTTCCTTACCTTTTTACTAGGAAAAGAAATCGATTGTGACTTACAATCACTGCCAAAAATGCAGTACTCGAGACGGGCGGACGACATGAAACCATAATTATAACTAATGCATAAATATAACTATATCGTATGATCTTGTTGAAATAAATACATTGTTTTTGATAACAAAGTAAATGCCATCTTCATTATTAAATATATTTTTACCCACTAGATCAGAATCTCAGTGTGGTCACACAAGGAGAAAAAGCAGAAGTGATGTCATGCAAATCTTTCCGTCAAGTCATTATCCTACTTTACCAGGTAAGTAAATTATAATTTGCTGTTTGGATCTTCTCCGCTTAAAAAAATTATGAGTGTAAAAAATAGTTGCCGTTAACTTTTTGAGCCCTACTTATTGGATGCTGAAGAATGTTCGTCCATTATTTTTTAAATAAATGAAAACAAAATCAAAATTTTAATTCAGTAAAAATTCTGCCACTAGGGGTTCTGTGTCGAGACAACTCGAAAATGAAACATTTGAAAAAAACAACCTGAGACTTTTAATTCAATAAAAATATAGTTTGAGAATCCCTATACATTGAGAACCTTTGTATATTTCGACGTGCAATAAATAAAAAATAAGAAACTTTCGAAACCATTTATTCAACAAAATAAAATATGACCAATGTGCAAAAGGTGTGACAGATGATAGTTTGCAATAATAACCATAAAACTTCTGGCGCAATGTATTATTTTTCTAAAGAAATAGTTTTATCCGAATCTAGAGTGAATGTATAGAAATGTAATCTATATATTAACAGCTTAACGACCGTGGACGCGTATTTAAGTCTTTGAAATCCAACGGTTGTGGACCGTGGACGCATATACGCGTCCTACGTCATACATTCCATTATATTGAAAAATCACTTGGTTAGGATCGAGTTTGATTTCAAATGTTAACGAGAGATGGTAGTACACATATTGACGTATTATTTAACAAAAAATAAATTATTATTATGCAAAATTATTTCGTGAAAAAACACCCCTAAACGGTAGACTTTTTTTTTTCGTATTTGATTTTTCATAATATTATTTTACGTTCTGTTTAAATATTTGATTTATAAATCGTGTCTGGTTTGTTTCGACTTAAAGAGTTTTTCCAAATAAGTTATAATATATATCAACATAAAAGCAAAGAAAACAATGTGAAAAAGTAGGTTTTGCATATTTTAAAAGAAGATCTTTTAGTAGATTTAGGTTTTTTCACTACGCAACATAAGTATGCAATATACAGATAAAGAACCACTGCTCAAATGACATTTATTTATGCAGCAAAGTATCGGGAAGCTAGAAAATTAAATTTGGTAAAGATATCTCAATTGGTTTACAAATTATAGTGAATTTAGTAAAATTACAATTGTTTGCGAATTTTTTGCAAAATTGCCCGGCCGCCAGGTGAAATTCTATAAAAAACGAGCGGGCATTAAGCTGTTAATAGCGGATAATGTAGAGGTGTATGCATGTATGTCCTGCCCAATGATAACGGTTTATTTTGAACTGCACATTTGTCCCGACCAATGATAATAGTTTATTTCAAACCGCACATTTGTCCCGACCAATGATAACGGCACATTTTTGAAGTTGTCTTTCATCCAATTGGAACGGCTTATCTTTTTATCTTACAGCTAGTTAAATTTCAAATTTGTGTATTCAATACTGTGTGAGAACATGAATGCAGCTCTTATATATATGAAAATCCTGCATGTGGCTCTCGTTGAACTCTTGTATACCCATCCCTGGTATATATTTTTTAATTTCTTTCTTATTATGGAGATGGCATATGTTACGGTGCACAGGCAAAGTCTGTTATATTATATTTAATTTTTAGAGCGAGATCGAATTGATCTTTCACCGAGAACGAAAGAAAACCTTATCGTCAAAGTGGTCAACGAATTGGAAGACTGGAAAGAGAGACAACAAGAGATATTTAAGTCACAGGTATGTGGCTAATTGGATAGTGACCCTAATTCATACATAAACTTGATGATAATTCATATAAAAAAATGATGGTTGATATGTTTCCTCGTAAAATCAATTCAGGATATGAAAAAATAAAATTCAATATACGTACTTTCTTCTTCTTTTTTGATCATATTCGCTCCCCATGTGAGCATATGGCCACCACACAGCACCTCTATGTTTCCTTGTCTCCCGCCAATTGCTTTGCTTCCCCCATGATATGCCAGCATTTCTCAGTTCCTATGGATCCTATGGATCGTACCCGACAGACGTTCAGGGCGCCAGAATCCTACCAGTCGAAAATAAGAGGCAGGCAGGATTGAGGCTTTCCGAAGGCATCCGCAGCACGTGACCCAGCCAGTTCCAACGTCTCTCCTTAACCACTGACGTGACGGAATGCCGTCTTGTACGTTTCCTTATCTCCGAATTCCTCACAAAATTCAAACCACCTCATCCCCATTATCCGACGCAAGCATCTGTTCTTGAAGCTGAATATATGGTCTTCATCAGATGACGTAATTCGCTACAGTAAAGCAGTACCGCAGTAGCAGCAGAATGCAAGCGTTGAATAAATGGTTTTTGGTTTTAATTGAGTACAGCTGTGTGTCCCAGGCGGTCCGCATTGAGTTGAATGTTACCCCAGCCATTCCTAGACGAATGGCGAGCTCCTTTTTTGTACTACCATCTTCTAGGATATGTACGTCGAGGCATCTGAAGCTGTCGACCCTTTCGATATGTGCTTTATTGTCTCTTAATTTTGTTGAAAATCAGACAATAGACAAAACCGTTTACGCTCCTTTAATATGGCATTGCTTTCACCTTTTGGGATATCCGAAGCCTGTGTAATATTTCTTTTCACAAATTTTCAGGTTTACAGGAATAAACCTCTCTGTAGATAGCACTGAGTAGTAAGTATATGCAAGGGATGTAGCACTGTGTTATTTCAAAAACGTGTAAAAAGGGAATTCAGTATAAATATATATTGGAATATAGAAACAGTAAACACCCTGTAGAAACAGTAATCTAAAAATGTTTTTTTTTGTCTCATAACACAGCTGAAGCAGAAAGAATCATCGCATCTTGAAATGATGACAAAGGAGTGGGAGAAGTGGCGATTGGAGAGTGAATTGAAACTGAACAAAGACCTTCAGCAGTGCCGCAATCTGATGGTGTGTTTGCGACAGACCGCAGACAATATTAAGATTCAAGCCGGGCACATCACTGAGAGAGAGAATAGAGTAAGGCTGAAAAATTACTACAAAAATTCACCGCAGCACGTTCTACAAATATTATTTTAAATATAGTTGGAAGCTATTTTGGCTAAGGTCTTCATCAAAACTATGTTTAGATTTGTATTAACTTAACTATATATACTGGCTTAGAAGAATCACATTACTTTTGATTCAACACTCATCTGTTTACATCTTCATAGTAAAGGGCCTAAGCTAAATGAACTAGAACTAGAAATTAATATTGACGACTAGGTAAATAATAATCCCATATTTGTTATCATCGGAGAAACACATAAATTAAGTTTATTACATTAAATATTATATTTTTCAATATAAATTAGGGTGAATAAAAACACAATATTCCTTTGTACTTCATTCCACTTTATTAAATAGGTCAGGACTGGTTTCGATCATTGCCAGCATTGTCAACTGAATTATTGACAGTGAACACCCTAAAAGTGATAAAATTAGGGTGTTAGACTATTCTTTTACAATTTACATCTTTTCATCTATATGAAAAGATGTAAATTGCATCTCTTCTAAGCCATTATATATAGCTTAGTTAATGTAAGCTTAAACATAGTTCTGATGAAGGCGTAAGTTGAAATAGCTGTGAACTACATATGAAATAAATAATTTGATATTTTTCCGCCTTATTGTAACGGAATTCTACCTATTTTAAAAGTAAATGTCAATTCAATCGATATGATGTATAATTTCATTTCATTTTTTCACAGTTGCGGCTAGCCAAGGAAGAGCTGGAGCTTCTCTACAATACAAAGTACCATGACTTAAGCGAGGCGTCGAAAAGAATGGAGGATGACTTCAATCATCAAACAAAACTACACAAATTAAAGTATTCCGAGCTTGAAGCCAAATTTAAATGTTTTGAGAAAGCAAATTTGTCACTTAAGGTATGCAATAATGAGTTTGAATAGACGGAAAAACATACGCTAACGTTGCAGGAGTGGATATATTTATTTAGCAGTTATGGCTTAACCACACGGAACACGGATGTCCAAGAAATTTAAAAAATCAAATACTTGGTATTCTAATAGAATATAAGCAATATTTTGAAGAATATGTGTAGTGTTATCTATACTGAGTCAATATAGGTTTTTAAAATATCGAATTCGAGTTTATATTAGGCAAAATTATTTTTCTCACAAACACGCAGTATCTCTGGGACATATTAATGATTTATTTGCGCAGTATTCAAACGGTTAAATAAAGATATGAGTTAACTAAAGTGAAGTCATTTTGAGAGTTTATTTTCATTTTATTTTAGGATTCAATCAAAATGCAAGATCGCGAGATGAATACTCTCAAGAAATTCAGCATGCCGCATGATCAGGCTAACGAAATTATTCAAGAGAAGGTAATGTCGGTTTTCTGATTTATTCCAATGATTAAATGTAACAAAAGTACTTCTTTGAGTCTTCGAGCTACCTCTGAAATTCAGTTAAAGACCGTGAAAGCTTAAGTATACTACTCCAGTTTAATATGACATTACAAACAATTCATGTTTTGTAATTAACACTTTTATTTGCTCAACACCCACAACAGAAATCTATAAATCGATTGAAAAGTCGATCTATAAATCTGTCTGTACTGGGCACCGCAATTGAAGCCAACAACGTTGCCACTTGATCACAGACTTGGTCATATTATGTTTATATGTTATAGAATAAGATTTACCAACTGTTGAACTTTTGGTGGATACTATAAATGTATTCCGTTCAAGGTGGTAATGTGATGCATTAAATATTGTTTTATCATTATACTACATATCGTCAATGTTCTGGCAAATGTTGGTAAGTTGGTGAAGATTGATAGTTCTGAGTAAAAAGCAAATGAAAAATTTCACCTATTAGGATAAAGCCTATAGCATCAATAGTTTATGTTACATGGATAGTTATAACATCAAAATATTGATGAATATTGATGAGTTTAAAATTAATAGACAGGGACAATTGCCTGCCTATAATCCAGCATTAATAATTAAATTTGCACTCGTCTTGGGCGTGATGTTTATGCACTTTGACACAAGAGTACAAAGTGTTAAATAAGCGCAGAGAGATCAAAAAATCTACAGGTGTTGTGACAGGATATAGAAAAATATCTTTGACTTAGATAATAGACACTTCGCCCTCATTATAATAGACGTCTTCATTTTAGTCTTTGTTGGAAGAAAAACTCCAAAATGAGATGCAATCAAAAGCGTTCTTCAAGGAGCAATGGTCGGCAGCTTTGAAGGAAATTCATACTATGAAGTTGCACAACCAAAAACAATTGAATGCTCAAATTAATTCCGATAGACAGCAGCTTTACAAAGCCGGGTTAGTTCATTTTATCTCCATTTAAATTTAGTGTTTAAGTAGGTATGTTTGAAATTAAAACAAATTTGATTATGTTGGATCAATTTGGACTATATATTTGAGGGCATAAGATCACAAGGGCCTAACAACAAAAATGCATGTTATAAGTTTACCTCGGTTTTGGAAATGCCACATTTTCATATTTATTAGTAACACAAAGTTATATCTCATACGTATCGACTGTGTAAAGGAAAAAGGACGTAACCCACACATAACAAATTTTGCAGGAGACACCAAAAACGTGTTTTGATAATATTGGGCTAAAGGCAGATTATGAAATATACATAACCTTGAAGTGTATAGAGAAAAAATCTTTTTTCGTGATCGCAATTTTCAGAGACCCTTATTTTTTCAAACTTGAAAGCTAAATTAAGATACTCATTCGGCATTTTCAGCATTTTCTAGCTTCCATCCTTTAGATATAACGTGCATCAAGTTGTATACATTGTGATTATCGAAAAAAAGCTGTTTTGAAAAAAGTGTGGGTTACGTCCTTTTTCCTTTCCACAGTCGACATGTAAAACCATTTATAAGATACAGTTGGGTACATCTACAAATGGAATTATAATTTTAGAAGTACAAAAGTATAATTTATACCTTAGTGAACGTAAACAAATGTTTTTGTAGATAGACCCCTGTTATCCTAAGCCCTTGAATTTATTATGGATGGCCTAATGTTTATATCTGGTAATTATCTTTTTTCAAATATAGCAGGAGACTGAATATTAAAAATTTACAAAGTCTTAGTATCAAATGTTTATTGTTTCATTTATTCAAATAATCTTCAAGGTATATATATATATTCTTGAAACACCGATATTACAGTTTTAAAAATGGAAGTGTGTTAATTTTTACTAAATTAATTTTTACTGTTGATACACACAAACATATAAAAACATTTCTTTTAGTTTATTGTTCAATCTGGAAAGAATATGGAATAGTATTTTTGTAGTAATAATTATGAAGAGCACATTATTGATTGTGATTTCGTAATTGTTATTTAAATAAAAAAAAAACCTCTCATCCTATCTCTACTTACAGAAAATCCACAGGATGTCGGAATGACTGATAAAAATGGTTCATTGTATGACTCAAGACTTGAGATAATAAATTAATCGTTATCGAGTAGATTCTATCTTATTTGTCAATATTGTGTAGTAACAGCAGTTTATTTTAATATTATTTACAGTTGATTATCATCTACGATAAACGTTTCCGTTTTAATGAATTTCCTAATACGGATTCAATTTTAGCAACTATCATTTGATATGTCACTTTATAGTTGAGTTATGTGTTAATAACTTATTTTGTTCTTCTAATGTCCAAGCTTTGAGTCATGCCGTCTGAATTTTGATCTCAAACTCATAATCTAGTCTTCTTGAAGATGGCTACTGAGATTCTTTACGATTAATAACCCTTTTTATGAGTGAATTCTCAAAATAAAGATGGAAATTTTCATTTATTGTATTAAGTTTATGTATGTTAAAAAAAATATTTGAAAAGGTTCTATTTGCAGTTTACCATGTTTTGCATTTGAATATTTTGAAATTGAAAAGAAAAAAGCCCTATTGTTTCTCAGAAGCTTGTAAAATTACAGTATGAAAGAAAGTATGTAGATAGAATTGTTGAATCCTGCTAACTTCTTTATTTAAAAATGCATGACTCTGAAATTAATATATATGTTAGATTGTGGCAAATACAACATTTTCCGACCAAAAGGTCATTTTATGCCAAAATGTCAGTTAGAACCTTTGTAACAATGTCAAATATTTTGAATTTCAAAAAACTTGAGATAAAGAAAGGAGAAAATAGAAATAAGTCATCCCTTCTGATGACCTTCACATTGCCAAGCAAAGCGTATATCTTTTGTGAAAGAGTTACAAAGATTCATAGTTTAACTCTGTTGATTCTGAGGACTTACTGAGGAACATAATGATACTGTATCATGATTTTTCTCTTGTTATAATCTCCAATATAATATTTACACCCTAAGTCAGGGATGGCGAACCTTTTTGGGTCCGCGTGCCAAAAAACCTCAAATATTATTTCTCGATTGGGTGGCGTGCCCGAACAGTATTTTTTTTTAACAATATATAAAAAAACGATTTTTTTAAACGATTGTCGTTTATCTTAGGAAACATTTGAAAATTGTTGAAACGGAATAAATTAAATAATTCAAGGATTATTTCATAAAAATTTCAATTTTTTAAGTTGAACTTGGAAATTGTTCGCGTGCCATCCAAATTCTCAAACGTGCCACTTCGGGCACGCGTGCCATAGGTTCGCCATCCCAGCCCTAAGTAAATGCAATTCCTCTTTTTGGAGGTGATTTATTGGATTATTGGTTGACACAATTCTTACACGATTAATTTAAAGCGGAATGAATATAATTCTGTATTATTTTTCAGATTGGAGCAAATGATCCTAAAAGAAGAGTCTTTACTTCATCAGGACCACTATGCATTACAGAAGCTTAAAGATGATATAATAAGCAATGAATAACGCACGATTTTCTTCACTTCAATTTTTTATACTATCATATTTATCAGTTGACAATGCTCGTAATGAACGAAACCGGTCCTGACCTTTTAAATAAAGTGGAATAAAGTACAAAGGAATATTGTGTTTACATTTAATAAAGCTGATTATGTGTTGATACCCAAATACAAACCATTTAACATGTATGAAAATCTTTTGACTACATCGATGGCTTAGTTCCATAGTGCTACAACTAGAAATTGGTGGATTCGAGATTGATTGGCTGAACAAAGTTTTGATATATCCAAACTGAGTTGCAAAAAGTGATAATTACCTATTACTTGTCTTATCTTTTTAGTGAATCATTTAGTAATTTGTATCACAATTCAATTAAAATTTATTGATACGTTTACAAAACCATAAGATGATATTTCAAGTTGTATTTTTATGGAACCGACAGAAGATTGTTTATATTTCTTTATTTCCGTATGCAAACAACCCTATTCAAACATATTCCTACCGAGAGAAAACTAGTGATTGTTTCTAGTTGTATTTTTGTGGAGCTACAGAAGATAGGTATTCGAATATAATATATAATACCTATAACTCGAAAAATACTTTTTGATTTTATTGAACCTTATTATAAATTTACCTTAATTAGTCAAGGTGAATGTAAGTGTAGGTAAGTGTATAAACTCACTAACGATTGCTAGACAAAATAGAAATGGCATTACAGTTTAAATCAGTGGAGGGGAACCTGCGGCCTCTTGGCTACTCTAATGCAGTCTTTTGACTTGATCAAAAAATTATATGAAGTGTTTGAAAAAAGAGCGTAATCAACTCAATATATGTTCAACAGTCGAAAAAATGAGGGGGGGGTGTCAACTTTTTCTGTATGTATAGTCAGATTGAATGAGGCTTTTAGAAATGAAAAGGTTCCCCATCCCTGGTTTAGATTATGTAAGTATACTGAAAAACGATAGTCAAATTAGAAATAACATAGTTTTAGTTACGTTGGATATGTTGAATAGAAAGAGGACGAGTATGACAACAAGACGTTGAAAATTTAAGTTTATGTGAAATATCAGATGACAGCTGTGTGAATGTGCATGCACAGCAGTGGCAACTGGCAACAATATGAGTGCACGCGTGTCTGTGTAGTTAATGTACACATTCACTAGTTCATTTGTTCTCTTCTGTATCCTGTAACTGGATAGAATGAACAAATTGACTAGTTTATTTATACATGGATAATTTAACTGTAACATATACAAAAGCATTCCAAAGGTTCACCAAAACATTTGATAAAAATACAACTGAATTGATTTAATGGTTACCGCAGTATAATGTCGAGTGTAAAAAATTGATACAATAGAGTAAGATATAAAAAATAATTATACCTTGACACAATTAGTTTATAAAAAATCTAAATCACCTTATAGCCCAATGCTTGTAACTCGATTAATTACAAATTAAAAAAAAAACTATTACATGTTAATGAGAATGGTTTCACAAATATACATAATTATTAATTCATTTTTGTGAAAGGGGGTGGTTATTTTGGCACAATATCATTTTGACATTGAAAAAATAATTTTTATGATCTTTAGTATCCATACAGCCTGCAAAATCATCTTTTAACTCAATATTATATTACCCACTACAGATTTATATATTTTAGAAGTATATACAACTTTTTTTTACACAAAAAATTGTTTAAAAAAGTAATAGAATTCTTAGAAAAATTGAAGATTTGTTTTCTGCTTTATCTGCTTAATAATTTGTGTAAAAATGTATTATTCATTCTTTTTAGTGGACTGTTATTTCAAACAAAAACGTGTAAAAAAGAGTTGATTGTATCCAGTAACACAACAGCATTAAGGACTTTATGCTGATAATCGAGAGTTTTACAGGAACAATTACCTAAAATTTGGTTGCCGAGCAGAACTGTTAAAAATTGTGCTAGAAGAAAGTGTGCGATCTTTGTATAATGCAGTGTTATTGCAGTTAGCTGCTGTGGTAAAGTTTGCCATACTAGATTATTTTTTTAATCCTTGCTCATTATGGAGCATATGGCCTTCTGATAGTAAGTATATTCTTCTATATCAGTTTTCAGTAGAAGTTTTTATACGAAAACTGCTTTTTACGCAGTTGCTCAGCCACTCTTTTTCGGAGGTAAATAGGGATAGAAGTGATACGACTTTATTTATTTAATTAACATTGCAAAAGGTTGACAAATTATAAATTTAAAACTTTTACAATGGATGACAAGACTTGTGGTTATAAGATCGGTGGATGGGAGGGAATTTAAGACATCACAAACATACGCGCCTTTGAGCAGAAATTGACAAATCAATTGAAAAAAATGCTGCAAGAAACTATCGATTTTGACCACTGGTATTTTACATACAATATTGATAGGTTTTATAAGAAATAATAATAGCAAAAAAAAATATTTACATGGCTTATACAAATTGACCATTATGTTAATTAAAAAATACCAATAGTAAATTAATGGAATATCGTTCAATACAAGAAAGTTATCGAAAACAAGATTTTATAATCAATAATTTTAAGCGATGAAATAATAATGGTAATTGCGAATTGGATAATTGTTTCAACTTTTGCAATAGTCAATGTGTGCTCGGATGTAGGGCATAAATAAATTATGCATCAGTAAGATTAATGACTAATGTGTCAATACACCTGCCATCACAGAAAATATTGATTCATGTAGTGAAGAACGCCTAAGACAATTATATAATCAAAAATGTTTCATAGCGGTATTTTGCATTTTGAAAACCGGTATTTCTGCAAAGGAAAAACGGCATAGATTCCTTGATCCATGTTTTGGTAATACCATTATGGTCATTCTTAGGCATGGCAGATATAAGTGATTTTCCCTTTTTACCATCTATAAATATACAAAAGAAAAAAACAAATTTCAAATCTGCCTACAAATCTCCTTTTCTGTATCTTGAGAATTACAAGCTTTACACTCTGGGCTGACAATATGACACAAGTCGTTTTTTTATGTTTTTAACCTCTTCAGTCCTAAATTGATTAAAAATATCACTATTGTCTTTGTAATAGTAAAAATCTTATCATATGAATCTATGAATATTTTTAGTATACAGTGGAACCCCCAATTACACTACCCCGAATAATGCGCTGGCTTGAAATATTCGCCGCAAATCCCCCAATCGCATTCCATTGTCGTTACTATGAGACTATCGTTTGTGCTGCACATACAGTCAAATATTGGCTTGTGTCTGTGTATTCAACACATGCCAGGCTATACACGTATAACGGGCGACTGTCTATGTGTGGGATTTTGGCGCTCTTAGTTTTGCATTTTTTGCGGAAAAACCAAATCCTTAATTTTGTATGAGATTCACACCCCCAATTACACTACCCCGAATTACACTGTCCGGACTTTAGTGTAAATGGGGGTTTTACTGTATTATTAAAATACTATATGCAGGCCCATTCAGAGTGTAGGGCAGCTGTCATTTTAAGAAGGGTTCTGAAAGCTCTTATTTGCTTAATATTTCTAATGGTAATAAATTTGAAGTAAATTGTTTATTTATTTGAGTGTTATCATGTCCTAAAATTCTGTCCATGGTAGAATGTACATCTGACAGCCTTTAGACGTCTCTTTGCATCAGTAACCCTTGTAAAACAACCATCTCAGAAGCAATGTACATCTCCTCTACTTATTACTTGAAGACTTCAGTGATATTTTTTCTCATAGGTAAAAATTCTCATGCTTTTTCTGAGAGCTCCTGGCTTGATAATTTTTGTAGTAAAGGGATTTTTGAAGACACTAATTAAGTTTCATAGACCTGTCAATCTGACACTGCTAGGACCCAATGGGTTAAATCATTCTTTATTTAGAGTAATTTTGACCATATTTTACTGATTAAATTCAAGTTAATCAATCTCAAAATATTAACACAAAAACGACAGCTAATCCTTTTGTTGATATATCCCTATTTTTTTTTTGATTAGATATGATACAATCATATTATAATATAATAATTATGTTATAATATATTAAATGATAATGATTAAGATACAATTGTTAACATTGTCTTTATAAGCAAGTGAAAAAAATAAAAATAAATATTAGTTCCTTGATAACACTCAGGCTATTCGATAAGTTGCTGTCAGATTTTGAAGTATGGCAGCGATAAAGTACCTTCTCTTAGGTAAGTAGATTTTTTTTAAATTTAATCATGTTGCATTAATAACATTGTAATAAATTTATCATTCTACTAGGCAACTGTCAAATCTGAATTCCAGACGTTAACAATCCAAAGATTACATCTCATCTTACTGTCAATTTCCTTTGTTTTACAAATCTCAGGAAGCTCTGTCATTAACCCTTTTAATGTCATTGATCCAGTCAATTCAGCCCACTGGTATATGCGAAAAATTCCAGAGGCTTATCTACCGGCCCTAAATTTTTCAACACATCTTAGCGCTGCATATTATATTGACTGTGGAAAGGAAAAAGAACGTAACCCACAGTTTTTTCAAAACAGGTTTTTTTTCAATAAACACAATGTATCAAACTTGATACACGTTCTATCAAAAGGATGCAAGCTGCAAATGCCGAATTAGTATCTAAATTTAGCTTTTAAGATTGAAGACGACCTTGTAAAAAATTAAAACAACTGAAAGAAAAAAGACTGAAATATATGTTTTTCCTAGACAATTTCTTTAATTAATATTAGATTATGTCAATTAAATATCAGTTTAGAAGTCTCCGTGCACTACAAGGTTGTGTATAATTCATAATTTGCATATGGCCCAAAATCATCAAAACACGTTTTTTGCGCCTCCTGTAAAATTTGATATGTGTGGGTTACGTTCTTTTTCCTTTCCACAGTCGATATATATTTTACTAACGAATTTTGTTTAAATTTAAAAGCATGCATTTGCTTTATTTTGAGCATGTCAACGTTACCAATGTGACGGCCTGGTATTCCCTAGATATGAGAGAACAAAAACTGTTCCACAGAATGTTCTTTCTCTTGGAATTTGTTGAATTGCTATAGTCTTTATTTTTGATTCCAAATATTTTCTTTTTCTTCTTCTTTTTGCCGCTACAGTCTGAGGTGGGTCATGGCCGTCTTAATTAATTTCCATTTAATTAATTCCACTTTTTATTACAATAAAAAAAATACCTACATTCTATCTTCTTACTTGATTTGGAATCTTTAATGTGAAGCATATGGACTGTTAGTAGAGCTCTATCTATATATCGAATAGTAAAACTGAAACTATCCGGATAGTTTTTAGTATATACATACATTATATGTTTATACTTAAATATTATATTAAATAGTAACTACATTAAAAACGAGCTCATTTGTAATAAAGTCATTTATTCAAATTTCAAAAATCATGTTTCAAATTTTTAATTTGTTTTTAACATTGTTTTTAATTGTTCCTGTCGTTAAAAATTCTCGTTTAGTAGCAGTTGACGTTGGCTTTATTGTTAGAAGTGTTTTAAACAACATGTCTAACTTTTCTGTTATTTCTTTTAATACACAAAATATTTTTAAAACTATGATTTAAAAAAACATATTTTAATAAACAAGGAATAACCGGCTGTTTTTTCTGTGTATACTGAAGCTGTCATAGATAATATATAATTCAGAAATTTCAGTTATGTACTAATTTGGGAAAATTGTTTTCTCGTAAATTAACAAGGGGCTCGCTGGCCTTAGTAAAATTTAACAACGGGCTCACGCAAGCTACCCTAAGCCCCCTTCAGCCCATTCCTAAATTTAAGCATTATAATAACAGCTTCAGAGTTGAAATATTGTGAGTCACTTCTTCTTTTTTTTATAGATGTTGCCTGAGGCGCTAAAAAAAAAATTGAATTTTATTTCAGTACGGATTAAAAGATAGTGTTGAAATTAATATATATTTTTTGTAATTTAAGGAGTAGGGTTTCTGATGTCCTTGTGCTTGATAGATGCTGATGTCATCCTTAAACCTGTAAATGATACAGAAGTTGTCATTTCCGACTCTGAAAATGGTCTACTTTTGAATGTAACAGTAGGTATGGTTAAAAATATAAATTACTTTTAAAATTATGCTACAGTGCAATCGGGGGATTTGCGGCGTATATTTTAAGCCAGCGCGTTATTCGGGGTAGTGTAATTGGGGGTTCCACTGTATTGTGAAATGTTCCCATTATAAAAACAAAAATCTTCGCAAATCAGCAATATATAAGTAACTATTATTATGAATATTTATTTTTAGTATTTGTTTCAGATACCAATGTAACAACACACATTGGAAAACTTGGTTTAAATACAACGGGAAACTATACCGTCACCAGCTCTAGCAACTTGGCTATTTTTACTTTTAAAACGGTACAGTTGAGAGTAACGGCCAATGTATTTGATTCCAAAGTGGTCATTAGAGTCCTTTGGACTTCCACTCTTGCTCAGCGATATGTGGACTGCATGGATCTGGGTAATTATTTAAATTTTAGGTATTATTAACACGCCAGTGATGTATTCTATTTTCATAATTTTCTTCTAGAAATATAAATACAGATTTAAATCAGCATAAAAATCATAATAAATTTATAACCTTATACCAGTGCATCGCAACACGGTGTGCCGCAAAGCGATAGTGTGGATGCCATGGCGCATATTTTCAATGGAAGAAAAAAATTCAAATCATTTGTCTATAGCAGAGGTGGGGAATCTTTTATTTTCTAAAGGCCGCATTCATTTTTCTGATTCGACATAAGGCCACAGTAAACATTGACTAAGGCAGGGATGGCGAGCCTATGGCAGGCGTGCCCGAAGTGGCGCATTTGAGAATTAGGATGGCACGCGAATTATTAATTTATTCTGTTTTATCAATTTTCAAATGTTTTCCAAGATAAACGACAATCGTTTAAAAAATCAAGTTTTATCTGCTAAAAAAAATTACTGCTTGGGCATGCCACACAATCGAGAAATAGTATTTGAGGATTTTTTCATAGAGCTAAAAAAAGGGCTAAGTAAAAATATCTATATCCATATACAGTCAAACTTGGTTATTACGAGGAAGATAGGATCGACTGAATTTGCTTGTTATAAGCATTACTCGTTATATCAGAGAATAGGTGTTTTTAACTACTTCAAACATACTCATCACCAAAGACATGAAGTATCTGGAGCAGTCACATAACACAAAAAGTCGCAATTCAAACAAAAATACACAATTAGAATTTATTTACACACCCGTTACACACATATTACATTTTCATGTCAATCCACTTTTTTTATAAAATTTAAAATTGATGCTTGTTTCATTGTTTTCACTCTCATTGACGAGAAGCAGCTCGTTATATAGGTGAATAAATGTATGAAGGAAACCATAAACTAAAATGTCATCGAATGTTTCCTCATTACATCCGAGATCTCGCTATTTCCGTGATCGTAATAACCGAGTTCGCCTGTAGTTCTTTTATTGTTTGTATCATATAAAAACACAAGCCAATGTTATGTTTTATACATATTTTTACTTGTCGTGTGCTGCAAAATTTTATAGAATACATTAGTGTACCGTACAAGATAAAAGATTGTGTTTAATATAAATAATTTGATACTATTTTTTAGGCGACGTTAATTGGTTTGGCGGTCCCCAGCAAAAGAAACAGCTGTGGCCAGTGAACAAGCTCAAATTCAATGAGTATTCTTACGTCACAAAGGAAGAGGATAACTGCGCCATCGCTGAGCCTTATTGGGTTAGTGCGGCAGGAACTGTACTCCATGTCAACAAGATAGTTCCTTTGTTTATTGACCAAGAGAATATTGAAGAATCTCATCTGTGTTTCATATCTGAAAACAAGGATCCGTATTCCAAAAAGCGTTCAAGTAATATTCTTACATACGACATTGTTTTGACGGCAAATGCCAGAGAAGGACACGAATATGCTGTACGTAATTATCTGGGTAAGCCGGACGATGTCCCCGACTTCAGAATGGTTCAGCATCCCATTTGGTCGACTTGGGCCAGATACTTCAGACCGATCAACGAGTCGATTGTGATGAATATGGCCGTGGAAATTCTCGACAACAATTTCAAAAATAGCCAATTTGAAATTGACGATCTCTGGGAGGTGTGCTATGGATCTTTGACTGTCGATAAGAGGAAGTTCCCAGACATGAAGAATACCGTTCAGCATCTCAAAAGTCTTGGATTCAGAGTGACGCTTTGGATTCATCCTTTCATTAATGAGAACTGTGATCCTTGGTTTACAGAAGCAAAAAAAAATAGGTAAGTTCCTTACGCTCTTTGTGATAATTCATTTATTATCTCTGTCGCAGTCAATTCTATCAAAAGATTCCTGAGTAAAAATAAGAGACAATAAGATATAAAAATTTATGGGTAAAATACTAAAATACATGTTTCATTCAATGTTCCCTCTAATTTTTCTATTGTGTGTCAACTTCTGTGAGCAGTAAATTTTCGGCAAAATAAAAAATGTGCGCAAATATGAAAATTTGGTAAACCAAATTTATTTTTACAATATTTCTGTGTGCGGCCTTGTGCGGGGATGGAAAAATGTGTGCAGGCACATTTTGAGAAGTGTGCACCCGCACACCTTAGCGGGAACATTTATTTCATTGATAATAAGTTTGATGGGATTGGTATTCGAGGTCAGCTGCTGCAATGTAGGCCCAATTCACTGTGGGAAGTTCTACCTGACAGCTGGCTATGCAAAAACAAAAATATTCCAAATGTGGTGAATCACACCAGGAAAATTATAGACAATGGTAAATTAAATGATTTTTTTGTAACATATAATTGCTTATTATGACTTTAGTTATCTTGTGAAAACCGAAAATGGCAGCATATACACAAATTGGTGGAATCAGAACAATACACGTGCATCATATATAGATTTCACAAACCCCAGAGCTGCCAATTGGTGGATTAACCGTGTTCTGGATCTTAAGAACGAGTATGAATTTGACAGCTTTAAATTCGATGCTGGTGAATCTGGATGGAGTCCACAGGTAAAAATTATATAAATAACTGAACATAACCTAACCTAACTTAACTTTACTTAACTTCACAAACCCATAAAGTGGAACAACGATCCAAAAAAAACAATCAATATGAGAAAATGATTATTGTGAGTCATAATGTTTTACTTTTGCCTGATGCTTTATACGTGAGCAATCATTGCATACACTGAAAAGAGAACAAAGTAATCAAGTAGAGAAATAATTATATGAATGAAGTTTTTCATTTAAGATCGCAATTCAGACTGGAGATATCGACGAGCAGCCAGCTCACAATGTTATTGATTATGTGAGACTCGTAGCGCTACTGGGACCCATGATTGAAGTTCGTTCAGGACAAAGGTGCATATTTTTTTTTATTAAAATATCAATTAATCTAAATTACTTTTTATTAAAACACAATCATTGCCAATATTAAGCATCTCAAAAGTTGTTCTACGACAATTGGCTGTTATTCAGTCTTGCGGTTCAAATTCCAGTATGGACTTTAAAAAAATATTTAATTACTGGTCCTGTTCTAGTACCATCCTTTTATCCTTATTACCCGGGAACGAGAGGTTGAAAGACTTAATAAAAAGCAGATCTCGAAGAATAACTTCTTTTGAGTTAATCAAATGGATTTTTTTTAACTATGTCCGCTCCCAACGTGGAACATATGGTCTCCTAATGAAGGTATCTCAAAATGAGTTTTTCTACGAGAACTGTTACTCAATCGCTCAATCTCTCATAGATAGAATAGATAGGGCAGGACAGGACTAGTGGTTAGCTAATCGCTCCCGCCACACTAGTTTAATTTTAGGATGAGAATGGGGGGGGGGGGGGGGGTAAATTTTAGAGTTCACAAACATCCATGCCTTCGAACAGAAATCGAAAAATTAATTGAAAAATAATGGATTAGGAATAGTAAAAAAGTATTTTTACTGTGATTGTTAATTATTTTGTAATTAGAAAATACTAGACATTTTACAGATTTTACAGATACAAGATAAGTAAAATTATTATTTTTAGTGTAATAGATGAATCTAGGTGGAAGATGTGACAAAAGAGTCAGAAAATTGTTTACCTGGCATGCTGGAATCAATATTTTATCACTGTGGACTATGGTACGAAAGCCACACAAATATTCATTTTAATCTAGCCAATTTATTAGTAATAGCATACTGAGAAAAATTATATTCTAGAACTCAAGACTTGCCCGTGTTCGTCCGAATGGTTGACAAAGATACGCTTTGGTCTTTCGATAATGGTTTGCCAACATTGGTAACAACACTCCTTCAAATGAACATGGCCGGTTACACTATGGTACTTCCTGATATGATCGGAGGAAATGGCTACAATGAACGGCCATCCAAGGAACTCTTCATCCGTTGGCTGCAAGCGAATGTCTTCATGCCGTCTCTGCAGTATTCATTTGTTCCTTGGGATTATGACAGCGAGGTAATGAGAATAAGTACCATTTATCTTCTTAATAAACACTTTTAAAAAGTATTCATTGACAATGCTTGCTGGACAGACATTATAATACAAAATTAAACACTTTTTTTGTGTTAATTCAAAATATTTTAAATAAAATTAAAACCAGTTTCCCTCTTCAGTTTATAAGGATCATAGTCAGCAAAACTGGTCCTGATATTCAATAAAAAATGGGGAATAAGATTCAAAAAGTGTTTAATTTTTTAATTTATCTTCTTTTTCTAACCACGGCAAGTTCTACAATAAACTAGTCTATTATCAAGAAATTAATTATGTATTGTTGGATTGCAAGAATGTGAATGCTGAATCAACATGGCGGTTTGTTGATCTCAATCTAAGCCAAATTCATCTTTAGAAAGGATTCATCATGGAATATGGTGTTCTTGATTCATCGGTAAAAAGATAAAACTATATCATGATAGTGGATTCTCTGTATCCTGATTGATGAGATATTCAATGTAAAATTTGACTATGAGGACTGGAGAGTCAGATTACAATATTTCTTTCTTTTTAAACGCAATACTTAGCACCTACTGAAATTGTATTGAATATAAAACCTTGTTTTGAGATAATCAACTTTTTCGAATATCACAAAGTGATCTGAAATGTAGCTTTGCCGCAGACAATAAGGCACATGAATAAACCAAAATTGAACAAAGTGTTAACAGCCCAATCTGTACAGCTAAAAAGCGTATAAGCAGGGGTGGGCTGGAGGGGACTCAGAGGGGCTCGTGCAAGCCCCTTGTTAAATTTTACTAAGGCCGGCGAGCCCCTTGTTAATTCAAGCGAAAACAATATATTCAGATAAAATTAGTAAATAACTGCAATTTATAACTTATATATTATCTATAACAGCTTAAGTATACACAGTAGTACATTTTTAGTCATTTACATTGATGAGTTTATGGTAAATTGCATATTTTCAAACAATCGATTGCTTGTTTAAGTATTGCATATAATTGCTTCAGCGTGATAAAAAAAATCCACTCCTTCCTCAGAGCACCGCGAATCGCTTTGAGGTTAAGCGAGCCCCTTGTTAACGTATTGGCAGCCCACCGCTGCGTATTAGGTTATTTATATGTTTTTGCCAGTAATAACTACCAACGAAATTGACTACTTAGTTCATATTACTTCTATAAATATCGAAATAAATAATAATGTAATATGATTTAGCTTATCTTTTTATACGTTAGAGTGTGTTCAATTCTTTCGATTTGCATTCATAACTTAAAACACCTAATTTAATTTTTGACAGGTTTAATTTCAATTAAAAAATCTCACTCGGTGAGCTAAAAGTTATAATTAAATATTATTTTCTCAGACAACAAATTGATTTATTTTTCAGACAATTTCAATCTGCCACACATTCACAGATCTTCACGCTCAATATGCAGAGGAAATTTATTATGTGATGAAACAAAGTGCAAAGACAGGTCAACCCGTTAATGCACCAATTTGGTGGAACGATCCTTATGACACAATTGCACAGGGCATCGATGACGGTAACGTTTATTTATTTTAATTTTTATATATTAATATATTAAGCTCAGTGGAACCTCCCATAACAAGTTTAATTCGTTCCAGAATCTTACTCTTTATGTGAAACACTCGTTAAGCGAAACAATTTTTCCCATATAAAACAATGTAAAATACAATAATGCGTTCCATGCCAGAAAAAAAACAATTTTTATATTTTTAACATGTATTAAAGTAAAATCACATACTTATATATTGTTAAGGAGCGTAACAACCTGGAATGTGAAAAACAATGCAACTCCATAAGCTTGTCGGTGGTCAGTTCTTGACTGAACTCTTTCACAAGCTTATCAATTTTGTTGTTATCCACCTCCAGTCCCATGGTATTGGCCAAAAGTACAATCTCGTTGACTGTAGACATCACAGGTACTGTTTTAAACCCCTCAAAATCACATTCGACAACGCTCCTTGGTAAAGCTTTTTTCAAGCTGAAGTGAGGATTCTCTTGGTAACCCCTGTGAAAGTGATCTTTGCAAAACTCAGCGTCACTCGTTATGCGAAATGTCGTTCGTTAAGGGAGCATTTTATTCACAATCTGTTTTGCTCGTTATGCGAATTACTCATTATAAGAAGTGCTCGTTACGAAAGGTTCCACTGTATTAACTTACCCCTAGTATATCTCTAGTAATTACATATTCAAAATAATTGGTGTAATAACAATATTTTGCTTAATGGTCACACTATTTTTAAATACAACAATCTGTGTAGGCAGTTGTTTTTCAAAATCAAGAAAATACGCTACCCAGTGGCATAACTAGAAATTTGGAACTCTCGTGCAAATGTCACGCAAGGCCCTCCCACACAATTTATGATATTGAGTACGCTCCTTTTTTTACACTGTAGATACATTCCAAAAAAATCGTGTAAAAAAAGTGATTGAGTTTGTAGAATAATATAAAAATTTGTTCCCTGTATTTAAAAAACGATGTTATTTGAAAAAATAACAATATTAGAGTAAAGAAAATTGTGTAAAAAAAGGAAATAATTAAGGCCAAATAAGTATTTTACACAAAATATTACGATTGTCAAGAAAAAATAATACTTTTAATCGCTACTTGATTGCATTGTGAGAGACTAGACATAAATCGCTTTCATCACTAGAAATATCCTGACACGTCTAATGTGTTATGATTTAATGAAACCTTTGGTTTGTTATTACTGTCTTGTGTTGTTGAATTTCTTGTTATAAGGAATTCCGTTATTTGCTTCTATGTTTTTGTTTTTGGGAATCGCTATGCTATAATGTCGCTGGTTTTACCATCAACAATAATAATAATAATAACCACCTCCTTAGTGGAAGATATTCCTGGAATCAATGAAGAAGGGGACAACATGAGTGACTTGACATTACCTGAACTATCTTTGTGGTGGCCTTGGTTTGATGCTACAAGTTATAAGTAATAGTTCAAGTTGGGCCTCTTTGCCTTTTCTTTGTGAAGCAAGCATGACACGGGATATTTAAATGAAACCAAAGATCAAACTATTTAAAGAAGTCAAATACTTATTAAATCAATATTTCATTTTAGAGTTCCTACTCGGTTCGTATATCCTCGTAGCACCAGTCATGAAACAGGGTAATGTCACCCGAGACATTTATCTTCCCGCCGGCCTCTGGATCTATCGCGAAGATGACACAGTATACTACGTCGGGAAGAACTGGTATAAGGATTTCCCAGCACCTTTGGACACGCTGCCCTACTTTAAATTGGTTGGAACTTCAGCAGCGACTGCCAAAAGCATGAGTGTGATGGTGTTGGTGACAGCTGTCATTTCAATTTTATTCCGATGAGGCACACAACAAGACGTTACGAGCAATTTTATTATTTCAATTAAAACAACTTTTGCTCACAAAATAAACATAATATTTAAAGTACGAAGCTGTAACAGCATAATTACAGCTAGTTCCATATTATTTTTCTTTATCTTGGCCAGTATGATAACAAATCTTGATTTTACTATGAAAAGTTGATTTTACTGAATAAAATTGATTTTCATTTACTTGTAGTATGTTTTTGACGCTGAAAAATATCGTCGTTAATTTTCTGCAAACACGTATCTTAATAAGTTTTCAGGAGACACATAATTGTACTTTATTCTATCGCTGTCTCTATCGCTTTCTATTGCTGTACAATAAATACCACTGGTATGGTTTTGTCATCAATATCTATGATGAAGTTAAAAAGGCAGGAACCAAAGACATTTCCATCCATGCCACCTTCTCTGTTATGCCAAACGGCACACGATCATATTATTTGCTAAAAATATTTTTTTGTTAACGTTTTTGTATAAAATTAAATAAAGCATGAAATAAAATATATTTTGGGATACAAGCTAACGGAATATATTATTTGTAGACGACTGAGCCCTGAACTAGATTAAACAATATAAATATTCATTATATTAAGCAGGGTTTCCCAAACTTATTGTGCTATGGAACACTTTGCAAGTCTGGAAATGCTACCGGAAAACAGCTTATTTTTTAGGTTGGGTTATTCATAACAGTAAAAGTATATGTTATTAAATCACTCATTATTAATAATATAAAATTTAAAATAACTTTGATTATTCCACGTATTGTGTAACTAACTGTGACACGTGTTTCGCCTCTTTTAGAGGCATCTTAACTTATTATTTGTTGATTAATTATTTTTAAAACATGTAACATCAAAATATGAGTAAACAAAGCTTTTAAATTCTCCGCCTTCTACCTATATATTTGACGTTTTGAACATCAGTGGAGATTTGCCATCAATCGATTTTTAATATGAAGTAGAAGATGCTTAAATATGTTGAAGAGTTTACCATTCCAAATTTTCGCAGAACACCTATTTAGGTCCCGCAGAACATAGTTTGGGAAACCCTGATATAATGATTATTTTTAGTTTGTTATATCTATGAATTTATGAGCTTTTTATATTATGAATTTAAAACATTTGTACTGTATATGTGGATGTTTAAGTATTCAATACATTTATTTTCATAACAAACTACAGAATTATTTCACAATCATTAATTTTATTACTTCGATTAGATAAACTAAATGCGTTATTTAATGCTGCATATTCTTAAAAATGTCATATTTACAATATACTAGCCGGTTCCCGTCAAGCATTGCAATGCCACTCAAATAAAGACAGTGTTCGTGTTTTAATTACGTTTATTGAAGTGCAAGTCTGTTTAACGTTTGCTACCGATTGTCTATGGTACGACACATGCGCCACCTACTGTAGTTTAATTTTACTACGCCTATATCCTTCGCGCAAGTTGCATGAACGGTATGGCAGACATACAAACATTGATTTTTATATATAAAAAAAAACAGAATCTCTTATCAGTTGGTTATGCTAATCATGAACAAACCTGGTCTGGATCCACAGTTAATAAAAGCGGAATTAGTACAAATGAGTATTTTATTTTTTGAGGGAAACAATTATTTAATCGGAATATATTCAAATCAATTTATTGAAACACTTTTAAAAATGATTTTACATCCATCAAAATTGTAAATTGATTTGAAATGCTCAAAAACATCCGAGCCTTACCAAATCTTACAAGATACTGACCATACTGACCAGATGTGATGTGCTGAAGCAAAGAACTAATGGGATTTCTGGACTAACGGAAATTGGAGAGCTGCGCCACCTAGGTCAAACACACTTTATCAGCGCCAGTAAAAAGAGTTATCCCCACTAAGAAAACAGGGTACAAAAGAGGAGGCAGACTGTGGATTTGCTGACTGAATTGTGTTGTGAATGACTGCTGAAGAGTGGAGTTAAGGGCGGCCATTTTGTAGAGAGCATGTTGGAGATAGCTAGCTTTGTGTTGGCAACTTTTATCTTAAGCACTCCTGACAGTCGTAAATGACTGATGAAAGAAATGGAGAAAGTTGAAACGAAACGTTCTTACGTTACATATAGATAAAAGAATTTACACAATTCTTCATATTTCAATCATTCACCTCCTCTTTCTCAGTCATATTTATTATTATAGTTGTATAGTATATAAAAAGTTTAATAAATTTATACCTACATCCTTCAAATATTTAAAAAAAAATACTTTTCATTTTGGTTTTGTTATATAGTAATAACAATACAGACTTAATTACAGTCATAAATAAATTCAACAACTTCAAGGGCAACGATTATAACCAGAGACAATATAAATCAAAAGATTAAATAATGGTATGTAATAAATAATCTTTTAACTAAAAAAAAAACAATTTATCAATAACAAGGGAAATAGTGCTTTTGCAAACTTTAAGAATATAGTTTAATCAGACAATTCTAATTATTATCTTATAAATACTTCTAAAGTGTAAACAAAATAATTGAAAAGTACTTGAAAAACTCAGCGATTTGACATAAGCAAAGTAATTTTATCATTATAAAAAAACAATTATCTCTATTGCAGGAGTGTTTGATACAGTGCTTAATCTGTAAAACTGAATAAATTGTAAATTAATAATGTTTAATTCATATTTTTATTTATGTTTGGATATCAATGTATTTGTTTGAAAAAAGCAGTTGACAGCTTTGTCCTTCTCAGTAACATTTTAAAATACACACAATAAGAATTAAATAGCTGTAACATATCTTCATTTCCTTTCCATTCCACTTATTAAAATATTTGGAATTGCTGAGAAGAAGGTAAAAACACCTAACAGCTGAATAATAAATATTTAAATTTTTACTGTTTTTATTTATTGCAAATTGTTGTGAAACTTCATTATTTTTTTATGACTCATATATAGTCTAAAGCTAAAACAGAACTTAAAGGAAAAGACAAACTGACAAGTGTTTTGAGATTTTCAAATAAAGGTTTCATACTGGTCCTCCATTTACATGTTTTTGCCAGGATTTCCTTTATTAGAATATTACTTTAAATACAACGGAATTCAAAAATCAATTTAACATTTTTTTGTGAGTAAGGAGTTTTGCCGTGGAAGCAGTGGCAGATTTAGCACATGAGAGAAATTTGGAGGCTATGTTTTTCGGATCAAATAAGAATGATTTGACTTAAGATAAAATTCGGAGTTCCTAAATTCCTCATTCGCTGAAAGGGTAATCCGCCACTGCATGGAAGCAATGATATGAGCAATGGTAAGAGCTTATGCCCTGTGAATCTGTACCAGACAGAGAGGGGCGAGCCCCTTATTAAATTAAGAAAATCAATATTCTCAGATCTATGGGTTACATAATGTATACTAATGTTATGTATACACAACATCGACCATTGTGCAATGTTGATTCACTCTGACATAACATGTAACAATAAAACAAATATTTCATTCTTTTCTCTTTAGTTTCAATCGAGAGTCCCAATCGAAAGCTCAAACAGCTAAGTTTATCATATCAATATTTCTTCGTGTTCTGATATTATTTTGATTTGATTAGATTAAGTGATTTATAATAAAGTTCTATAAAATATATGATATGGAATAAAGTGAAACATCTTTAATAAAATGAATTGTTTGATTTCACATTTAATCAATAACACTTATGCATTTTAATTAAATTTAGGAACACAGTGTTTTACAATAAGTGTTCTTGACATAATATCTACAACAATTTCATTATAACCTTTGAAACATGCAATTGGAATGAAAAGAATATAACCTATTTCCGTGTCAATCTTGAAACTCTTCACTCTTGAAATCTAGTGAAGATAAATACATTTTCAGCTATTGATATTGATTAAATAACAGCAAATTGTGCATTGTTACATAATATATAATAATTATATAAAGTAACATTCAATAGCTTTAATAATTATTGCGTACAATTGTATGAGTGTACATATCGTGTGGATATTATCATGAAAGAAATTGAGAAAAATAATATCTGTAATTAATAATTATATCATGCCATTTAAAGCCCTGAAAATAACTAAACAGAGTATGATGTGTATAAAAACAAGGAAACAATTAAATAATATGACATTAGGACGCCACAATGTCTTTATTAAGACTCGCTTGTAAGTATTTATTTTGTTTTTTTTATTAATATTTTGCATAATTAATTTAAGACGGGATTTTAAAAATATTTTTGATGAATTATTGTTGGTTCTTGCTCATATGTCAACTGATATTTTAGGTTTAAATGAGTTGAGTACATTTTAAATATCTGTGAAGACCGTACTTTATATTACACGGAAATTTAAAGTGACATTTCAGTTACTGTGATCATAATTTCCAATATACATTCATGTTTTAAGTTCCTTCACCGATGTTGTACAGTGGAACCTCTTATAAGGAGTTTAATTCGTTCCAGAATCTTACTCGTTATGTGAAACACTCGTTAAGCGAAACAATTTTTCCCATATAAAACAATGTAAAATAAAATAATGCGTTCCATGCCGAAAAAAAATCATTTTTTATAGTTTTAACTTATGTATATTCAAATAAATATATATACTTTCCTATGCTTTCAGCTTTTCTCTTATTGCGCCAGAAGATTGTTGCTCTGCTACTTCCTCCTCCTCCACTAACAAACTCTCCTCCATAACTTCTTGCTGTGAAAAACAATGCAACTCTATAAGCTTTTCGGTAGTCAGCTCTTGACTGTACTCTTTCGCAAGCTCATCAATATCATTGTTATCCACCTCCAGTCCCATGGTATTGGCCAAAGACACAATCTTGTTGACTGTAGACTCCACAGGTACTGTTTCAAAACCCTCAAAATCACATTCGACAACGCTCCTTGGCAAAGCTTTTTCCAAGCTGAAGTGAGGGTTCTCTGATAACCCCTTCCCACGGGGAACAGACAGAGTACAACTAGTTGCAATTAGCTCCACCTTATATGGCCTTTTAATACTTAGCACTGGTCCAAAATATTCATAGTGTAATGCCTAAATTTCTTTTATTTTTCTAGGTGGGTTTTTAGTGTTGGTAGGCACAGTGTTTTCGATTGATTTAGCAACTCTGGTAGTAGATGAACACTTTGCAGTTCATATCGATAGAGCTGACAATGGACTGGAGATACTGATAACAAAAAGTAAGTGTCCGCAATTGTTTTTATTTTGAGGTTTAATATGATTGCCAACGTATTTAAGGTAATAAATAAATGCAGAACTTCATATACAGAGCACAGTGAATACTGGCATCTGCAGAGTGTCTATATACTTGCAGAATATATTGCTGGACTGTATAACACAATACACTGTGTTGTAGTTCTCCAACTGACAGTGGTGCCATTTTCAGGAAACTGAATGTCCACCAGCAGTGAAAAGAGATTTCTGGATAAACGACATTTCAAATTGAAAAAAATAAATACTTAATATGAAAGCTGTAAATCATATTAAGTCATTCATATGTCAGTGTTTGATTAAAGCCCTTGAAACCTGCAACATTTTCGATGTGTTGGTTATTGATATCCATCATTTTACAAATATGTTCTCAAAACATTATTTCTAAATACAGTGGAATTCCCAATTACATTACCCCCAATAACGCGCTGGCTTGAAATATTCGCCGCAAATCCCCCAATTGCATGGTTGCATTATCGTTACTATGAGACGGTCGAGATGTTGGCAAGCGTCTGTGTATTAAACATGTTTCAGGCTATACACGTATAGCGGACGACTGTCTGTGTGGGATTTTGGTGCCCTTAGCATTTTATCACTTGGTAACTAAATATTTCGTCAAAATTTTTTTTTTGCAAAACTAAGATTTCCCTTAGTTTTGCATTTTTTGCGGAAAAACCAAGTCCATAATTTTGTATGGTATTCACACCCCCAATTACACTGTCCCGACTTTGGTGTAAATGGGGGTTTTACTGTATACAACATGTAAAAGCGTAATTCCTATATTGACAACTTAGTTATGTTCGTAAAAAAATTTACAACAGAATCCTCGCAGTATTACTCATCCAGACAAGAATTATTACTATCATTATTGACATAGTTCAATGTCATCTTAATATCAACCCTACCCACATTGGCGATATTTGTGTGAAATTTGCAACATCTGTTGCAAATTTCGTTATGTTCGTTACGTTAGTTATGTTCGTAAAAAAATTTACAACAGAATCCTCGCAGTATTACTCATCCAGACAAGAATTATTACTATCATTATTGACATAGTTCAATGTCATCTTAATATCAACCCTACCCACATTGGCTAACATCTGTTGCAAATTTCACACAAATAACTTTAATAAAATATTACCATGTTTTTTTCTCACAACCAGTAAAAGACTTCGCTATTGTATTTCCTATTTTATTATGTGTGTTTTGATGTTTTCAAAACATATTTTACCAGCTCTATTTGTCTATTGGTGTAGTCATGTCCGCGCGTCACCTTTAATCTAAAATTAATGTCCAATGGGTACAGAAGAGAAACAAGTCAACTGTTGAGTCTATAAGAGGCGTTCTAGATGTGCAATACACTTTTAAATATATATTTTGTCAAAAGCTTAATACATACAGAAGGTAACAGATTTTCAACAGGAAAATTTTATCTTTAGAAAAGCATAAAATGGACATACAAAAATAAATAATGTTACTAACCTAATCTGACATAACATAACCTTGCCTAACATTTATTATGACAGATGTTTTTTCTTACTGTCAAGTGAATAAATGATTGAGATGTTTAGCATCACAGCCTAGGTAAAAATATGGGATAAATTTGGGTTAAGTAAGGTTAGGTTAGGTTAGGTTAGGTGATTAGTTGATATTAGTTATTTAATGACTGCCAGATGGTATATCGCTCTTGCTTAACGTTTTTTTTTAAGAATTTTTGTGTTTATGCTTTCTATACTTTATCTGCTTTTAATGCTAGATGGAGAACGGCAAAGCTTAGGTAATATTGGATATTT
This sequence comes from Himalopsyche anomala, assembly GCA_031772345.1. Taxonomy (NCBI): domain Eukaryota; kingdom Metazoa; phylum Arthropoda; class Insecta; order Trichoptera; family Rhyacophilidae; genus Himalopsyche; species Himalopsyche anomala. The sequence goes on along the minus strand of CM062834.1, from coordinate 23,633,976 downwards.
GGAGCAAACATGGAGCAAAGAATATATTAAAGTAGAAGATGGCGTCATCCACTTGCAGCATGATGATGTTCAAGGAACATTCACTCCAAAGAAGTACGGTTCAACTTATGAAGTAGCTGTTGACTGGAGAGCACCACCAAGTCGGAGATTGCAGGACTGTTTTGCCCTTGGTAACTATTATATAAAGTATTTATATAATACAATACAATACAATTACAATGTTATGAAACGGATCTTGATTAGTTATTAGGTCATTTCAAAAAATGACAGTAACAATTAGCTTATTTCTGTGCTTGAAACTGAAAACATAAAAATACTTACATTTAAACTAATTGGTAAGCTAAGCCTAATTAAATTAATAACTGTAAATTATAACCGGCGTGCTAGGTAATAAATAAAAAAGACGATTTCCACAATGTTGCCTGAGCTGAGGAATTTTAGTTACTTTTTAGTTACGAGATGTAAGAATTTTATTTGTCAGCTAGAAAAGAATCTTTGCAGACCTAGCTTATATGTCCCAGAGATACTGCATGTTTTTGAGAAAAATAATTTTGCCTAATATACACTCGAATTCGATATTTTAAAAACCTATATTTACTCAGTATAGATAACACTACACATATTCATCAAAATATTGCTTATATTCTATTAGAATACCAAGTATTTGATTTTTAAATGTTTTGGACGTGTTCGCTTGCATGTGGTCCGGACACCTGTGTTCGCTTGGTATTCAAGTGGTTAATATCTCTACAGATCTTATACTTTTTATAATAAACCAAAATATCTGAACTCTTCTATAGTTTATATTGTTATTATGTTTTTTTAGGAAACAATCAGTGGTATGGAGGTCCTCAACAAAAACGTCAATATTGGCCGATACAAAAACTTAATCTGACAGAATATTCTTACGTAACGAAGGAAGCCGATAACGCTGCCATTGCTGAACCGTATTGGTTAAGCTCGGATGGATTCTACATATACATCAATGGCACAAGCCCATTGTTTATTGACCAAAACAATATAAGACACAACTATGTATGTTTTATAGCCGATGTCAAAGCACCGTATTCAAATAAACGATCCTTCAATCAACTGAGCTATTCGTTAGGTACATCTCGAGATGCTCGTGTCAGTCATGAATTTGTCAGTAAGAAGTATTTCAAAAGACCTACCGGAGTTCCCGATAAACTGATGGTCCGGCATCCTATTTGGTCGACTTGGGCTGAATATAAAAGGCCAATCAACGAAACCACAGTGATGGATTTTGCTGATAAAATATTAGAAAATGGTTTTAATAATAGTCAGTTCGAGATTGACGATTTGTGGGAGACTTGTTATGGCTCTTTTAATGTGGACACAGAGAAGTTTCCTGATCTAAAAAACCTGACATCGACATTGAAGCGTAAAGGATTCCGAGTTACCGTGTGGATACATCCGTTCATTAACAAAGGATGCGAACCTTGGTATTCCGAAGCTCTTCAAAAAGGGTAAATATTTTTTTTAACCTGTTCCTCTTGCTGTCAATCTTTGTGCGATAGATGCATTGTATCCGATTTCTTCTGCATTAAAATCAGTTTAGTATAAATAAGCCATTATTGAAAGAAATCTGATTAATATATACAGTAAAACCTCCATTTAAACTAAAGTAGGGACAGTGTAATTCGGGGTAGTGTAATTGGAGGAGTGAATCTCATACAAATTTAGGGATTTGGTTTTTTCCGCAAAAAATGCAAAACTAAGACTTCTACAAAGTGAAGTTACTAAGTGATAAAATGCAAAGTGCACTAAAATCCAACACATAGACAGTCGCCCGGCTATACGTGTATAGCCTGGCATGTGTTGAATACACAAACGCTAGCCAAGATTTGACTGTATGCGCCGCACAGATGACCGTCTCGTAGCAACGACAATGGAATGCGACAGTGCAATTGGGGGATTTGCGGCGAATATTTCAAGCCAGCGCGTAATTCGGGGTAGTGTAATTGGGGGTTCCACTGTACACAGTTTTTAAAAATTTTCAATTGGTTTATTGATTTGTATTTAAAGGCGTAAATTTCTGTCATGTCGAAAATTCCTTTCCGCCAATCTGATCATAAAAAGTTGCTAAGTCATTTCGATAAGCTAACCACTAGTCCTGTTCTAGCTATATTCTTCTTTCCTTACTCTTATCTAAAATGAGAAGTTGAGTAACTAATTAACAAGCAGTGTAGAAAAACTTCCGTTGGAATGAACTCCAATCAAAGCCAATATACTCAACATCGAAAGCAAAAATGCTAAATATTTGTTATTTCTTTTTGATAGATATTTTGTCAAGAGTGAAAGTGGAAAAGTGGACACCTCATGGTGGAACAGTGAAGGTGAGACGGCGGCTTACATTGACTTTACCAATAAGGAAGCCGGAACATGGTGGTATAACAGAATTGCGGCACTTCAAACTAAATATGGAATCGATAGCTTCAAATTTGACGCTGGGGAAACCAGCTGGTCACCTCAGGTATTTTAAGCTATTATAAAATAAGTTTGATTATATTCTGCCAGGTCCGTGATGCAGTGGTCAACGCTGTTGGCTTTCGAAACAGTAATTTTTCAATCGGTTTCTGTTTCATGTGAGTGTTTGGATGTGAAAAATTGCATCCCAACTTTACAATTCCAAAGTAACGGAGTTTTGTGAGAGTGATTCCTTGACCATTGTCTTAGCCCCTATCTTTCTATCCTTCTCTCTCCGAAACAGAGAGATTTAGCAACTGTGTAACAAGCAGTTATTGCAGAGAGATTGAAATACTTCTATTAAGAATATGGCCTTCACATTACACAAAAAAATGCATTCTATTCAAAGTATTTTAAAAGAACGATAATTATTTGATTATAATTTATTATTTCAAGTAGCTTTGATCGTATTTTTGACTCTATGACCTGGTTATAATTTGCTTAGTTTGAGATTGTGCAAATTCAATAAGTTTTAAAAATGCTTAAACATTATTTCAGATACCTGTTCAGAATGGAAATATCTACTTCCACCCTCATCACATCACAAAAGACTATGTAGATTTATGCGCCAGGTTTGGACCGATGGTGGAGGTTCGAGCAGGTTATGGGTAAGTGTGCGTCTTTAATAATTATAAAGCTTACAGGAAAAACAATCACATAGTTTTGTGATGGAAACTAAAAAAAATAGTTTATTTACGTGCCAATAGATAAGCCGATTGTCTAAATTGAGAGCTAGGACATAAATTATGAAACAACATCAGAATTGAGATGGAAAAAAGCTTTTGAAACAAATGTTGCATCTTTTTTGCGAACAACAATAATGCCACAATACACTCGAGGCAAACAATCGAGTGCTACATCATACAAATGTTGGTCTAAGGTGCTACAAGATTGACATTTAAGCATTTTACGTTTAGAAAATGGAGGCTTTTGAAACGCATCAAATGTGATAATTTCCAAGATTGATAATGTCATCGATGACAAGGTTCTTGATAGCTTAGTAAGTCAAGATATCTTATTGCTACCATAAAACAGACATTGGTTTTAATAATGAACACAAATTACTCTAATTCATCATGCAAGGTACATTTGTAGGCAGCAGAGGTGTGGATCAAAAAAATCTGTCGACCACGCAGTCTTTGTAAGACTTGTAACATAAAACTTTGATGTCACTATAATTCAAATTGGATGTACAAACATAATATCACAGTTATGTTGGAACAACAAGCTGACAAGTGACACTCTTTCTTCTTGGATCGATCATCGTATTATTAGTTACCAGATGAATTTTCTCTGCTTTTCAGAACCCAAGACTTGCCAATATTCGTACGTATGATTGACAAAGACACTGAGTGGAACTTTGAGAACGGCTTACCCACCCTCGTGACCACTCTCCTACAGATGAACATGAACGGCTATATCTTTGTTCTTCCTGATATGATCGGCGGAAATGGGTACAACGAGCCACCCTCAAAGGAACTCTTCATTCGTTGGCTTCAAGCAAACGTTTTTATGCCCAGTTTACAGTACTCTTATGTACCGTGGGATTATGATGAAGAGGTTTGAATATTATTCATTTGATCTGTTGCCATTGAATAAGAGCATATTATAATCCATTGTGATACTGTTGAAGCTGAAATGTTCCACGTACTGGACATCTTTTAATGTGACACCATGGGAAAAAGAAATTTGACAAAATTCAATAGTGTGTGCCAAATATGTTTAGCACCTAACCTCAAATTTTAATGATTTCTATCATGTAAACTTTGTGTTTAGTACTTTGTATGCTGAAGACAAGCCTAACACTACCCTGTATTGGAATATGGTTATATTCATTTTCTTATTCCTTGCTCTAAAGCTTTTAAGTATAACAATTCCAGCAAACTAAGATTTATAGTATAATTTACAAGTCTGATATTTCTTCCATTCCAGGCAATAACGATCAGTCAAAAGTTTACAGACCTTCACGCAGAGCACGCTGACCATATTTATCATGTAATGACGCACGCAGCAGTGAACAGTTCACCAGTCAATCCACCAATATGGTGGATGGATCCAACTGATACTGAAGCTCAAAAAGTGTGGGACGGTAAGTTCACAACACTATTTTTTATATTTAATTTTTTTATTCAGTTTTGGCTTTGGGAATCAGAGGCAATGCGGAATTATCAAATCTTTGAACCATGTCTGTTCGCAATGTGAAGTTTATGGCGATGGTAACGACGAAAACGATTGGATAAACATGATACTGCGCTTTTTCAGCAGTGAACGTCTTAAGAAGACAATGCTGATCACTCAGAAGCTAGGCATTAAAAATTTCAGTTATTAATCCCCGATTTTGTTTCACCTGCTTATGATTATAACCTTATCTTGCAGTTGATTAAAAAGCAATTCCAATGATAGTTAGTCATTGTCCTTTTACTCTTGTGAAGCTCATATCTAACTGTTTTCAGAATATCTGCTGGGAGACGGTGACATCCTTGTTGCGCCGGTGATGGATAAGGGTGCTAAGTCGAGAGATGTCTACCTGCCAAAAGGAACCTGGTTTGCAGAAGGAAATCCTAACAAAAAGTTCCAAGGGAAAGCGTGGATCCGCAATTATTCAGCACCTCTCGATACTTTGCCCTGGTTTACATTGGATAGGACTGCGAATGCTTTTTGAGAATGTTCTGAAAACTGAAAGCTTGTTAATGATTATTACAATATAATACAAAATATTAAATAGATAACTTTGTTAGTTACATTGCAAAAAATATTAAAATTATTTTTTTAAATGTTTTACTGCAATATACAGTGGAACCCCCAAATACGCTACCCTGAATTACACACTGGCTTGAAATATTCGCCACAAATCCCCTAATTGCACGGTCGCATTCAATCGTCGTTATTACGAGACGGTCGTCTGTGCCGCGCATACAGTCAAATGTTGGCTAGCATCTGTGTATTCAACACGTGCCAGTAGAGGTCTGCACGGGCCAAAATTTTACAAAACTACCCGGTCCGAGCCCGAAAAACTCACGCCCGACCCGGCCCGGGCCCGAGTCTAATACCGCACTTGTTACCCGAACCCGACCCGAAGCCCGAAACTCCTTATTTTAGCTCACCGAGGAATTTGAAATCCTCGATTTGCTATATTTTTCCCCAGATTATATCCCAAATTCCAAAGCCCGGCCCGAGCCCAACTCTCAATTGCCCGTGGGCTAAGCCCGGGCCCGTGCAGACCTCTACGTGCCAGGCTATACACGCATAGAAGTCGACTCTCTATGTGTAGGATTTTGGCGCCCTTTGCATTTTATCACTTGGTAACTAAATATTTCGTCAACTTATGTCGTCCCACGAGTCATTTCTTTTTTTATTCTGGTTTTATATTTGCGGTTTGAAGTATCCTACAATATTTGATGGCTTTGGTATAGCGTTACCTTACTTTGAAAAGGTTCTAACTGATATTTTGGCATAAAATGACCTTTTGGTCGGAAAATGTTGTATTTGCCACAATCTAAGATATATATTAATTTCAGTCATGCATTTTTAAATAAAGAAGTTAGCAGGGAACGTACATGGCAGTGCCTTGTTACGTTAGCTACAGGGAACCCCTATCCTGTATCTTTTTTTATCCAACTGGTAGGATTCCGGTGTCTTGATGACCGTCGGGTACTATCAATAGGATTACTCGGTGGAACTAAGAGATGCTGACATGTCATGGGAGGAAGAAAGCAATTAGTTGGGACAAAGAATCATTGAGGCGCCTCATGGTAGACATATGCTTCAGATATTAAGATATCGACTGTGGAAAGGAAAAAGGACGTAACCTACAGTTTTTTCAAAACACCTTTTTTCGATAATCACAATGTATAAAACTTGATACACATTCTATCAAAAGGATGCAAGCTGAAAATGCCAAATTATTATCTAAATTTAACTTTTAAGTTTGAAAAAGATGACGTAAAAAATGAAAACCAAGAAAATAGATTGAAGTAAAGGTTTTTCTTAGACAATTTCTTCAATTGAAATTAGATTATGTCAAATAAACACCAGTTTAGAAGTCCTCGTGCATTTCAAGGTTGTGTATATTTCATAATTTGAATATGGCCCAAAATCATCAAAACACGTTTTTAGTGCTTCCTGTAAAATTTGCAATATGTGGATTACGTCCTTTTTCCTATCCACAGTCGATATGGTCAAAAAACAATAATAAAAAAAAATAATTGGTGGGTGAAAGAGGTCAAAATCTAAAAGCACCTGTGCATAAATTATTTCAAAGGTGTTAAAAAGCCAGAAGATTTCTCCTGCCTACTTAATTATGTCTCAAGAACATAGCAAAAAAGATTTGGAATAATAAATGAAGTTTTAACACCCTTATTATATTCATTTATGAGCTGAATATTTAATGTTTAGAGACAGTGTTGGCACCAATTGCTGTCTAGTACTTAATGATATGCCTTGTTATTTTTTCTCTTTAAAAATGTCAGAACGCCTTTTTTACAAAGTACTCTCTGTGGAAAAATGCTTAAAGTTTCTATTCAGGGGCGAAATGGAAACAATTTGATGTTTATTTAAAATTTCAAGTCATAATAATGAAATACTATATTATAATTATTAAAACATTCATATTTTTATTTTTAAATGATGTACAAACTTCCTCTTCTTTGATTCAAGTTGATCTTTTACCTTTCATAGTTGAACCAATATATAGTAAAACCCCCATTTACACTAAAGCCGGGACCGTGTAATTGGGGGGAGTGAATCTCATACAAAATTAGGGATTTGGTTTTTTCCGCGAAAAATGCAAAACTATGATTTCCCATAGTTTTCCAAAAAAAAATTGGATGAAATATTTAGTTACTAAGCGATAAAATGTAAAACGCGCTAAAATCCAACACATTCGACAGACTATCGACCGACGACCGTCCCGTAGCAACGATAATGGAATGCGACCTTTCAATTGGGGAATTTGCGGCAAATATTTTAAGCCAGCGCGTAATTCGGGGTAGTGTGATTGGAGGTTCCACTGTAATATGTTTTAATATAAAATAAAAATAACTTTGATTATTCCACGTATTTTGTATCAAAATGTGACACGTGTTTCGCCTCTTTCAGAGGCATCCTCAGACAACTACTTTCGCAAATGTTTGCTTAAGTACGAATGGCGTAAAATCATTAATTTAGGAGACACTTCATCGAAGATAGCTAAATTGCTGCCAGAAAACATAGAACCCGCATTTTATACAGTTAATAATTTAGGTAAAATTTTATTGAATAGTAAAGATCGCGTAGAATCATTGTCACAGAGTGGTATCTATCGCCTCTCTTGTGGAGACTGCCTCGCTTCATATGTAGGGCAGACAGGTAGAAACTTTAATATTAGAATTAAAGAACATATAAGGTGTCTAAAGAGTAACAATTTTTCAGAGTTTTTTCATCTAATCGAAAACGAACATAATTTTAATCATAACAGTAACGTAGAAATACTCCATCGAGTAAATAAAAAAGGCCTTAAAATGAATAGTCTAGAATTTCTACGAGGTGTCAATGCTAGACAAAGCATTTTTTTTTTTTTTTTTAGTGTATGTTGTTTTATAAATAAGCAAATGGAGATAGATCTATTTCTAAAAAATAGCAAGGAAGTCAACTGAGTAAGCTCCGATGAACTCTACTCTAATATTAGGTAAAACGGAAAGAAATGACATTTTTTGTTATTGTGACAAAAAAAATATTTAAAAAAAAAATGATACAATATTATTCTGTCATATAATTTTCCTCGTTGTCTTTTATCGTCCTCCATAAAAGAGGCAACTTTTTGATACCCTTTTCGTAAAACTCTGGTGACTTACTGGCAAAATACAAATCCAGGTGATTTTTCACCCGGTCAGCGTTTGTAAATTTTTTGTCACGAAGTGAATGCTTCATCGACTTGAAGAGATAATAATCCGAAGGTGCTATGTCCGGTGAATATGAAGGATGTGGCAGAAGTTCGAAATCAAGTTCTCTTATTTTTTGCTGAGTAATTTTTGCCGCATGAGGTCTCGCATTGTAATGTTTTAAAATCCGCCTATTGTTATTGACCAAAAAAGATCGTTTTTTTAATAACTCTGCTTTTAATCGTTCTAGTTGAGCACAGTATAGCTCTGCCGTAACTGTTTGACCAGATTTCAATAATTCAAAATGTATTATCTTCGAAACATCCCACCAAACACACAACACAACTTTTTTTACGTCAATGTTGGCCGAGGAGTAGGCACAGGGACTTGATTTGGTGATAGCCATTGTTTTTCCCCCTGGTATTAATGTAAAGGACCCATTGTTTGTCCCCGGTAATTATCTTTCTGAGAAGTGGATCCGTTTCGTGCCTGGACAATAGAGAAGCACAGATGGTCACGCTTGTTCCAAGGCCGTTTGAGATAGTGTGTGTTTTAGAGAGAGCGTGCCTGTGTTTTTTTCCCAATCTTTTCAGATGATCTTGCACAGTTGTTATTGGACATCCAATGTCGTGTGACAATTCCTTCACTATTTTACGAGGATCAGCTTCCACCAATTATTTTAGGAAGTCATCATCGATTTTGAGGGGTCTTCCTGTTTTTGGTCCTTTAACTCCCTATCGCCACTTTTGAACTTTTGAAACCATCTAAAGCACTTTCAAAGTTTCAAGACGTCACCGTAAATGTCACAAATGGTCTTCGTAGCTTTTTTTGGTTTTAATCCTCTATCGAATAAAAACAGCATAAAACAGCGCAAATGTGTTTATTCAATCTCAGGCTTCTCCATTTTTCCACAACGGCAAAAAAAATATAAAATATGTTGAAATGGAAAGAGTACACACAGAGCTTTAAAATAATACCAACCCCGACGTGTTAGCTCAACGGCAACCGTTGACAAACAGATTTTAAAGTGACGCGCCAGAAAAAATGTCATTTCTTTCCGTTTTACCTAATACATAAAAAATAGTTTTCGTCGGAACTCACCCACGTCTACGTGGAATATGTCGATATCCGAAGCAATATTGTTGAACACCGTTAAAGCTCTCGCCAGTGGCATCCCCATTGGCAGGTTGGTTCTACATCTTGTCATTCTTACCCTTGGTGATGATTAACGGTGAGGCTTTCTTGCCATCCAGACGAATCGCCAAAATACAGGTAACACATGCCACATTTTGGCGTTCACATTATTTTAACTAGGGCTTATTTTTGGGGAGGGCTTATATTCCAAAAAATCCTGAAAATTACGCTAGGGCTTATTTTCGGAGGATGTCTTATTTTCGGAAAAAAAACGGTAGCTTATGCAGTGGAGATGTTTTGACATTGGCTTGATTATTAGATAGTCTAGTCCTGCAATTATACCCCATGAAACTTACCAATCCTGATAACTATTTATTTTAAAAAACTTTGAACTGATACTTCAGATTGGTTTTTCTTAAAAAGGTGCTTTAACATTGAAATATCTTCCCGAGCCTTCCTATTAACAGTTAAATTGACAATCTTTGTATACTAAGAGCTGTATTTTTATTGTGAGCATTTAAAAAAAATTAGCATTCGGGAAGTAATGTTGGAGTTTATAAACTTTCCCTTGTTTCAAAAAATCCATTACATGAAATAGTAAATTGTCAATTGAATTTTCGTTTTTAACCACTTGAATACCAAGTGGACACAGGTGTCTGGAACATATGCAAGCGAACACGGATGTCCAAGGCATATAAAAAATAAAATACTTGGTATTCTAATAGAATATAAGCAATATTTTGATGAATATGTGTAGTGCTATCTATACTGAGTCAATATAGGTTTTTAAAATATCGAATTCGAGTGTATATTAGGCAAAATTATTTTTCTCAAAAACATGCAGTATCTCTGGGACATATTAATGATTTATTTGCGTAGTATTCAAACGGTTAATTGGTTGGGGCGTTGAATCATACTATTGAGAATAGATTCATTATGCTTAACAATCACAGCTTTAGATGGTAATAAAGGCTCATAAAAAATATTTTAATTTGTAGAGACAAAATATAAGGTCCGATTCCACCTCTGTTACTTTTCAAAATAATGTTTCCTGCATGCAATTTGATAAAAGTAAAATATGCTTGAAAAATAATAATAACTGTGTCTTAGGAATAAAATGCCAACAAATAACTGTAAAGTTACATCTTGTATCTAAATCAGTGATCGGTAAACAGTCAAAGAACTTAGTAGTACTAAAATTTTTGCAAAATGGCTGTTGAAAAAGAAATAAAATATTTTAATTTCCACTACAGACTGCTTCGATTTATAGGCTTGGGTTTATTCCGCGATCCAGAATTGAAAAATTACCAAAACTTTTCAAATCCATTATACGTATGCTATTCCATCGTCCAACTTGGATTCTGGGTATTTTTGTTTACCATAGCTCTATGGATGCAAGTTCCATACATATACAAAGATCTGGACAGACTTATGTTGAATCTTTCGTTTAGTGTCACATTTACGTTCTCTTTCATAAAACTTTACATTGTATTGTTTAAGAACACGGCGATACAGGAAATCGTTTACGCGATCGAAAACGAAATGTGCCAGTTTTATCAGAATAAGAAAATACTTCGCTGGACTGTCCAGATGAGTAAAAAACTAACAATATCCGTTTTATGTTTCGCCAATTTAACAGTTATAGGTCTTATAGTCGGGGGAGCGGCGCAAGCTTATTGGTCACCGCATATTTACACTTCCAAAACAAATTCCACAGCATTTAAACCTTCGGATAGAATACTACCGATGCCTGTTTATTTACCGTTTGAAATTACATCCGATCTTGTGTTTTCTGTAGCGTTTGTGTATCAAATCTTAGGTATACAATGGTACGGAAATTTAGTGGTTCTTATAAACACTTTTATGAACACAATTATGGTACATTTTAGTGGAAGGTTTGCCAATTTGAGATATATTATCGAAAATTTGAAGTATATTGCAATTATTCGTCTGCAATTGCAAACATCAGATTCAAAAGAAAATGATGTGTTCAAATTTGAAGAAATTATGGAAAATTTAATCTACGACGAGGTCGAATCAGAAGATGGACAAATAAAGCATTCATTATTGGACAAAGAGACGGAGTTTTCTGAAAAGAAATTGAATAATCAAATGTATGTATGTCTGAAAGAATGTATTCAGCATCATATTCTAATAATAACGTAAGTAAAGTTTATTAATACTGGTTGTAATAACATCTAACGTGTTGATCACCTAATGCTTGGTTAACTGGATGGCTGTCACAGACGAGATATCATGTCGAATTTTTCACGAATTTACCTCGTCAATAACAAATTAAATTATGGCCGTCATGCAAATGCACTTTTTTGCTACGGCAGCCAAAAGGTTAAAGCATTAAAACATTTTATGCCCAGGGGATACTATGAAGTATGAAACATATACAAAAAAAAATGTTAAGCGACATATATATTCTTTTAAGTTGTTCACTGTCAATACTTGGTGGAATGGCATTATAATAAAAATAATAAAAGATTTTTAGTACTTTTCCCACTTAAAATCTTTTATTATTTTTATTATATATATTCTTGTAATTGATAACATTAGTGAATGACAAGATCTGATAATAATTGATTATATCTTTTCAGATATGTCGAAAAGTTTGAAGCAGTTTACAATATTGCATTTTTGAGTCATGTAATCAACAATTTGAATGTCATATGTCATGTAATGCTGCAAATTTCTGAGGTAAGATGGTCAAGTTTCGACTGTAACTAAGTATGTGTAAATTCATTTGTGTGTAATTAAAATTGAGCTCTAATGAAAGCAGAATTAATAATGTAAATTTTTCTACTCATTCTTTTTTAGTTGTCAATGTTATTGAAATGCTACTAGGTACATACTAAAATATTAATTAAGATTCCAGTTGAATAGCTACTGCAAAAAATAATTTAAGGAAAAATAAATAACAGTAAAATGTCTGAAAACCTATTTACTAAATTGTACATTTTAAATGGATTTTTCATGACAAAGGGAAATGTTTTAATTTTGCTTCGAATTAATTTATTATTAGAACACATTTATTTTTAAACGTGGAAACTACATCTACTTTCAAAAATTCGTCTTTTGCTTTGACATTTATTATTGGTGATGATAAAATGAAAACAAAACTAAGCAATTTATTGTTTTCATCACATTTAACAAATGTATGATTTAAAATTAAATGTTTGTGTTTGTTTCATGTTTTTAAATGATGATAGTATTTAATTATACAGAATGAAATACTCTCCATTCGCTGTGGAACTGCAATAGCACTCTTTTTCACAGTTGTGAGTGAGCTTTTGGTGCAGTGCTATGCAGGAAATGAGCTCACTTTACAGGTAACTCTAATGTTTTATTAACAAAAAGGGGGTATTACAATATCATAATTAATCAACGCTCCCAGACTTTTTCAGTGCAGTGAAAAGGTCTTAAAAAACTTATTTTTAATGTTCAGGCAACAGGTATTGCAGACAGTGCTTACAATTGCCAGTGGTACACAGCGGACAAGAAGTTTAAGAGGCTTTTGATGATCTTGATAATGAGAGCTCAAAAGCGTGTCGAAGTGACAGCTGGAAAGTTTGCTGCCATTTCAAACTCCACATTTGTTGCGGTAAGATGACTGAAATGAATTTATCATTGATTTCTCTTAATTTTCAGTGGAAAAATATTCCACGAAATTTACTTCAAAGTTTACTCATGACATCATACTTTTCTATTTCCAGATAATGAGAGGCGCTTATTCCTTTTTTGCTGTTATTCGTACTATGAGTGGTGATTGAGTTAAAGTCAATTATCAACAGTAGTGGATTACTCTGTACTTAAACATTACTATAACTTAGGCCCTCAAAAATAGCTTACATATAGATATTTGTGAATGTTTTTATGAAAATAATAAAGGCTTTTCGACATTTTTAATAATAAAAATCAGGAGTAGTTTCCAAAGGTGTATCCACCTCATCGTGTCATCATACAATGCATGAGGGCCAACACTAACATACTAAACATTGGATGATATGTTAACACTTTACTTATTATATATATTTCGTTTGTTCGATTAAAATTTCCGTAACTTTTAAATTGGTCAATCTATTTCAATGACATTTTCAAGACATTAAAAATACAACAATGCATCAATTTTTGCTATTTACTTGTCAACCCTCAAACATTGGCTTGCGTTTTAGAAAGGTAAAGTATAGTTATGAGTATTTTGTTTCTTATTGCATATTTTGACACAAGAAACTGCTGATTGCTACACAGTAAAGATAGCATATATGTAATATGGATGAAAGTTGTATGAAAGATGAAGATAAAATAATAAAAATGCATAATTTAAATCAGAGATTTCCAACCTGGGAGGCGCGGACTGTTGCAAAGAGAGGCGCGAACAGTCACAAATATTTATTTACCTTTTAAAATGTGTCTTTATTACTATATGAAATGAAAGATGGGGAGGCGTGAACAGGGGTGGGCTGGAGGGGGCTCGGAGGGGCTCGCGCGAGCCTCTTCTTAGATTTTACCATGGCCGGCAAGCCTCTTGTTAAATTAATAGAAAAAAATATTCTCAGATTAGTACATAACTGCAATTTCTGACATATACTATCAAAGACAGCTTCCAGTATACACAGTAGTACATTTAGCCATTTACATTGATTAGTTTATGGTAAACTGCGTATTGTTGCATGTTTTAAGTGTATTAAGTAACAATCTTTTGCTTATTTAAAAGTATTGCATATTATTGCACATGACTGATAATTTACTTTTAAATTAAGCGAGTCCCTTGTTAACGTATTGGCAGCCCACCGCTGGGCGTGAAGACATTTTTTTCTTCAAAGGGAGGCATAGTAACATAAAGGTTGAAAACCACTGCTTTAAATGAATAAAATATAATAGCAATCCAAAGTTTATCACACATGGAGTGAAGTCTATTGATAATGTAAAATTTTTGTTTTTAATTACAGTGGAACCTCGATTCTATGTTTTTCAAGGGATCGCAATAAATGAACGAATAATCCGGGAAACCGATAATGCGGGAAATCTTCAAAACTCATTTATTTATTAATTAAAGAACAAATAAATGTATTTTAACTTGTTTAATAAAAAACTAAGTAGCCTATTTGCAGTTTGGGACTTAAATTTTAACAAACACTTCAAAATCGCGTACTAACTAAGTCAACTAACTCCTTTTTGCTATGTTGACTCGTTTTTCTCCTGAATTTTTTCCAATGTCTTTAGTTATTTTCAGTTTCTCAACTAGAGTTCTAGTTTTCTTCATTTAGGTATTTTAGTTTTGACTTTTGAGTTAGAAAAATTTACGCAACCAGATGAAATGTAAGATTATTTATGAGCGAAAAAAATATTCTATAAAAATGGTCAATCGGGATAGATAGTAACTGGGACGGGACGATAATATTTAGATGATAGATCGAAGAAATCGGTAAATCGAGAAATGATTAACGTGGAATTACTAAACATTGCTATTACGGGGTGGGGTCTTGGTCGAGTAAAAAATAAACGATCCATGCATAAAGACGAAGATAGTGAGAACGGAAGATCGGGGTTTCACTGAAAAAAATGCGGAACGAAATGCAAGATAAGATTATTTATGAGAAATATTCAACGAAAACGGTCAATCGGGATAATATTTTTGACGGGACCAAAATATTTGAACGATAGATCGAGGAAAACGGTAAATCGGGGAACGGTTAATGCGGGATTATTTTACATTGTTCTTATGGGTGTTTGGCTGGGACTATGAAAAACGAACGAACCATGCGGGAAAACGAACAATGCGAGAACGGTAGATCGGGGCTCCACTGTAGTAGAATTTATTTTATTCGACAAAAAAGGCTCTCAGCCACTGAATAATTAATGATGTAGGTGTTAACGAGAATTATTATTGGTGATATATCTAAATACCCATAATCTAAATCAGTGCTTCCCAAATTGGGGGCCACAGGTTTTCTCCGGGGGCCGCCGCAGAACATGTTTTGTATTGAGGGGGGCCGTAGTATGAAATTGTTTGGGAAGCACTGATCTAAATAACTAATAAAATAACACAATTAATTGTTTTCAAAAATTCATTCTGTTGTAATTTTCTGAAATGGGTCGTAAATATAAAATTGATGAGTGCATTGACACATATGTAACCCATTATTTGTGTTAGTGGAATATTGCCCCATAAATATCAACGCCTAAAAAAATATTGAAAGAAAAGAAAACCTTCAACAAAATTTCACGACCGGAGTACTACAAGGAAAAAATTTTGACGAAACAAAAATAGCAATGTACACCAATAATGGTACTTGGAAAACTGCCGCATTGTTACTTCTGTTTCGTCAAAAATTTTCACATAGAACCTTGTAGTATTCAGATTGTGATCTGTTAAACGTATATATTTTTTTATCGTGAATTCATATTTTGAGTTTTTGCTTAAACATCTCTTGAAAAGTAAGCAAGCAAATATTGAGCATTGAATTTATTTTTGGTTGCAAATTCGAATGTGTAAAAAGACGCCATAATTTTACAAAATTACCCGGTCCGAGCCCGAAAAACTCACGCCCGACCCGGCCTGGGCCCGAGTATAATTCCGCACTTGTTACCCGAATCCGACCCGAAGCCCGAAACTCCTTATTTTAGCTCGCTGAGAAATTTGA
This sequence comes from Himalopsyche anomala, assembly GCA_031772345.1. Classification (NCBI taxonomy): domain Eukaryota; kingdom Metazoa; phylum Arthropoda; class Insecta; order Trichoptera; family Rhyacophilidae; genus Himalopsyche; species Himalopsyche anomala. Next base: position 23,617,844 of record CM062834.1, on the reverse strand, counting down.
AATCCTCGATTTGCTATATTTTTTCCCAGATTATCTCCGAAAGTCCTTTTTTTTTTAGCTCACTGAGGAATTTGAAATCCTCGATTTGCTATACTTTTCCCCAGATTATTTCCGAAATTCCAAAGCCCGGCTCGGCCCGAGCCCGACTCTCAATTGCGCTTACCTGCCGAGCCTGGCCCACGGGCCGGGTCGGGTAAGAGCCCGCGGGCCCGTGCAGCTCTTTAATATGCGGTAAGTAACACTTGGGTAATGCAGGACGCCACATATCTGCTGACGCTAAGTAAAGTGTTAATAGTTGAATGAACTAAAACCCATGGTCAAAAATGATTTATCATCATACTAGAATAAACTATTGTCAGCTACAGAGTGTGCTATAGTATTTATTCAGGGTTGGTAATATCTATGAAATTGGTGAACTTTTGCTTATGGAACCAGTAATGAATAAATTGAAAGATTAAAAACTATTTTTTAACAGTAAAATAACTAAATACACAGAGAGTGACTGAAAAAGTTAAAATTATTTATGTTCAATAAAACAAAGTAAAATACTGTTAACCTTAATTTAATCTATGTTAAGCAAATAGGGATAATAATGTAAAGTAATCTGTCCCCTGTTAGACTAAATAAATGTTGTTGCAGGAAAGAATATCAAGTTACATAGCATAATAAATTTGTTACGTTAGCGGTAGAATGTTCCTATTACAATAATCTATTTCAGCCTTTTCCTTTTTCATTGTGAAACCTTGTTAACAGAATTGTTAAGTATCACCGCGTGTAATATTATTAAAAAGAAAACTGACTCTTAATTACACTGTTATTTAAAAATAAAAGGTATAAAAAGGAGCACAAATATAATGCCTTTCAACAGCTGACAATTAACTGTTATAAAATTGTCAATCTCTTGCGGTTTTTATTTGTCACTCTTCAGGATCCAGAATTTGAATTTCCAAAAAACAATGGATATGTTTTGAAGTAAATATACTATCTGTCTATTTTCCCCTCCAGTGTCATACCAGTCTTATTAATTAAAAAATAGTAGGCTGTTAAGTTAATCCTTAAAACAATACTCAAACTATTTTACTAAGCGAGTATTTCAACCATGACCCGTAAGTAGGGTTGCCAGGTGTCCCGGAATTGAAATCGCTGTCCCGTATCCCGGATGAATACTACATTGCCCTGGAAATTTAGAGCAAACTATCTAACTTTGATTCGAAAGTCTCGGAAGAGCTAAAAAAAAAACGAGTCACGCTGGTATTTTGGGAAAATTGGTAAATTCCTGGGTTTTTGGATTCGAAAGTCCCGGAAGAGCTAAAAAAAAAACGAGTCACGCTGGTATTTTGGGCAAATTGATAGATTCCTAGGTTTTTGGATTCGAAAGTCAGCAAATCGGACAAATGTCCCAGATTCACTAGCAAGAAACCTGGCAGCCCTACCCGTAACGGGTTTGTCCGAGCCTCATTTTTTTATAAGATACATAATTGTGAAGCAGACATTAAGAGCAGACCAAGGTAATTTTCATCCTCAAAAGCCTGTTCTGTTGTGTACTACATGCAATGTCAAATAGACATATCATTTTTTTTTTCTACGCCACAAATGGCATTGTGCAGAACCAAAAAGTTAAGCCACTAAAGTCTAGTTTAGGATATATGGAATAAAAATAAAACAATCAATAATGAGAAAAGTATTTATTTATTAAATGTATCACAAATTCAACCTCACATTTCAGTTTCGTAACAGTAATAGTATCACTTTTTTTCAAAGGCATTATTTGGAAATCATTTTCATGAAATATTGTGTGCATACATAGAAAAGGGGCCACAGGCTCAAAGAACTTGAGAAACTATGGTGCAAAGTAAACGATGTTCAGATTGGACTAATTCACTGTCATTTTCACGCCAAAATCTTAATAACACATGTCTGTTTCACACGTGTCTGCATTGCAGCATATGCAGGCTTCTTTGTGTAATACAAAATCTGTGCTGCCTAGCGATGCATCTTAGAATATGCCAAGCCTCAATACTATAATGAATTGAACTAGGCTCCACGACTTTTCATAAAATTGAGCTAAACCTAATGTAATTTATAGGTAATAAGTAATAATATATTACTTGAAAGTAGACAAGAATATTATTAAACAAAAGCTTGAACCGGACTTCTCTTTGACGGTTACTTACAGTCTCTGTCAGATTTGTGATTATATCGACTCTGGAAAGGAAAAAGTACGCAACCCACACATCAAATTTTACAGGAGGCGCAAAAAACGTGTTTTGATGATTTTAGGCCATATGCAACTTATGAATTATACACAACCTTGAAGTGCACGGAGACTTCTAAACTGGTGTTTAATTGACATAATCTAATATTAATTAAAGAAATTAACTAGGAAAAACCTTAATTTCAGTCTTTTTTCTTGGTTTTAATTTCATACAAGGTCATCTTTTTCAAACTTAAAAATTAAATTTAGATAATAATTTGGCATTTGCAGCTTGCATCCTTTTGATAGAACGTGTATCAAGTTTTATACATTGTGATTATCGAAAAAAACTGTGGGTTACTTACTTTTTCCTTTTCACAGTCGATATGTAAATGAATGAGAAAAATAATGTTCAATCAACCTATTTTCACGTTAGAAAGAACTAACCTGTGAACCGGGTTTTACTTTGAACGATCGATTGGATGCTATTCTGAGTATAGCATCCAATAATCTATTTTTCATGGTTATTCTCACTAAGTTTTTTGAAGACCGACAGGGTAAAATCATTTTATTGGTGACACCTCGGTCCAAGAGTTGAATTAAATTTGTTATAGTAGGAGGTAAAAATTTAGCTATCATAAGACTCATTTTTTTCAAAGTGGTTTCATTCAGATGGGAAGGGAAATAGTATTTACGGCTTAAATTTATTTATACTCTTAAGATTTTTAACTGCAGCTTCGTGAAAATATTTAGTGGAAATAATAATGACTATATAATAACATTCACTTTAGTGTCCAATAAAAAATAATTAAAAATATATTAAATTCTGGAGACTTTCAATAAATAGTTTTTTTTTTTGGGTAATATTTTAAATCTTTAGTATCAACCCTTCCATGAACGGTATTGAAATATATATTATATTACAACAGATTGAAGTTTTTATTTATTAAATATAAAATAAAATAGAAATATAGCCTTTTATAATATCAAATAATAGAAATAAAAATAAATCACCTATTCCACCCTACTTGCCAATTTAAAAATGATGACACTTTTCTATTACAAACACCGATGCCTTTGACTGCTGCGCCATGGATCTGACTAGTTTAGTGCAGTGGTTTCCAAACTTAAAGTGACTATGCCTCCATTGAAAAAAAAAAATTCTTCGCGCCTCCCCAAAGGGTGTATCATTATTAAGCTGTTTAATGTGTCTTGGAATGCTCACTCCTCATGATTCTGAATTTTTTAAAATCACATTTGTAGACGAGTTGATGTCAAGGTGAAAAAAATAAAAAAAACCTTTAGATTTTTGAATAGTTATTAATTATTAATCAAATGTAAAGAAAATATTTTTTGACAGTTCAACATCAGCACAGCAAAAAGTATTTGAATCTTGTAAGATTTACATATAAAAATAGTAAATATCTGTACATTTGGGGTATTGTTTAATATATTTTATCCATGGCATTTTAAGTTTGACCATTCGTAAGGTTAGCTTCACAAGGTTTCAATCAAAAACGGTTGGTCGAATTAAAACAATGCTGAGAAACAAGGCCACAGGTAAAATTATAAACTATGAAAAATATAGCTTTAATATCATGTAATTAAGGCACGTTATTTCTATATTTTGTAAAAATGGACAGTTTTTATAATATGGAAGAATCAAATTTCATAAGCAGTCTATTTATATATATATATTTATAATATTATTATGCATAAAAACTATAGAAGCGAATAATTATATTTCTCTAAGAAAAAATAAAGTTTGATATAAAGCAACAATATAAATATTAAACAAGTGAAAATAAAACTAGAAAATGATAATAATAACATAAAACGGCTCCGTTGTGAGGGTCCAATTGAAGAGCTCGTTTACTGGAATGACTTATGTCTAAATATCTAAGGCAGGAAGGAACCTGAAAGAAAATATTTATTTAAGATTAATATTCGTTGAAAATATTGGTGATTTTTCTAATTGTTATATCATATCCGCAGCTCTCTTGTGTGTAATATATCGTCATTTCGTTACCTTACTTTGAAAAGGTTCTAACTGACATTTTGGCATAAAATGACCTTTTGGGCGGAAAATGTTGTATTTGCCACAATCTAACATATATATTAATTTCAGAGTCATACATTTTTAAATAAAGAAGTTAGCAGGATTCAAGAGTTCTATCTGCACACTTTCTTTCATACAGTAATTTTACAAGCTTCTGAGAAACAATAGGACTTTTTTAATTGATTTATAAACAACATTCGTCTTACAATATTACAACTCAGTATATTATTATAAAACTTAAATCTTTTGAACCAAGTTGCGACAACATTCAGCTTATACAATCGATCGGTAGGTGGCAACTGTCAAACACATATTACAGAGTGTAGAAAGTTCAACTGGACTTTACAAACATTTCAAACTCAATTTTTGTTGTCAGTTCAGAGCAAAAAGGTTCTAATTACAGTTTTAAGCACTGGTTATCTCCAGATATATAGGGTTTGAATTAAATAAATTTCGCTTGAAATTAGTAAAATTTAGAAATAAAAGAAAGAAAACAAGGAGTTTAGCTCCACATTTGGAACAGAATAAAATAATAAGATATGATCAAGTCTAATTATTTTGTAGTGAACTTACTTTAGTGACGTGTTATGTTATCTGTATGTCATACATGAATAACATCATCTATTACGCTGCTATTCAAAATAGTATTACGATTATTTCCAATCGGTTGCTCCGTGTGATAGTGAAAGTCTTCACCGTCATCCAAGATAAAAATGCTAATCTCATCTTTGGGCGGATCGTCTGCAGTCGCTTTGTCGGATATTTTCTTAAAAGTATTAAACTTATTATCAATCGTCGAATTTCTCAAAGTCTCTCCTTCGTATAAATGAATAAGGTCTTGAATGCTCCGTATACTTGTCAAGGCGCTCTCGTCACACGGCGAATCCTTACCGCTCTCTTCTTCGCTGGACTGCTCTTCGATAACGTCCAAGCCGTTATTCGGCGGACATAAATCAATCAAATTGACAGAAGGAAGCGTCTCCATTTTTAAATTCGAATAATTTCTATTTTTGAATTCTTTCGCGTGCATGTCTTCATCGTCATCTGACGAGAAAGATTCTCTACCCGCGTTGCGTGTGTTTTGCGTATTGCTCTGGTTGATGTTGTCGCATATGATAAACACGCGGTCGCATCGCGCTTCTTCTTGTATCTTGATTAGACAGCAGTCTTCTTCTTTGTCGCACAGCGCCTCGTGGAGGCTTCCGTACAGCGGTATCAGCTGCATGTTGTCGCTGAGCGCGTGCATGTCGACGTGTGCGGATAGTTCGTCATCTATATACATGTCTTCTGTACTGCGTGCATCCTTTAAATATAAAATAAGTACAAAATTAGATTCGATAACTTTTTAACATGACAAGTGGAGTATCCAGTAGAAAAAAAAATTCTGAATTAGCATAAATTTTTAGTTTATTTGTAAACATTTCAATGTTCTGTCTGATGATGCTTATAAAAGAGTCAAAACATGTATCACAATTTATGGCACAGCTAGTGGAGTAACAAGTTATTAAATTGAATTTTATATTAAAATTGACCACCAAAACAAAAACTCTCAATTATATTCTCAATTATAGTATAACGAGAAGAATCTTCTGCGATTAGCTAGATCAGTGATTCTAAAGGAAGACCCTTGTAGGTGTTTAAAAAGTAGTTATTTATCCAGTTATTAACTGGATGGCTGCCACAGACGAGATATTTCGTAAAATTCGTGCTCAACACGCCAAAGACGTGTTATATTGTCAATACCTAATTGAATTAATAATTGCAAATTATAGCCGGCTTGCTAGGTAAAGACGTACTTTTTTCTATGGCAGCCAAAAGGTTAAGAGTAGATTGGGAACGTCATATATGGACAGCTCTTTAGAAAGTATTACTAAACCAGAAAAATTGAAACAAAAATGAGGTATTCTTTCGGAAACATAGAATTAAAATATTTAATTTACCTGCAAAGCTGAAAAAGCCTGACACCTCTTCAGCGATTTGTGCATCACGTCATCGGCGTGCATATTCTGATTAACATTATCCGGTAGTGACGTGCAGTCCTCTTCGGAATCCAAGGCTTGGAAATCTTTACAAGTCAACCGCGCAAAGTCATCATTTATATTATCGTTATTTTTATTGTAGGAACTCAAGAAGAAGTTTTTCTCCTGATCAAACGTTCGGAATTTGTTGGACGAAGGCTTTTGACTGTCGTCGGCTGTTCTTTTGGCCGCGGAAATCTCTGATTCTTTAGGTTTTAAATCGCCGATGGAGACACTGTTGATTTTATTTTTTTCTTCGATAACTTGTTGCTGACTTTTTCTCATCGAATTGGACTTTTCTATTCTTTGGAAGACCTCTGTCAATTCGTCAATAATCGGATCGGACGCTCTGGCATTTTTACTACTTCTTTCTTTAATGAATGTGCTATTTTTTAACGCTTCCGACGGCAAAACAGAGACCGACAATGAATTGTATGTGTCTTCAGGTTTCATTGTAACGTCGTTATTTCTAAATTGATCGATTATTCTATCGCAGAGTTCTTGGAATGTTTCTGTGTTTGTGGACTGGTCTACATTTGTCGGCAACGAGTATTGATTGTTGGTTTTCGGGCGGTAAGGGGTACTGCTGCACTGCGGGTTTCCTTCATTTTTTATAAATGACATACTAGAATAAAAAACAAAATATATTTGTGATGAACGTTTTCAATCTATTCAAATCATGTGGGACTGCACTGATACATTGCGCCGTAAGTCATGAATGACCAATGAACTCATTGGTCAGCTCAACTCGAGCAGTTCGGTAATACAACTTGAATAGTGAGAAAGAGAATAGCAATAATATATTAAGGTATATCTCCATCTACGTTTATAAAAATGCCACTGGATGAAATAAAAAAAAATAATTAAAGTTTGGGCACTATACCTAGATCAGGAGTGCAAAACCCACAACAATTTTTTTCTAGAAATTTAGTACATATTATTTTAACTTTTCCGGTTCTAAGCTCAAGAAATGCGACCCCAATACCCACATTTTCTTAAATATCTGTTTTAATATGGGTGATACAATGTTTATAATTAAGGTATCCTTATATCATAGTTTTTTGGACCTTTTGTAGTTTATATAAATACGCGATAATGCGATAACGAGATAAGCGCCCGCTTATCAGCGATCGTTCGTAAGATAACTGGGCTGAACGCGTCAGTTGCAAATTCATATTTGTACTGGAATGACGTCTTTTTTACGCGCAACTTAAAATATGATTATTAATTAAAAAATAATGTAAGAAATAAGAACATAGTGGAATAACGCAACGTAGCAAGAATATTACATTAACCCTTTGGGAAGTGAGTTAATTTTTACTAGATTATGTTTTTTCTTATATTTTGTTTATTTGTAGTATTGCCACACACAAAAATATAAAAACAATTTTTTGGATACGGACCAATCTGGGAAGAATATTAGTTACTATTTCAAGAAGAAAATATTTTTTTTAAATTATAAAACTAATAGTTAAAAAATGTAAAGTAAACTAGTTCTTTATTACTTTTGAATATTTTTCTAGAAGCTATTACTTCGCTTTTGCGTCAAGATCTTTTTTGCTCTCATCTGTCTACGTGTGCCGCTCTACAGACGTAGATTCCAGAAAGGAATCTATCCCAAATGAAATTTTACAATCAATATTGTATGGCTACCGATTTGTTTACCAATGTTACCCTTTTTTAAAAAACATTTTTTTCATTTGCAACACAAAATAAAAATAATGTGGCAGCCAAAAGTCACTGGTGGATGTGTCTAGTATCCATATCTGAAGAAATAACAAAAATTCAATAAAAAATATGAGAATGGCAATAGATAATAGATGACAAGCTACTCCAACGTACAGGTACGGCGATACTCATCAAAGGGTTAAGCCTTGTACTAAAGAATAAGTTTCAAATTTACAAAAACAAAGATCACATTAACTTTTAAATTATGAAAATAACATGTATAAATATTTAATATTTCCTTGCGGCCTTAGAGAAAAAAGGTTGTGCACGCCTGATCTAGATTCACATGCATTATTCCAGCGGCGATGTACTGTCAATATCGATAAAAATATTTAAATCAATCTGTCACCATTTATCCTTTTCCTTTTTCCACAAAGAGTTCTCAAAGAAGTCTGGCGGTTTGGCATTTAATATTTGATTTCGGGTCGCCGCTAGCCGAACAGCTGATGATGGTGTTTCCAACAATAATTGCTCTGAAATAAAAAAAATCTATTCATTACACTAGAAATATCAAAACTGTATGGAAAGAAGTGTGTCCATCTTGAGGGGATAATTAACATTCGAGTCGATAAATATCATATGCACCAAAGTCCACTACGGTTTTTACACTCCAAATTGGACATTTTACAAAAAAACAATTTTTAAGCAACTGGATGGATTTTGGAAGAGCTAAAAAAATTTGGGCAAGTCGTTAAATTCCTGGGTTATAAATAGCTTTGAAAAAATGTAGTGCCCGCCGCCCTAATTTTAGAATGCACTCTAGGGTCCAAAAAGGTTGGTAGCCCCTGAATTTATTTACGCACATTTTAATGAAATATTATTATACCTACATACAGAATATGTACCGCAGGCAACGGGGTCGGTAACCCCTGACCTAATTAATATTGACCTAATTCCAATTGTTTAAAAATTGTTTTTTTTTGTAAAATGTCCAATTTGATTTGTAAAATGTCCAATTTGAATTGTAAAATGTCCAATTTGATTTGTAAAACGTCCAATTTCAATTGTAAAACATCCAAGTTGATTTGTAAAATGTCTAATTTAAATTGTAAAATGTCCAATTTGGAGTGTAAAAACTGTATATAGATAAAATTATCTTTACATACGTTTCTTTGGTGATTTATGTTTTCCCAACTGCGGACTCAACACTTTCTTTTTGCCAGGTATGAATGACTGAGAAGGCATTGAGCACTTTGCGTTGAGGACAGAATCCACACGGTGCGACGCGGGCTTGATAGCGTGTGGGGAACCCCTGCAACAACAGACAACACCAACATTCATAAAGGAAAAAGATTTTTCAAAAAATCATTGTTAACTTCTCATCTTTGAATTTTCAATACAGATACTAGAATTTGGTTTACCGTCTGCTCCCAATGTAAAGCATATCGACTGTGGAAAGGAAAAAGGACCCAGTTGTATGATGGTTATGCTACTGTCTCCACCCTTCCAATCCTAAAATAGCAGTCTGTAGCAAGAGCAATTTGTTAACCACTAGTTCAGTCCTAGCCCTATCCTTCTTTCCCTCTTTGGAAAAAGAGAGGTTGAACGACTGAGTAACAAACAGTAACTGTAGAAAAAGTTCCGTTGAGATACCTCCATTACGACGCCATCTGCTCCACATGGGGAGCGGACATGGATAAAAAAAATAAAAATAAATAGTACCTGTACGTGTTCGGGAGTGAATGCGAACGACCGTACTTCTGTCTCGCTTCCTGAATCCACCTTTCGTGTATGGCAACCAGAGGCTTAATATTGACACCCGTCACTTCATCGTTCCGAGATTCGGAAGGCTCACTCGGCTTGCTGCTCCACGACTGACTTCTGCTTCTGAATTTATTTAAGTTCGTTTGATTCTTAGATCCTTGATTGCCTCTACTTGAATGCAGTGAAACCCTATCAACAAAAAAAATAAATATTACTACCTTTAGGATTTCACTTTGGTCCATTCTATCATCTGCATTGACTGTTAAAACACACAAATTCAACGAGCAATCTATGAAATGGTGTGTAAAGGCATACTATATATCGACTGTGGAAAGAAAAACGGACGTAACGTAGAGTTTTTTTCGATAATCATAATGTATCAAACTTGATACACATTCTATCAAAAGGATGCAAGCTGCAAATGCCAAATTTGTATCTAAATTTAGCTTTTAAGATTGAAAAAGATTCAGAAGACTGCAACAAAGGTTTTTCCTAGACAATTTCTTTAATTAATATTAGATTATTTCATATATTAAACACCAGTTTAGAAGTCACTGTGCACTTCAATATAATTTGCATATGGCCCAAAATCATCAAAACATGTTTTTTGCGCCTCTTGTAAAATTTGATATGAGTGGGTTACGTCCTTTTTCCTTTCCACAGTCGATATGCTCTATTAAATCTTAAAAGACAAAGTGTAGAGAAAGAAACACCTTACCGCTAGTCAATATTTTTCTCAACAGAAGATTTTCTACAAGAACTTTATGTAGCTCAGTTGCTAAACATCTCTTTTTTCGAAGAGAGTAAGTATAGAAATACAGGTGCAAGGACAAAACTAGTGGTTAGCAAATCGCTCTCGCTACGACCCGCTATTTTAGGATTGGGAGGGTGGAGACAGTGGCATAACCATCATACAACAGATTTAAATTAGAAAAATTTTCGCCTGTACGTGCAGAACAAAAGTAACTGTTTTTTTGCTATTATTACGAGCTAAAAGACATATACTGATTCTTAAAATAAAAATAAAATCACTCACCCCCAAGATTTTGGTGTTGCTTCTTTGTCCGAAGATAGCATTGATAAATTCCCGCAGAACGTTATGTTTCTTTTGTTGCCAACGTTGGCACATTTTTTCTCAATCTTTTCATCAAATACATCCAGTGTAAGATCTGCCGTTTCATCACCGCGTTTCGACGCGTCTTTGCTATGATCCGATAGGTCAATACCTTGCGACACATTCTCGAAACCACTCTGATCGAAATCCACCCTACTTACGTTGAATTTGGCCCGAGTTTCATTATATCGCAGATCGTCATCGTCTTCCCCTGCTCCTGAGAGCCAAGCGTTCTTCCTGATTTTAGTACTCCTAGCAATAGGGGTATTAGGCAGACTAGAATTTTGAATATCAAAACTGTATTTAGACTTTTTTCTATCGTTGATTCTTTTACTAAAAGTTCTTGTCAACGTACGTATCGATTCCATATCTTCAGCTGCTGGCGATTTGATATGCAAAGACTTATAAGACTGCGGTGTTAGGCTGGCGTTTAGTCTGCTGACTTTTTCTTTGGTCTTCGTCAACGAATCGGTCGCTGATTCCTCGCCAAATGAAAGCTTCGAAATGAGATCGGAAGAATCGAGATTGTTCAAGCGCGAAGTGTATCGTGTCACGTCTGGCGTTAATAGACCGTGGTATTCTGTCGAATCAGTTTTGTTCATGGTAGTGTTCTGCGCAGATGAAGTGTTAATTAACGAGTTAGAATAAGTCGTAACATCTTTTGAAGAATTGTTTGGGCACGGTGTCACATTGCTGCCGAACGATATTTGATTAAAAGTGTCAATTGTCGAGCTTTCATTCCCGCTTTGCTTATCATCACTTTCCACATCAGGAACATGGTATTTCTTGATATCATTCATTACCACTGAAGCATGTTCAATTACGTTGTCCGCACTGGCATCAGATTTGGATTTTTCACTAGAAATTGTACGATTCCTCGAGAGTGATTTCTTTGAAGAACTGTTACTCTTTTCATGGTTTACGGTTTCGTCTTGTAAGGTTTTGAATCGGTTTTCCAAATTTTTCCTCAGTATCATTTCTTCGTCCAAGTCCTCAAGGTATTTCTGAATAATAAAAATAAATAAAAAATTATCGTTTGACATAAGATTGAATCAATGTACAAAATTGTCTGTACTGGGAATCAAACACATCGACAACTACTGAAGAACACAACGTCGTGCGTTCTGCTACAGGATGGTCTGATGCTACATAGAATATTGTCGGTATACTGGCAGAAGGCGTTAAATCAATAATTGGCTGTTTTGAGTTATGAATGCACATAGAACACTTGTTTTCTGAAAAAACAAGCCCAGTCAATTCAGTTCAAAGTTATTTAACGATGTGTATTCAAACCACAAGAATCTATAGTGTTATCACCGCATGCTAGACTTAATACGATCTGATGGTATGCATATATCAATGGCCTAGTTCCATAAAACAATAAGTCAGAAATTTGATTCGAATAACTCTTTTCTTTACATTACAATACAACTAGAACAAATTACTAGTTTTCTCTTTGTAGGTAAATGTTTGCATATAGAAATTAAGAGATGTAAACAATCTTCTCTCAATTCCGTATAAATACAACTAGAAATATCATTTTATGGTTTTGTCAATCTTTTAATAAATTTGAATTGAGTTGAAGATAAATGATTCACTAAAAAGATGAGACAAATAATAATTATCACTTTTCTACAACTCAGTTTAGATGTGTCAAAACTTTGGTCAGCCACATCTCATAACTACTAACTTCTGGTGGTAGCACTACTGAAATAAGCCATTGATATGATTGCATTCGCAGACTTAGCAATTCGATACGTAAGTTCAATGAAAATTATTGAAGAAATCCGTTGTTAATTAACCATTTGAATACCGCGCAAATAAATCATTAATATGTCCCAGAGATACTGCGTGTTTTTGAGAAAAATAATTTTACCTAAAATACACTTGAATTTGATATTTTAAAAACCTATATTGACTCAGTATAGATGCCACTACACATATTAATCAAAATATTGCTTATATTCTATCAGAATACCAAGTATTTGATTTTTTAAATGTCTTGGACATCCGTGTTCGCTTGCATATGTTCCGGACATTTGTGTCCGCTTGGTATTCAAGTCGCTTTAAAAGCAAGAGTCGCAGTAATATTTTTTACTTGACTCCACAGCCCTGGTAATACTAAAAGTTAAGTTAAAGTTTGTCAACCCATCGCCGACTGTATTACACAGACCTTAGCGATCTCTAACTTCTCACACAGCACTTCAATAGTCATCCGATCGAGGATATTTAGCGCCAGCCCTCCACTCAGTATATCATAGACAGTTTGGGGATATCTGCCATCTTGAGGTAGGCGAATGCCCGTTTGCCATAATAGGTAGAGATCACATAACTGCAGGTATGATAAAGTGGACCATGGGACTGCATCTGGAAGATAGGCAAAGAACGATTTTTATCTCCAATATTTATGCAGTTCATTTTTTTTAAAAATTCATGTCCACTCCCAATGTAAAGCATTTCCTCGTAATAGAGGTATAAGCAGAAGTTTTTCTATAAGAACTGTTTGTTACTCAATTGCTCAACCTCTCTTTTTTCAAAGAGAGTAGTAGGGATAGATGGATAAGGCTAGGACTGGAATAATGGTTAACTAATCACTCTCGATATGCTCAGTAAATGAATAAAGGATTGGAAGGGTGGGAGGGAATTTTTAGATATCACATACACCCATGCCTTTGAACAGAATTCGATAAATACTGAAAAAATGCTGCTTGTACTGGGACTCGGACCCGTAAGATATGTCACAGAAGCTAACAATGTTGACTACTTTTCCACTGACTGAACAGAATTTTTACAATCAATTTATTGATTTCTGTTCTAAGGCATAGGAGTTTGTGATGTTTAAAATTCTATCTAACACTTTCAATCCTAAAATAACAGGGCATAGCGAGAGCGATAAGTCAACCACTAGACCTGTCCTAGCCGTTATCTTTTTATCCCTACTCTCTTCCAAAAACAAAAATGTTGAGCAATTCAGTAACAAGCAGTTCCCGTAGAAAACATTCTTTTGAGATACCCAAATTGGGAGGCCATATGCTCCACCTTGGGAGCGGACATGGACGGGTCATGATTCTCGCGATTCAGAGTAAACAATAGTTATCAGTAATTTGATTACTCGTCAAATTACCGATTAACCGTTTAGTCAAAATGGCATAGGAAAGGTTGTTTAGAATGAGTTTTTTTTTTTACTTTAGAATTCTGTTTCAGCAAACTAAAAAGCCAACAAGCATAGTTCACTTTTAGGGTGTTCACTGTCAATACTTGGTGGAAAGGCATTATATTAATAAAAACACAATATTCCTTTGTCAACTGATCAGTTGACAATGCTCGCAATGAGCGAAACCGGTCCTGACCTAATTAATAAAGTGGAATGAAGTACAAAGGAATATTATGTTTTTATTAAAACAAGCATATAGTATCAACTAAGCTATCATTTTTAAAATGAAGCAGCGAGTCGGATTGAGCACTCTAACAAAAATTATATGAGTAGTTGATTAAGCAATGCCATCTATGGATAAGTTAGCAATGTGGCTAATAAGTTATTCTGCCACTGAGCGTTGTTTTTTGCGTGAGAGAAAATATGGAAGTATTAGGTTGGGAAAGGATTGATAGTTAGCCTATCTTCCTCCAAATATCCCGTGTTTAAAACAGTCCTAGAAATCTACCACATAATTGACTTGTATCTTTTTGTACTCTACAGTTAACTGTGTAGGGTTTTAGAATATGGGACAGCAGCATTATGTATTTGGTGACAGTATTTGAAATAAAAATAATCTTTTATACTTACTGTTGCAACATTCCCAGAGGATGATACAAATTGAATACACATCACTTCGCCTGGAAGGGTATACTAAACCATCGACTTCGTCGAACAGCTCGGGAGCTTGAAACCTGAATAAAAGATTAGATATAATAAACATAGGCCCATTAATTAAATAACATCATCTAGGCATCAGAAAAGAATGTATTGGATAATATGGTATTATAGCTGCGTGATTTAAGCAGTTGTGAAGTAAAGGTAGTTTGAAAAAGCTGGTACAGTCAAATACAGAAGTCCAATGAGGAAAACCTGAATCAGTCATTTTCAAAATTATACTGCTACAAGTCGATTTATTATCATTAAAAAACGAGCCTCGATTTGACAACTATACCCAATCCTTTTATTATGCGATTTTTTTGGATGGCACCATTACTTATTTTTACATGACTTTTTTTCGAAGAAGTGATGAACCTATGCAAAATCATGTGATGTAAGTCTGCTCTAAAACTTGTATAAATACAATGCATTTATTATATTCGTTGAATAGCACGTTTCCCGATCATAAATTTGAGAGAGTTACGTCATATCAATGCACTCCAGACGTCCAAATATTTTAATTTCAAAATAATAAATACGAACCGAATATGGAAATATTATTTTTTAGTTAAAAAATATTTTTATAATCAATAAAGGAATTCAATTACATATGTATTTTTGACGAAATTTTGTTTTTTCATACATTTTTGATACTTTTTACGTGATATTTTGATTTTTGGAATCGATTTATCAAATTATATGAAAGTGAGGTTTTTTTAGTTGATTTTTTTTTACACGCCTCTTTCTGGAATCAATGTATCGTGTAAAAAATGGATTGGGTGTACAGAAATAAAGAAACATTGTTTTTATGTTTTTGCTAGCTTTTTAATGAAGTCTGTTAGGAATACTCCTGTAACACACTTATTTGGAAAAGAAACCGTATTTTTGTAGTTCAAGATAGTCAAAATGTAGTCTACTAATTGAGCCTGAGCATTTTAATTATAAGTCCAAATTTATGATTCATACCGATAGTTGATATTGGTCTTCCTATATGAGCTCTCTTGTGGAAGACACTCTTGGTTGGCGTTATCAGGGTGTGATCTGGCAGGTTCCTGATCAGATGACAGCAGATCCTCGCTTGATAGATCTAAAACATTGCAAACATTTTTTTAAATTAAATTTAATTCTAAAGATAAATAAATGAAGAATTGGAATAAGCTCCCAATGGCATATTTAAATAGAAAATTGATAATAATTTACTGTACAGTAAATATATTAATGATTGTTTACCGAAGATATTGACATAGTCAGGTTCCGTTGAAGGATTCTTCTTCCGAAGAGGCTTTGACTTGACGGTTCTGAGAGAAGATGAAGAGGACGAAGACGTGCCGCTTCCGGCTGTAGATATCTTGGATGAGAATTCGAATCCGCACAATTTAGCAATATCTTTTGAGGTTATGAGAATAGAGTGACTGGATATCGCCGTATGGACATATCGGTGGGTTTGTAGGTATGATGCTGCCTTCGAAATGTCATTGAGGTAGCAAACAGATGCCGGGAGTGGCAACATTGGACCCTGAAATGTGACAATAGAAATAAATGATTAATTAAAATTTTTGAAAATTCATTATTTTTATTTTTGATGTGACTGTAATAGCCTGCTGTAGTCCAGTTGGTTAGAGATTGCTCTACCAATCACGCAGGTCTGGGTTTGATTCCCGGTAAGATCACATTGAATTTGAGAATTATTCAATTCGAAGTTGTGATCAAGACTGGGTGTTTGTGATGTCAATTCACATAATTTCCTCTCCTCCCATCCTTTTGATCCTTTAGCCTTTTAGCTGCCGTAGATAATTAATAGTAATTACCTTGAACGCCGGCTATAATTTGCAACTATTAATTTGATTAGCTATCGACGAGATAACTCGTCTCTGGCGTGTTGAGCACAAAATTTTTTACGAGATACCTCGTCTGTGGCAGCCATTGAGTTAATAACCGGATGTAGCAATAGCGATTAGTTAACCACTAGTCCTGTTCTAGTCTTATCCTTCCTTCCCTATTACTCACTTAAAAAAAAGTGATGTTGAGCGACTGAGTAACAAACGGTTCTCGCAGAAAAAAACTTCTGTTGAGATACCTCCATTCGAGGGCCAAATGCTCCACATCGAGAGCGGACATGGATTTAAAAAAAAAATATAAAAGTTCCTGAATCAGCGTAAAATAGAGCATGTAGAGCGGCACATGTAGACAGATGAGAGCAAAAAAGATCTTGACGCAATAGCGGCGAAGTAATAGCTTCTAGAAAAATATTCAAAAGTAATAAAGAACTAGTAGTTAATGTTGAAAGTGAGATATCGGTCACACATTTCAATGAAGAATAAGAAATATTTAAAAATGTGTTAAATACAGGAGTCAAAAGGTTAACAATGTAAAGCTACTTGCTTTTATTTCATAACAGAAAACAATGTGGTTTAATTAGCGAATTCCACGGTTAAAATCACATGCGATCGGCTGCAATGATTAATTACCGTACTCCATTAATTAACGAATGTACAAAGTAATGTTAAAGCCACAAGGCGTAATTATACACAACATTAAGTTATGTTATGTGCAGTAGTTATGTGCAAGAATTAAGAATAAAAATTAATGAAGTGTCCGAAAGTAATAATGAAAAACATTTTTCGCTCAATGGAGGGAAGTGCATATTGTGTAAGGTGCAAAATAATTATTATAGACAATATTGAATGTATTTTAGCCAGTTTTGAGAATACTGAATAAGATATTTTTACACACAATTTAAAGTGTAAAACAATATCAATGTTTGACATTACTGAATTGCTGGAAAATTGATTTAGGGTGGCTTAACAGGTGAACAGATCGACTATAAAATAATAAGGTTAGGACAGGACCAGTGGTAAGCTAATCACTTTCGTTATGCCCCATTTTTAGGATAGGATGGGTGGAATGGAATCTTACGATATTTCCATGCCTTCGTACACAAGCTCATAAATCAACCGCATTGAGAATCGAAGCTCTGAACTCTGTAATTGAAGCCAACGGACTAAAGCACGGAACCAGCGAATATTAACTGTTTGAATACCGCGCAAATAAATCATTGATATGTCCCAGAGATAATACTGCGTGTTTTTGAGAAAAATAATTTTGCCTAATATACACTCGAATTCAATATTTTAAAAACCTATATTGACTCAGTATAGCACTACACATATTCATCAAAATATTGCTTATATTCTATTAGAATACCAAGTATTTGATTTTTTAAATGTCTTGAACATCCGTGTTCGCTTGTATATGTTCCGGACACCTGTGTCAGCTTGGTATTCAAGTGGTTAATAGCTAGATAAATTTTGTATGAAGATGACAGCAAAACCTAATCTCGTAAAACATGGATTCATCAATTTGGATTTGTTTTGAAATCACAAAGCAACTACTAAATAACCCATACAGTACAGTATGTAGCATTATACTTTCGGGATAACACTCAGGATAATAAAGACAGTGAAAGAGTGCGAATTGAGAAATATATCAGTGTGGAAAATCGATTAATAGGCATTTCATCGCCTCTGATAAGTATACTCACTATTATTATTAAAAGAGGACTGGTGTTAGTGCAAGTAGTGTGGGTGTAAAACAATCAATATGGTTCTTACCTGACTGTGGAGCAAGTCATAGAGCGATATACTGGTCTCTTCGAATATGGAGTGAACTCTTTGGTCGGTGTCGTAGCATAGTCCCATCATCAGCAGGATGTGTGGATGTCGAATTGTTCTACAGGAACAGAACAATATGTATATCGATTAGGAAAACCAAAATTGTGTAGTTTTTCAATATTTTGGGAGAGGTGAAAAAAAGTATTTTGCTACAATCTGGGCAAAAATGTAGAGTTTGAAAATGTAATAGAGTGATTTATTGGTTTGAAAAAAGTAATAACTAATCATTCATCATCATTAACAGAATAATAAAAATGATGAAATGGGGAATTCGAAAACCAAAACACTTTGACTTCACATAATGACTTTTGTAATTGATTGAATTATTGGTAGAACTCCATTATAATGAGGTAAAAATAGCAACGTATTTAGTTCTACAGATTTTTTAAAATTATTAGTTGATAGCTATTTTTGTTTCGTTTTTATCGATTATCTCAGAATATACCCAGGAAACATATATCACATTTGATGTGCACGATGTATTAAAATAAATTATTTTTATATTGCTTTTTTATTGTTAAATTTGTATATATGAGCAAATATGTATTGCATCATCATTGTCAAGTCATCCTTCTTTACGCATTCATCTGCTGTGGTTCCCCGTGATGCAATTAAATTTTTTAAAAAATGCTTTTTTTTTGGTCGTAACTGCGAATCGTCGTAAGTCGAGGACTACCTGTAAAAACAAAAATAGGTTAACTTACGTGAGTAGATCAATTTCATTGGCAACGGCCTGTTTGACGTTCACATAGGCACCCCTCCAATTCGCGCACTCGAACCCTGCCGTATTATCTTCCGCTTTGCTTTCATCGGGGGGCTCTATTTCGCCACCGGAAAGGGTCTTCAGGTCGCTGCGGCGGACGAGGGGTACGCCGCGGAAGCGTCCTCGAACACTGGCGCGGCACATCTGGATACACACATTTATACAATCAGTTTACTAAATTAAAACCCTTAGAACAGTGGTTCTTAAACTTTTTAGTGATCCACCTCCCCTTGAATCTAAAATATGTTCTCGCACCCCCTTTAAAATTTATTTGCGTATTTATACAATAAGTTTTTTTTTTACCATGTCCGCTCCCAATGTGGAGCATATGGACTCCTAATGGAGTTTATCTTAACAGAAGTGTTTCTATGAGAACTGCTTGTTACTCAGTGGCTCAACCTCTCTTTTTTCAAAGTGAGTAGTAGGGAAAGAAGGATAAGGCTAGGACAGAACTAGTGGTTAGCTAATCGCTCTCGATACGCCCCGTTCATACGATAGGATGGGTGGGAGGGATTAATTCAAGACATCACATATGTGCATCCATGCCTTCGAACAGAAATTTATAAATCGATTGAAAAATCAATTTATAAAAACGTCCGTACTGGGATTCGAACCCGTGACCTCCGTAACCGAAGCCAACGACGTTGACCACTTGACCACACAGGCGGCAAGTTTACTAAACTAAAACTCTTAGAGTGAGGAAATTGGGTTTTGAATTTTTTGTAGCCCTCTAATATTTATTTTAAAAATTTAAATAAATCATTGAATTTAATAAATGTGAGCAAGCTTTTTCGTTGACGATGCAGAATAAATCGTCATAATAAAAAATACTTTCAAATTTTGCAGCTTAATGGTTCAAATTTTAAGCCCAAATTCTAAAGAATTAGTTAACATTTTATAAAGACAACGTTCGTATTAACCTTTGAATTATAATACAACATGTAATTACTAAATATTTCAAAAATAAATAATTACAACAAATACTTTTTTGCAGTCAACAAGTCTCATGTTTCATTATACAATGAAACCGTATACAGAGAATGCAGCAAGGATGCACTGGAGGGGGCTCGGAAGGGCTCGCGCGAGCCCCTTGTTAAAAAGTAGTACATTTTTAGTCATTTAGATTGATAAGTTGACTGTTAATTGCATATTGTTACGTATTATAAGTGTATTAAGTAACAATCGATTGATTATTTAAGTATTGCATATAATTGCATAGGAGTGATAAAAAAATTCACTCCTCCAGAACACCGAAAATTGCTATGAGATTAAGCGAGCCCCTTGTTAACGTATTGGCAGCCCACTGCTGGATTGCAGTTTGGTACTGATTTGATCTGAGAAAAAATGATTTGATTAATGTAACAAAGGTTTCGCCAGTCCAACCAAAGTTTGACACCCCTTGTCAAATTTTGGTGTGATAAAAAAATTCACTCCTCCAGAACACCGAAAATTGATTTGAGATTAAGCAAGCCCCTTGTTATCGTATTGGCAGCCCACCAGTGGATTGCAGTTTGGTACCGATTCGATTCGAGAAAAATGATTTAATTAATTTAACAAAGGGCTCGCCGATCCAACCAAAATTTGACACCCCTTGTCAAATTTTGGTGTGATAAAAAAATTCACTCCTTCCCCCGAACACCGAAAATTGCTATGAGATTAAGCGAGCCCTTGTTAACGTATTGGTAGCCGACCGGTGGATTGCAGTTTGGTACTGATTTGATCTGAGAATAATGATTTCATTAATTTAACAAAGGGCTCGCCGATCCAACCAAAATTTGACAATTTGACTGAGCTCACCCCCAACTGGACGCCACAATTGTTGTTCTAAATAAGTCATGCATTGTGCATAGAATGAGTACCATTAACCAATATATTTTAAATATCACTGAAAAATCCTTCAAATCACTAATCAATACAAAATATACAATATTACCGATGCGAGACTAAATTGATACGATTCATTATTTTGCTGTCGAAAACATAGCGTTGCCAATATAATGATGAAAATAATCGAACAATAACAAAGTGTCACAATCGAAATCGATGCGACAATGGCCGCCCGGCCAATCACCGTTGATTGGTTCTGACACAGTTTGGCGGGCGGCGGATCGGAAAAAAGGAACGAACCGGCCAGTTTGCGATACCTAACCCAACAGCGGAAAATAAAATAAATATAATCATATTCAACAATGAAGAGCCCCCGCCGACATTGTGCGAAATTTAATTGAAAATAAATAGACGATAGAATAATAATGCGATGACCAGAGGCGTAGTTAGTTATCTTCGCGGGAAAATGAACAAAGCTTGGGGGCCTGAACAGACGGGGCCCAATATTGACACATTTGTGATCTTGCACATATACTTGGGATTGATACCAAAAGTCTTTTATACGTTTACTTTTATTTTATTTCTTTTTATGCACCGATATTATGTCGACTTTGGACAGGGAAAAGGACGTAACCCACAAATTTTACAGGAGGCACACAAAAGGGGGTTTTGATAATTTTCGGCCGTATGCAAATTATGAAATAAACACAACCTTAAAGTGCACGGAGACTTCCAAACTTGTGTTTAATTGACATGTTCTAATATTAATTTAAGAAATTGTCTAGGAAAAACTGTTTTTTCAGTCTTTTTCCTTGGTTTCAATTTTCACAAGCCCATCTTTTTGCAAACATAAAAGCTAAATTTAGATACTAATTCGGCATTTACAGCGTACATCCTTTTGATAGAACGTGTATCAAGTTAGATACATTGTGATTATCGAAAAAAAGCTGTTTTGAAATAACTGTGGGTTGCGTCTTTTTTCCTTTCCACGGTCGATGTGTCTCAGTGTGCTGTCTAACTTTTTTTTTATATTTATATGCCACATGTCGTATATCTAAATCAGGCATGAACAACCTTGTTCTTCTAGACGGCCGCATAAAAAAGAGTATGACGGATTCAGGCCATAGAGAAAAATGAAATGAAAGTACGCTGAACACTCTTTTTACGCGGTGGATACATTCCGAGTGAAAAAAAACGTGAAAAAAATGTAAGATGGGTTCCATTACATTTGACAGTGTTATATTATATTTATAATTATTCAAAAGTTATTAGATCTTTTTCTTTGTAAATTTAAAAATATTTCATTAGAATCTGACAATTTTTTTGGTAATATTAATTAAGCTGCAAAATCGAAATTTTCATTTTTATGAACCGATTTATTCTGTTGCATCAACGGAAAAGCTGGGTCACGTTTGTTAAATTCAATAATTTATTTAAAAAAATATGTCCTTTATTTTAATTTAAGAAAAAAAAACATTCGAGGGCTGCAAGAAAAATGTAAAGGGGGCGCAGGCGACTCTGTTATGAATATTGTAGATAGAAATAAGAAACGATTAGGGCACCTAAGCCCTTCGTTTACCTTATTTACTAAATACTGACTAAGAAAGTCTTACAAATCTTACAAGTTATTATTAGAATTAAATTCCTGTATTCTAATTGGATTCCTCTAAGAGTCCAATACAAAAACAATATTAGTCATTACTCATTATTTAAAGAATTTAAAATGTTGTGATTATCTGAAAATAAAACAGCAAATTCAAGTAAACATATATTTGTGCGAGGGCCCACTATTCGCTCGCAAACTACGCCTCTGGGTTTAAAAGCCTCGCAGCACAATGGCAAAATATTCGGCCTCACCTTTTCCAATTTCCGCGCTATCGAATTCATCGAGGTTTCCGCTGAATCCGCCGCTTCGTCACTGGCCACCACCTCCTCATTGTTCTCCAGCAGATCTTCGAGGGACCTGTCGCCGGTGAGCCGCGACCTGTTGGTCGTGTTCGCCATGTAACTGTTCCTGTCTTCGTACGGAAGCGAGTTGTCTCTATAGAATTCAGGAGGAGGCGACGATTGCGCGTCTTCCGTTAAGACGAAATCGACTTGTCTCTCTTTTCCGTTGTTGCGACAAGGCAAGAGGTCAGGCGACACGGAGATTTCTCTATGTTTCTTCCGTCGCCTGGTAGCGGAATCATTATTCGAATCTGCGCTATTCGGTAGATAAATACTGTTGCGAAAAAGAAAATTGATCTGGGGTGGGCCTTGAGATATTAACTCTGGGTAATTCGTTCTGCGACCGTCGGGTAGTGACCTTCTTTTAGGAGTTGCGCGGTGTTTCTTCGGGAACTCGTTGGTGTTTTTTCCCTTTTCTGCTATTACGGATGTCGGCGGGGTGTGCGCTCCGAGTGATCTTCTCGCAAAGAACTCGGCCAAAGCTCGTTTGTACTCGTCGGTCCTGATCGGATCGTCGGTTTTGCTTATTGAGTCTACCGATGAGTAACTTTCTGGCGCGAGAGAAGAGTCGTCTGCATCGCGGATGCCGAGAGTTTGCGAATCACTGCTGCGGCGGCCGTTACGATCTCTGAAAAAAAAAGATGTCGATAAATATTTATGTCCATAGTATAAAAAGCCAAAGAGATATATGACGATTAGTAAATCTGGACTCGATATTTGATAAGCATGGTATATTTAGCAGTACTGCAGAGTCGATCTTAAGAACAGGCGACTCCGATTCCCTTTTTTCAATCAAATTAAAGTACACAAAGTTATGCATTTAAAAATCCTAGTCAGACCATTTGAAAATGCCGAAAATGGAGTCGCGGTTTTTTACACGACCCCATAACCCTACAATTTTTGTACAGTAAAACCCCCATTTACACTAAAGTCGGGACAGTGTAATTCGGGGTAGTGTAATAGGGGGAGTGAATCTCATACAAAATGATGTATTTGATTTCTTCCGCAGGAAAAGCAAAACTAAAGTTTCCCTTAGTTTTGCAAAAAAAAAAATATGGACGAAATATTTAGTTACTAAGTGATAAAATGCAAAACGTGCCAAAATCCAACACATGGACAGTCATCCGGCTATACGTGTATAGCCTGGCATGTGTTGAATACACAGACGCTAGCAAACATTTGACTGTATGCACCGTACAGACGACCGTCTCATAGCAACGAAAATGGAATGCTACAGTGCAATTGGGGGATTTACGGCGAATATTTCAAGCTAGCGCGTAATTCGGGGTAGTGTAATTGGGGGTTTAACTGTATATTTTTATTTGTTTTCAGAGCAGTCTCGTCACTCACTCATTTTAAGTTTAATCTATTATAAAAAATACACATACAATAACTCAATTGCGCCCCTAAATCAGGGGTTCACAAACTTTTTGTCAAAAGGACAATATTGAAATCAAAAAATTTTGGCGGGCCACCCTTTTTTTGTAAATATTTTCTGTATATGGAAAAAATATTTCATTGTGTATTTTGATATTTTTGACTAAATGTACATTTTTATTACTCTATTTAAAATAGTTTGTTTTACCATCTGATTTATGAAACTAAATCACGCAATCAATTCTCAAATTGTGTGGTGTGAATACGTAAAACAGAAGCGATATGGTTGCTGTTAATTTTAATCTTAAGTTTTATTTAAATGCTCATTGTAGAAAATGTTTTATCTGGTACTTCCGAAGAATCAATTAATTTGATGAGCATGTTCAAAACTCCAGACCATTCATTTATGCCAGACGATATTTTATTTTAGAAGTAAATTTTAATATTAAATAATATGAAGACAAACTTATAATAGTTATATTCTACATAAATCTTGCTGGACACACTCTGTGAACCCCTGCCCTAAATCAACTGGCAAAGAAATTAACTATGTCAAAGTAATATGGAACAAACGATATAAAGAAGTCTGGCAGCTAGCTGTTTCACAAAAAAAGTTTTTAATCACTAAAATACGTTTTTTTTATTGGTCCTTGAATAGGCTGACACAGTTCTTTTTAATGTTTATAACCGCCATTGTAAGATTTTGTTCAGCATTTTGAACCTGACTTTAAACATGAAATATTTTATTCTTTGGTGTGTTTTTTTCTAGTTTTGTGAGGTCTTATTTTTGACAAGCCGCTCCCTCTTTGTTACGAATCATCACATTATTTCTGACACTCCTTACCCTTAAGGCTTAAACGTCATATTGATAGCCCCTAGCACCAACGAACAGAGAAGTCAATCATATTTAAGGACAAGAGCTTTTTTTCGTTTTTTTTTTTTTTTTTAACCATATTGAAGTCACGGATAACTTTTATTCCTAACAAAAATATTATATGGTAATATATGGACTATATGGTCATGCTCATCCTTTTATTACCGTGTAATATTGTGTACGGACAGTAGTAAGTACAAAGGTGACCGTATGGGCTCGCAAACATTCGGGGTTGAAATATAGTTAGTGTTATTTTTAAAAATATTTACAACTCGACCTCTTTAGATCAACATATTTTCAATACAAATATATTATCAAAAGACCTGTAAATAATTTGATGTTTTGATAAAAAAATAACTAACAGTTTCAAAAAGTCCATTAAAAAAAACGCAAATTCAAAAGATCGCATGTGCTTTTGGTGGCCGTTTCTGTCACCGCGGCCGATGACTAACTGAAGTTTGTACTCTTCCTAACCAAATATGGGTGAAAGCAACGATATTTTCAGGTATAAAAAGGATGAATAGTGGGATCAATAGACAACGATGTTTACTGTGACCATATGGTCACGCTCGTCCTTGGAGGGTTAATCATTTCGCAGGAGAGCAAAAACAATGCTATTACTAATAATTAATTTCTGTTTATTCTTTTATCAAGTTCTTTAAATTCTAGGGTATTTATTTTTAATATATAAAGCAATTTTTCAAGCTTGTATTATGCAGCGGTGAGCTGCCAATACGTTAACAAAGGGCTCGCTTAATTTCAAAGCAATTCTCGGTGTTCTGAAGAAGAAGTGAATTTTTCATCACTCCTATGAAATTATACAATACTTAAATAGGCAATCGATTGTTACTTAAAATCTAAATGGCTAAAAATGTATTAATTTGTATCCTGGAACTGTCTTAGATAAGCCCCTCCGAGCCTCCCCTAGCCCACCTCTGGTATTATGCTATCCTGTATCTTTTATTTATAAATACCAGGACCGGTTTCGTTCATGGCGAGCATTGTCAACTGATATCAGCTGTATCAACTGATCAGTTGACTATGCTCACCATAAGCGAAATCGGTCCTGGTATTTATAAATAAAAGATACAGGATAGCATAATACCAGAAAGAAGAACCAGCGAAACCGGTCCTGGCATTTATAAATAAAGTGGAAATAAAGTACAAAGGAATATTGTGTTTTTTTTATAAATATTATAACATTTAAAACAATGATTTATTTTCGTTACATTACAGCTTAACGACCGTGGACGCGTATTTGAGTCTTCGAAAAACAAAGGTTGCTGGCCGGCGGACGCATATATGCGTATAGGCGAAGTATCTGGAAGCTAAGAAAATTATTTTTTGTAAAGATATCTCAATTTGCTTACAAATTATAGTGAATTTAGTAATATTACAATTTTCGCGAATTTTTCGCAAAATTTTATTTCTCCAGGTGAAATTTTACAAAAAAAACGTGCGGTCGTTAAGGTGTTAAAAAAAACTTAATAATACAATTAACAAAGTTTTACAAGAGGCGCCGGTGTAGTACACTCATCCCTCGAATTACGCGGTTTCGCTTTAAAACATTCAACTTAATTTTTTAATAACTGTCAATTTGGAATTGTCATTTGAATCAAATCGAATGTGCAGGTGAAATAATTAATCAAAAATACGAGAATTAAGACACCAATTGTTTCAGCAATATTTTTAACGAGTTATTATGTTTGAATTAATTTCTTACTTCAACACTAGGTCAGTAAAATACTCTCACGTCACTTTATTTAAAAAATATATATTACCTGCATTATTTTAAACAAAATTGAATAAATTAATTATGTTACAGCTATTTGAACCGGTGCTTATTTTCTGTGGGAAGATTTTTCATCTCGAATGAATATAATCTAAGTTTTATTGCGTTCAACGGCATGCATAAATCAGTATACGACGTCCTATTGACCAATTATTATAGTTAACAAGCAGTCGTAGAATATATACGAACGAAAATTATTCTTCTAACAGTCGTTTTTGTATACCTAGTTCACAGTGGCGGATTAAGCATTTTGTAGGCCCTGTTTTTAGCAGGAATCTGCAGTGAAGCAACAAGTTTTTGACCGGAGCACGGAAATTTGTTGTGCTCCACTGCTCCGATATATATAATATCGACTGTGGAAAGGAAAAAGGACGTAACCTCCAGTTTTTTCAAAACAGCTTATTTTCGATAATCGCAATGTATCAAACTTGATACGTGTTCTATTTAAAGGATGTAAGCTGCAAATGCCGAATTAGTATCTAAATTTAACTTTTAAGTGAGAAAAAAGATGACCTTGTGAAAATTTACATCAGGAAAAAAGACTGAAAAAAAGGTTTTTCAGACAATTTTTTAAATTATTATTAGATTACGTCAATTAAACACCAGTTCAGAAGTCTCCGTCCACTTCAATGTTGTGTATATTTTATAATTTGCATATGTTCCAAAATCATCAAAACACTTTTTTGTGCCTCCTGTAAAATTTGCTATATGTGGGTTACGTCGTTTTTCTTTTCCACAGTCGATATATATTTTATTTTTATTCAAAATTTGAAAATAAAACGTTTTTTATAATGAATTTTCAATAGATGATAAATTCAATATTTGATAGTTTTTTAACCCTGGTATCATTTGATACGAGGAAAAACCTAAACAAGCGATGCACAACTTCACGTTTTTTTTATATTTATGGGTGGTCTACCTCATTAAAATTAGGAATCCAGAGCGGAGCTGGAGCAAGTATTTAGGTGTCGGAGTGGAGCAACTAAAATAAATGTGGTTACTCTAGATCCCTGGTTTTTAAAATAACATTAAAGTGCTGCAAAACTCTTCGTGAATAATAAATATTTAAAACTGAAATTAAAATATAAGGGTTTTTGATTTGATTACAGCTGATTTCATGCCCTTAATTAAAGCATTTTAAATTGAAATGAAGGTGAAAATGATACTTAGGATATATTTGCAAGCATAAATACAGTTTTCAAAATAGGTTAAAATGCTGTAAATAAAAAAGTGTGCCTGAGTTGACATCGCGGCAGGGAACGTGATTCTTTAGGACGGTATGTTATGGGTTAAACAGAAACAATGAAATACTGCTTCAATGGTTTGAACTTTAAAAAACAGGAATAAAAAATAAATAACACTTTCTAATCCCAATCCAACACAGCGGCCGTAACCACTTCCCATCATTCTGGCTTGTAAAAAATGATTTATTATTGTTTAGTTTTACCTATGAAATTCTCGATCCGAAAACCCAATTCGGTGTGAAATTGGAGAGGACATAATACCAGACGCCGTTTATATTATTAAAACGAATAGGTGTCCTATAAAACCGCTGGAAACGATGCCGGGCCAGCGGGGCCTACCGTAATAAAAAAGAATTTACGGGCCGCGACTTTAATGCCCCCCAAAACCACACCGATATAATTCGGTGTAGGATATCGGTTTTCGGGTTTGCCTACGAAAAAAGGGCTGCCGCATAGGCCGCCCAACGTGGGGGTTTATTGGTATTATTATTATTATGAAATATTGTGTGGTCGAGTGGTCAACGTCGTTGGTTACCAATACGGAGGTCACGGGTTCGAGTCCCAGTACGGGCAGTTTTATAAATTGATTTTTCAATTGATATATGAATTCCTGTTCAAAGGCATGGATGTATGTGGCGTCTTGAATTCCCTCTTCCCACCCATCCTATCCTATGAACGGGGAGTGTCGAGAGCGATAAGCTAACCACTAGTCCTGTCCTAGCTCTTTCCTTCTATTCCTACTCTCTTTGGAAAAAGAGAGGTCGAGCAACTGAGCAACAAGCAGTTCTCATAGAAACACTTCTGTAGAGATAAACTCCATTAGGAGTTCATATGCTTTACATTGGGAACGGGCATGGTAAAATATATATATTTTTTTTTGAGCTAATTCAAGTTGAAATTCTCTATATAACTTACCCAAAGTGCACGTTATCTTTTCATACATATAAAAAAAAGAATGTTTGTTTGTTCGTACTTTATGCGTTGCCACAGCGCTCATAGATTTCAATAAAACTTTGACAAACTTTTTGCTTGCACTGCATAGTCATAGTAAAATTAACTTACAGTAGGTCTTATAAAATATAAAAATCAATGTTTGTAAGTCTGCCATACCTTTAATTTTGTCAACGTATCTTGCACTTGCGCGAAGGTTATAGGCATAGTTAAATAAGCTTACAGTAGGTTTTGTATATAAAAATCAATGTATGTCTGTCTGCCATACCGTTAATTTTGTCAACGTATTATTTGCACTTGCGCGAAGTTATAAGCATAGTATAATGAACTTAAAGTAGGTGGCGCGTGTTTCGTACCATACACAATCGGCAGCAAACGTCAAATATACAGAAAATAAGACATATTGTGTATAAAAAAGCACTTCAATAAACACAATTTCTTTCTTTGAGTGGCATTGCAACGCTTGCCGTGTACCGGCTAGTATTTAATAAAATAATAATATAATATGATTATACATATTATACAGGTATTATGAATTCCTCCTGAAATTTATTTTGTCAAAAATTACCCCATAAGTGCAGGAAACGCCCACTTGCTCTAAATGTCAGGGGCATCAAAAATTGCATATTTTTAAAAACCCAATATATTTAAAATTAAATTTTCAATAATCATTCTTATTTTGTGTATACTTTTGCAACGGTTTTATGATATTAGAATAACAGGACCTATAAAAATGATTGCTCCTGGGGCTTCCCAAGTGTGTAATTGAAGTTTGATATCTGCATATAAATATATTGAAAGTGAAGCTGAAGACATTATAAAGAAAATGAAATGGCAATTTAACTTCGTTGAAATAATGATATTTTTTAAACGTGCCTGTGTCAAAAACGTTGGTGGAGAAAATAGGCTACGTCTGTTGTTGAATAATCGATATGAAGGCACGTTGTGCGATGAATCGTCCTCTTGGGGAAAATAGCATGCGAGTGCCTCAGCGAAATAGCGACACTTCTTCGTGATTAATATACCCGCCGCCCCGGACGAATAGAGGGCTCTGTCCAATAGTGGCAATAAATTGGGGCAGGTAACTGGCTGAATTTTAACAGGACTAATTACTACCATTGGCGGATTATGCACATTGGAGGCCCAAGGCGCAATAAAATTAGGAGACCATGTTGTTTAAATCAGTGTTCCCCAAACTATTTACACATGCGGACCGGTAAAAAAAGAAAAAAACAGCGGACCACTAATAATAAAATTACAATGGCTATTATGTAATATTTTTAAAATCTTATATTGTAACAAATGGACATAACTACAAAACTTTCAGTTGAAAATTCTCGCAATGAGCGAAACCGGTCCTGACGTTTTAAATAAAGTGGAATAAAGTACAAAGGAATATTGTGCTTTTATTAATATAATGCCTTTCCACCGAGTATTCACAGTGAACACCCTAAAAGTGAAAACAATTATGTATTATGAAATTATTGGTATATTTAGATAAGGTTTTGCATCTGGGTTCACTATCGAAGAGCAAATATTTATGAATGTCAATTCTGAAAAAACTAGCGACCATCGTGTCGCACACAGAAAAAATAATACAACAGAATAAGTATCAATAAATAAAACTTTACAAATTTGATGCCGGATTTTAGAAATGTGAGTAATATGTAACAGCACAAAAATGGCCAAGAAACAAAATACGGAGCCGCATTATTGATGTCTTTTTATTTAACAATAACTTAAAATACAAGTAAACGTGCAGGCGATAAAAAATCTTATAATCAATATTTTAGCATGGCAAATTTCTTAAAATTTGGCATACTATTTGTGGCCCGGCGGAAAGTCCACCGTTTGGGGAACACTGGTTTAAATAGCATAAAATCGTTGCAAACGTCTACACAAAAAAATAAGAAATATTGTAAACTGAATAGTTTAATTTACTATATGCGTTTTTTGAGGCCCCTAAGATTCGGAGGCTCCAAAAGCGCGCCTCTTGCGCTTATGGTGTAATCCGCCACTGATTACTACTGAAATGGACAAAGACGAAAACCTTAGAACGCTGATCGCTGTCTGCAGATGTGCAATGGGTGTCAGGATGAAAACATCAAGGAAACAATGTCTTTGAATATTAATATAATATGTTTTAATTAAAAAGTATATATTGTTTGGTTCTAGGGCATCCAATCCCGGATCCTATCCCTCGGGTTTTTGGGATTCACAATTCTTCCAATACAGGGATACAACAAGGGTACGGGATTGTACGCCCTGATGAGAATACTGCCACGACGAAGAAGAAAGTTGAAATTGCTATCTCGATTTTAGTTATATACAGTAAAACCCCCATTTACACTAAAGTCGGGACAGTGTAATTTGGGGTAGTGTAATTGGGGGAGTGAATCTCTTACAAAATTAGGGATTTGGCTTTTTCCTCAAAAAATGCAAAACTAAGATTTACCTTGCCCCGAAGTCAACGACGTTGACCACTCGACCACACAGGCGGGTGTATATGTATGTATTTAATTGTATGAGTTCTTTACCTCGATTAAGGCTAAATCTTATATTTTGGAATCGTTCATTTTTTAATGTATTATATGCATCGATTTACGCAAATTTTTCGTAACCTATCTACCGCACAAATCTAGGTATATTGTGCCCATCGCTTATATTTACTGCGCACGTCAATGAGACGGCGGGAGTTAAAAAAGGTAGAGCAACCTCGGAATGAGGTGGAGAGTTCACTTAGGATGCGGACCGTGACGGGAATTTCCCCTCCATCATATTATCTCCTGTCATTCCACCTGCATCAGCAGAGTCGACGGGCTTCAGTTCGTAGATTTCAGAGTAGAACCGTTAGATTCACGGTTTGATTTTGTGGAGAAAGTGGCGCTAAATGATACGCACAGTAAATTAATATTTAACCGCTTGAATACCGCGTAAATAAATCATTAATACATATGTCCCAGAGATACTGTGTGTTTTTGAGAAAAATATTTTTGCCCAATACTTATACACTCGAATTCGATATTTTAAAAACCTATATTGACTCAATATGATGAATTGTCAGTTCAAGTTCATCCGTGCACTTGAACGCCTTAAGATGCTGAAAGGCGAAACCCGGGTCGTTAGTGACAAAATCTGTGTGAATGTACATAAGTTGGACGATTCAAATTTAGCACTGTTTGTATATTTTTCTTATCAGTTGACAATGTTCGCAATGAGCGAAACCGGTCTTGACCTTTAAATAAAGTGGAATAAAGTACAAAGGAATTTTATGTTTTTTTATTAATATATTGCCTTTCCACAAAGTATTGACAGTGAACACCATAAAAGTGACCAATTAAATTAATCTCTTAAATGTTGCTCTCGTGGCACATCGGTAGTCTATGTATACCATTTAATATGTACATATAACGAGTGCTTTTTCCCCCCCATATAACGCGGTGTTCTGGCACCTATTTTCTTGTCATTTTTAATGTTCCAAATCAATATTCGCAAAATTTTATTTTTCACTTTAAGGGGGTTCACTGTCAATACTTGGTGGAAAGGCATTATATAAAAAAAACTATATTCCTTTGTACTTATTTCCAATTTTATTTACCAAGCTCAATACCGGATTCGATCATGGGGAGCATAATCAACCGATAAGAAATAAAATTTAACAGTGTTATTTATACAAAAACAAATTTTAATTAAAAGGTGTACTAATTTTGAATGAGCAGATAAATCTGCCAAAGTCCCCACTCTTATCGAGCTAAAATATAAAATTTGATAACGTAATTATGCCATGAGCGAAACTGGTCCTGATCTTGGTAAATAAAAGTGGAAATAAGTACAAAGGAATATTGTGTTTTTCTTAATATTTTTTAATTATTTTACTACGATTTTTCCGACTCCGCGTCCGGAAAAACACGACTCCACAGCTCTGGTTTGATATTATGGCATACATAAACATTTGCGTTGTAGTTTCATTTTTACATTCGATATTAACGAGATGCCGTAGTTTAACGACCCCTGATTTATGATAACAAGAAAACACAAGCTTTGTTACTTTACTTTTTTCAGTTCGCTTTCGATTGATGGCGACAAGGTAAGTAAGCTAAGCTCTGATTGGTCTCTGACGCTGTTGTCAGATTTACCAAGTAATGAAATAATTAAAAATCGAAATGAATAACTGACAAGCTA
This sequence comes from Himalopsyche anomala, assembly GCA_031772345.1. NCBI lineage: Eukaryota > Metazoa > Arthropoda > Insecta > Trichoptera > Rhyacophilidae > Himalopsyche > Himalopsyche anomala. The sequence goes on along the minus strand of CM062834.1, from coordinate 23,584,546 downwards.
ACCTAATCGATTTTTAATGAATTTACGCTCTAAATTATTTTACTGCCTTTTAGTCAGCAAACATATAATTACTATTGATGATTACAAATATTATTTCGCTAAAATTCGACATAAATTATGTAATTAATTGTGAAATATTTAATGCAATTTTCGTTTATATCTAATATATAAAAATGGATGTTTGTCTGTTCGTACTTTATGCGCTGCCACACCGCTCATTCGATTGCAATAAAACTTTGACAAACTTTTTGCTTGCACTTCCGGGAAGGTTATAGGGATATTAAATGAACTTACAGTATGTCTTATATATATAATAAAAGGCTCGTATTTTTCCGGTCAGAATTTATATTAAATGGTCAGAATAAATAGTCAGTAATAAATATTAATATTAATGAAATTTAAAAAAAACCTAACCTAACCTAACTTAACCAAAATTGTTACAAAATATTCTGACCGTATATATTTTTATTCTGAGCGTTCATATTTTTATTCTGACGAAAAATTGATTTAAATTCTGACCATTTAATTTGTTTCCTATATGTCTGCCGTAACGTTCATGTAACTTGCACGAAAGTTATAGGCGTAGTACAATTGAATTAAAGTAGGTGGCGCGTGTATTTTACCATAGACAATCGGCAGCAAACGTCAGACAGAAAAAGAAAACATGCACTTCAATAAACACAATTAAAACACAAACATTTTCTTTCTTTGAGTGGCAACGCGTGCCGGGAACCGGCTAGTAGTATATAAATAGCGGTGGGCTGCCAATACGTTGACAAAGGGCTCACTTAATCTCAAAGCAATTCTCGGTCTTCCGGGGAAGGAGTAAATTTTTTTATCACTCCTATGCAATTATATGCAATACTTAAAAAATAAATCGATTGTTACTTAATGCAATTATATTATGTAACAATATGCAATTTACCGTAAACTTATCAATGTGGATTGCAAAAAAATGTACTTCTGTGTGTATGAAGTAGAAAATATATAAGTCAGACATTTTAGAATATTTTATTTTAGACAATAAATACATGAAGAATTTAAAATGAGTGAATTGTATAAACGTTATGTTTGAATAACATTTCATGAAATATAACCGCCCCTGCATATATATGCAAGGGGTGCATTGATCCAATGCCACATTGATCGGCCGCAACTGCTTTCAGGTACTATCTCAAAGTCTCTCATAAAAAAATAACTAATAATTCGGCACGAAGCAACGCATAAAAGTCGATAGAAAGAAATATCGAAGGCTCTTAAAGTAGTTCAATGATTATTTTTTTTTATAAAATTAGTGATTTCGTAATTCCGGCGCAAAGGTGTCTAGACGTGATAATTCTCCAATCTCCGTTACTCAGTCCAATAACAAATTTTTAGAAATACGTTTGATGGCATTAAATTCAACCGCTGTGATATCGGATGGTGTTTAAAATAGGGTAAACAGTAATCTTATTGGCCAGTTGAGAAAATTGTCAACCTTAGAATTTTTCAAGAATAGAAGTGTTCAAATTTAATATTCATGTTAATAAACAAAACATAAAGTTCATCGCTGAACATGTCCGCCTCTAGTCTCACAATGCTTACCACTGGCGGATTACCCCATAAGCGCAAGAGGCGCGCGCTTGGGGCCGCTCATTTTTTACGACTCCGACTCCGGCCAAAATACCGCGACTCCGACTACGGCCAAAATACCACGACTCCGCGACTCCGACTCCACAGCCCTGGTTTTGCAGCACTTTTATGTCATTCGAAAAACAGGACCTCCAAAATTTATTGCGCCTGGTGCCTCCAAAGTGATTAATCCGCCACTGATGCCTACCAATGTTTACATCTCATTTAATGTGGTCTCTCTACAATGTCGGTGGCCAAAATTGTACACGTCACCCGACACGAAAATTTGTGTAAATCTGGTAAAGTTGAAATTAAATAAAGTGCTCCGATCGGTGGAATATAAATAATAATAATGTTTCTCTCGATACAGAACTTATTCCGTCACGGTCGGCTGGACTCGGACCGTCTAGGAAGTGGGTCATGTGACCAAAATTCAGGTACACTGCCGCACTCTGTGAGTATCTCAGATATTGTGTTTTATATAAAATTATTCCAATGCTTCTGAATTAGATAAAAAAAATGTTTGGTCAGAAACCTTGCTTAAGTAACCATGCATAGGAATTGAAATACTGGTAATCCATAGATTTTTTTAGAATTCAAATTATCGATTTATTGATTAGACCAGTGTCTACCAAACTTTTTTACTTCACGGTGAATGGGTTTTGTTTCGCTGCACACCATATAAAGGCGTTTTAAAAAAGAAATCTTCATTTAAAAAAATGTGGAAAATGTGTCTCGTCGACCAACAGTTACAAACGTAATTATTTAAATATCTACATCAGAGGTGGGGAACCTTTTCATGTCTAAAGGCCACATTCATTTATCTGATTCAACATAAGGCTGCAGCAAAGAAAACTTTGACACCTCTCCAGCTCCACCGACTATCCAGCATATAATGGGTTGATTGTGTTCTGTTTTCAAGTGCTTGCGTATAATTTTTTGATCAATGTGAATATTTTGATCAAGTCAAAAGGCCACAGGTTCCCCTCCACTGACTTAGATGTGGAATTTATTTAAAATTGAAGAAAATTTAAATGAATAGGCAATATTTAAAATTAGATTTTTTTAGGCCTCTTCTTCCGCGGCACACCTGAGTCTACTTGCGGCACACAGTTTGGCTGACCTTTTAGTTACATTAGTTTCCAGTCATTAATTGGAAGACGCGGAAGATGATATTGAAGGTAGCTCAAATTCCATTTTCGTAAAGAGATACTCTGGATGAGAATAAAAAATTGTGACGTTTTACCTGCAGTGGCGGATTAAGCACATGATACCCTAGGCGCAATGTAATTTGGAGGGCCTTTGGATAAAATAATAACGACAACAAAATTCAGGTGAAATAGTTCAAATATATAAAAATATGAACAAAAGGCATGTGTGTTATATACTTTAAGACAACGGTGTCGAGCCTTTTTTGCCCTGGGATCGACTTTTCAATCTTAAGTTTTCTCGCGATCAACTTCTAGCATGATTCTTATAAGAAATGTATTTATTTAGGGTTTTTCTCTCCTTCAAACATAGAAATGTTTATTTTAAATGCGAAATACATATCATTAGATAGCTATGTGCTTACAAAATAATTCAATTTTTGTATATTTTTAACATACATGGTATATATAATTCATGTTTGAAATTCACGGAAGCTTTCGAGATCGATCAAATTTTGCTTTGGGATCCGACAGGTCCGGTTGTGCATCCCTGCTTTACGATATGTAGAATAATTATAACGCATCGAACTCAATGTTTCTTAAAATACCATTTGGCTCACTTCACTTCTCAGGTATATATATTCTCATATAGTCTTGTTATTTTTATGTCTTCCGATTGTTTCAAAAGAGATACTATTTTTCCTTTTGGCATCCGCAAGGGCATGTCTCTTTTTAAAACAGATTTTCTCTACATCTGGATAAACAAGACAACTCGATATAACTCAACATTAACTATTTTTTTTTGCAGATGGCAAACCAGTCCATTATCAACTTTATATAACTAGTGTAAAATGTTAAGACAGTTAAAAACATCAAAGGATACTTGCAGTGGCGGATTAAGCGCATGGGAGGCTCCAGGCACAACTAAATTTGGAGATCCTATTTTTCGGATAACATAAGAACGGCAGAAAATTTCATGTAAATGAATACAAATACATTAAGGTCTGAAAAAATATTATATGGGTTGTATAATATAAGCTATTTTGAGGCCCCTAAAATTCGGAGGTCCCAAGCGCGCGCCTTATTCGCTTATAGGGTAATCCGCCACTGGATACTTGAGTAAAATAGGGAATATTATGAATCAAGGGTAAGCAAAGTTCAACGCACTAGCACCATTGGTTTAAAATGCCATTATTACTTCATTGTTTTATAAAAGATACAGTATGTTGATTCGATGTAGTAGGTTTTGGCCCGCCCGACTTTGTTGAACATTAACAATTTTAGTGCGCTCGTTGGGCCAAAATAATTGAATACCCCCCCCTGTTATAGATTAACGACATTAACATATGCCTACAATATTATCCTTCGATATTAAGTTATAAGCTCGTGCCTTGGCACAGGGTGGCATCGGGGCAATAATCTTATTCAATCAAAAACGAATTAGTAAAATTCCAATTTTAAAAATGAGGCGATCAGAATCAAACACGTCCAAGTCATGTTTTTGACGATTTTTTTTCGGAAAATGGCAGCCGTTTGAAAAATAAATGAATTTTGAAGTTATTTTTAACAGTTTAAATTTTTTTAAAAATAGTAAAAATTAAAATTTTGACTTAAATCTGGTACGGGTTATAGAGAGATGTATAGAAAAGGTTCAAACAAAATTTCAAATAAATCGGTTTGGTAGAACTTGAGATATTATGTACGTCAGCTTGAAAAAAGTAGTTTCGAGAAAAAGGCGTTTCGATCTGTTCCGGTCGGACCAGCTTAGTTGCTGCGTCACCAAAATCTCTGTAACTCGGTAAATAATTAAGAATTTGAAAAATCCTTTTGAGGAAATTGTCTCGAAAAAACTTCATTTCAGTATTTTTTCTTGGTTTCAATTTTTACAAGCTTATATTTTTTCAAACTTAAAAGCTAAATTTAGATATTGATTCGACATTTGCAGCTTGCATCCTCTTGATAGAACGTGTTTCAAGTTTGATATGTTGTGAAAATCGAAAAAAAGCTTTTTTGAAAAAACTGTGAGATACGCCCTTTTTCCTTTCCACTGTCGATAATATAATGGAGTTCTACCAAGTAAATACCAATTCCAACAATATTTTGTAGTTATCAATGTTAATTAAAACCAACTTTCGGTTCTCATAAAAAAATACAGTAATACTGACATGCCCGTGTTTGATACTGTACGCCTCAAATATACATTTTTGCCAGTGAATACTTTTCGATAGATCAATTCATAACAGCGAAACAAAATTATGAATATTTTTCTATTTGTGTATACTTTCTTACATTTTTCGAAGTAACGTTGGTATTATATAAAAATGAAACTGAACAAAGATACTGAGCTCGGCAAACGAACCGAATAGCAACGAGACGTGGCAAAATGGTATAAGTCACGCAACAAATGGGAGCGGGTTGTTAGTGTATTGTGAACAGACGTTTATTGACTGAACCGTTTCATACCACACGGCTTTTGAGAGTTAGGTAGAAATGATATCATCGTGCAAAACATAATAAATTACACAACATATATATCTATTCTTTTTTTTTGCTGAGCATATCCGCTCCTATAAGTTTTACGGCATTGAATTAATTTGCGGACATTGCCGGACGTAGATAGATGAGAGACGATCATCAGAGACAATCAATACTTCAGTGGTACCACATTAACCGACACTACCTTCTCTTGAATAATTTCGTTGGTCTGATCATGCGGCATGCTGAATTTCTTGAGAGTATAAATCTCGCGATCTTGCATTATGATTGTATCCTAAAATCAAATGAAAATAAACTCTCAAAATGACTTCACTTTAGTAAACTATATTTATAAATCATTAATATGTCCCAGAGTTTACGTGTTTTTGAGAAAAATAATTTTGCCTAATATACACTCGAATTCGATATTTTAAAAACCTATATTGACTCAGTATAGATAACACTACACACATTCATCAAAATATTGCTTATATTCTATTAGAATAACATAAGTATTTGATTTTTTAAATGTCTTGGACATCCGTGTTCGTTTGCATATGTTCCGGATACCTGTGTCCGCTTGGTATTCAAGTGGTTAATAGGGTCGGATTTAGATGTAATGAGGATCTAAGCTCTTTCACATTAAGTTATGCCGATAAATTCAAGAAATATTAGAAGCTGAAGAAAATGGATTGCGTGTGTTAATAAAACAATATAAACACGCATCTGATCGGCTGGAAAAAAATATACATCTTGGCTTATAGATAACATTCATTTCAATCAACGAGAAGGATGAAACTGCTTTTGTTGACGAAAAATCATTATACAGTGGAACCCCCAATTACACTACCCCGAATTACGCGCTGGCTTGAAATATTCACCGCAAATCCCCAAATTGCACTGTCGCATTCCATTGTCGTTGCTACGAGACGGTCGTCTGTGCGGCGAATACAGTCAACTGTTGGCTAGCGTCTGTGTATTCAACACGTGCCAGGCTCTACACGCATAGCCGGGCGACTGTCTGTGTGCTGGATTTTGGCACGCTTTGCATTTTATTACTTAGTAACTAAATATTTCGTCCATATTTTTTTTTGCAAAACTAAGGGAAGTTTTAATTTTGCCTTTTTTGAGGAAAAAACCAAATCCCTAATTTTGTATGAGATTCACTCCCCCAATTACACTACCCCGAATTACACTGTCCTGACATTAGTCTAAATGGGGGTTTTACTGTAATTTGGTTTACTGGTTGTATTTCCGCATCTAAATGCCTGTATAGATTCAATATTCATCAAATAGTGATATTGTTACGTTAAAAATATTTCGTAATGATTTTTAAATTATTATTTACAGTTATCTCGAGATAACGTTCGAAAGAGATATTCACATTTGGCATCCTCGGAATCGATATACATATTTAAGAGAGGCCGACTGAATGAATTAAATAATGACCCTTTGCCACAGAATAACTGAATTTCAATGCAATTCAACGATGAGAATTTTTGCATACAGGCATCGAGTACTGTTTCGTATAATTTAGCAGTTTGATCCAACCGACAGGGTTAAAATGAGAGAGGGGGAATTTTAAAAAACCGACAGGTGCTTTGCTGGCCCCCAGTTCAAAACGGCAGGTGTAGAGAAATAAACTGAACGATCGCAATAAAGAGTCCGCGTTAACAACTGTGCCAGTGACACCTCTTAGATCAGGGTTCAGCAAACAACGGTATACGAGCCAAATATTGTTTGTTTATTTAAAAGTGAGGAGTAAGCATTCAAAAATTGATTTGTCACACAAATACAGAGCTGGGAAATGTTGTAGATTTGAGTGGTGGAGAAATCACGGTTTGCTTGAATGTGCCAACTTTATGATTTCATTTTTATAGGAAAAAACCTTTTTTGAACACTTACTGTGATTTTTATTCATAAATTTTATTATTGACTATCAGAACTGATATTAAACTGCATTTTTCAAAATTTGTGACAAATCACTTTTTGAATGTTTGCTCCTCAACAGTGGCGGCCGGTCAATGTGGCATTGGATCAATGCACCCCTCGTATATCCAGGGGCTGTTATATTTCATGAAATAATATTCAAATATAACATTTATACCATTTACTCATTTTAAGTTCTTCGTGTATTTATTGTCTATAATAAATATGAAAAATTGTCTGCAATAAAATAAATATATAGACAATAAATTCATGAAGAATTTAAAACGAGTCAATGGTATAAATGTTATGTTTGAATATTATTTCATGAAACATAACCGCCCCTGAATATACAAGGGGTGAATTGATCCAATGCCACATTGACTAGCCGCCACTGCTCCTCAAGTGTGTTTATTTAAAAGTTTATTTTTCGAAATAGCAACAATTTTTCCATCGACAGCCAATTTATGACGAGCGCTGCGTAGCATGTTCTTGTTGGAACCACAGCTTTCCACATCAATACATTGCAATTGGTAAACGAAAATGTCGGTAATTATGTATATATAGCGTTCTCTATTGACTAGTGTTCTGGCCAGTATAAATTTAAAGAAATATTTTTTGACAAATTGCAAGCGTTGTTCTAGCATAGGGTCTGTCAGCGCTGTGGAGTCGAAGTCGTGAAAAATGAGCGGCTCGATTTATTTTTGAAAAATATATTTAATGATGTGTATTCAAACAAAATAGTCAAAAGTGTTGACATTGCATGCTTGGCTGACTAAAGATGATCTGATGGAATACTTATATATAAGCTAAAAAATAAATTATTGAAAAATTTCCTTGGATTCGGAGTCGTCTTTTTTTACACGACTCCACAGCCCTGAGGTCTATACATGGTGAAATGACAAAATAAACTGAGCTCAAATCAGCTGTGAGATGTCAAAATCGGCTGTCGCTAGAAAAAGTGTCGCTAATTCGAAAAACACTTATATTCGGATGCTTACTTTTAACACGAGTCCGGATGTGTTTTTGGGAAAGTATTTTTTAAAGTGTTTTTTAAAACTTAAAATGAAATATTCAGATGTTAATAAAGCTTTCATTTATTTTTTATATGCAAATGTCAATCTGTGGTGAATAGGGATCATATTATATCGACTGTGGAAAAGAAAAAGGACGTAATTCACACATGTCGAATTTTACAGGAGGCACTAAAAACGTGTTTTGATGATTTTGGGCCATATGCAAATTATGCATTAAACACAACCTTGAAGTGCACGGATACTTCCAAACTGGTGTTTAATTGACATAACCTAATATTAATTAAAGAAATTGTCTCGAAAAAACCTTCATTTCAGTGTTTTTTCTTGGATTTAATTTTTTACAAGGTCATCTTTTTCAAACATAAAAAATAAATTTAGAAAGTTATTCGGCTTTTTCAGCTTCCATCCTTTTGATAGAATGTGTATCAAGTTGTATATGTACATTGTAATTATCGAAAAAAAGCTGTATTGGAAAATTGAGGGTTACGTCCTTTTTCCTTTCCACAGTCGATATGATACTTATATTCAAATAAATATATTAACCTATTGGATATATCGGTTAATATATTTATTTGTATATAAGATATTGGACATATCAGCCGCCTGTGTGGTCGAGTGGTCAACGTCGTTGGCTTCGATTACGAAGGTCACGGGTTCAAACCCCGGTGCGGACAGTTTTATAAATTGATTTTTTGATCCATCTATGAATTTCTGTTCGTAGGCATGGATGTATGTGATGTCTTCGATTCCCCACTCCCACCCATCCTATCCTATGAACGGGCGTATCGAGAGCGATTAGCTTACCACTAGTTCTGTCCTAGCCCTATCCTTCTATCCCTACTCTCTTTGGAAAAGAGAGGAGGAGCAACTGAGTAACAAGCAGTTATCAAAGAAACACTTCTGTTGAGATAAACTCCATTAGGAGTCCATATGCTCCACATAGGAAGCGGACATGGTTTATTTTTTTTTGGATATATCACTTGACAGTGACACGATGAGATAAACCGGTCCCGAACGTTATAAAAACCTATAATTAGTTTTAGGCAAATGGGTTTCATTTTTGATAACAAATTTTAACGTTAAATAAGTAAGATAGTTTTTTTTTATAAATTCTATACATTATGTTGAAATATGTCACTTTCGTACAAAATAATAAAGATTTTTTTTTGTTTATTCGTAATCGTAACTCTTGCGGGTCATATAGCGCAGTGATTTCTATCTTTTTTCATGCCACAGACCGCTAAATCTGAAAACAATAATCTGCGGACCCTATTTTTATTTTTTATTTCACATGTTCGTATTTTATCACAAAGAATGTTGAAAGAATGAAAATTTTCGCGGACCCCAGGTTGGAGAGCCTGCGCAGTGGTTAGCGTTATGGGTTTCCGTTCCGGACTTCACGGGTTCGAGTCCCAGTACAAACAACATTTTTTCGATCGATTTCTGTTCGAAGGCATGGGTGTTTGTGATGTCTAAAAATTATCTCCCATCCTTTCCGATCCGTAAATAAATCGGTGCAGCGAGAGCGATTAGATACCACTAGTCTTGTCCTGGCCTTATCCTTCTATTTATATTACTATCATAAAATAAGAGAGGTTGAGCGACTGAGTGACAGATAGTTCTCCTACAAAAAAAAAAAGTTGAGATACCTCTATTAGGAAGCCATATGCTCAACATTGAGAGCGGACATGGATTAAAAAAAAGCCTTGTGATATTGTATTTGATGATGCTTGTTAAAGAGGCTAAACACGTGCCACACTTTGTAACACAACGCGTGTAGTAACAAAGTTATCAAATTAAATTATATATTATTATTAATTTTGTATGTATTTAGAAATTCAGGGCATATCTATATTTTCTGGTTTCGCTCAAAAAAAATAATATTAATCATTGATGATTTTTTAATTATATGTTAGATGTGTTTTTTAACATTTTCATTTTGTCTTATTATAGAATCACTTATACCAGCGATTTCCAACCTGCGAGGCGCGAACAGTCGAAATTATGTATTTACTCTTTAAAAGTGTCTTTATTACTATATGAAATGAATGATGGGGAGGCGCGAAGATATTTTTTTCTTTGAAGGGAGGCGCAGTAATATAAAGGTTGGAAATCACTGACTTATACTGTAATTTTTAATTTCTTTTCAATGTAAATTATTGTTTACACCTTTTTTTTACAATTTATTTTTGTATTAATAGCTCTTTTTAATTATATTTATTATCAGTTGGCAATGCTCGCAATGAGCGAAACCAGTCCTGACCTTTTAAATAAATTGGAATAAAGCATAGATGAATATTGTGTTTTTATTAATTAAAATACCAGTTTTACTCAAAAAGTGAACAATGTTTTTGGACCGATTGTTTTCTGAGTCCCTCATATATTCCTTTCCACTAAGAATAGACAATGAATACATTAAATTTGAAACCTTATTTTCATATATTTAGCCAGAAATATCTTCAGCTACATTGAGGTCTTACTTACTGTGCCTATGCAAATTTCTCAAGCAAAGATTCGAGCTTTTGAATGTTTAAGTACTATTAAAATTACAATTCGGTGTGAATTATGAACTAATATTCTTCCAGAGCGACGATAGCACCAGTAAACTTGAGCAATTATTCACTCTCTATGGTAATAGAAATATCTGTCCTTATAGTAACTTAAATATGCATGCTCTGAACTCAATTATGTTCGCATATCATTTGACGAATACGGAATGGCGGAACTAGTTTAATAAATTCTTTAGCGCAAATTTCGCACCGGTCCTAATTATGTCGACTGTGGAAAGGAAAAAGGACGTAACCCACACATAGCAAACTTTACAGGAGGCACAAAAAACGTGTTTTGATGATTTTGGGCCATATGCAAATTATGAATTATACACAACCTTGAAGTGCACGGAGACTTCTATACTGGTATTTAATTGACATAATCTAATTTTAATTAATGAAATTGTCTAGGAAAAACCTATATTTCCGTCTTTTTTTTTGGTTTAAATTTTTTACAAGCTCATCTTTTTCAAACTTAAAAGCTAAATTTAGATACTAACTCGGAATTTGCAGCTTGCATCCTTTTGATAGAACGTGTATCGAGTTTGATACATTTTGATTATCGAAAAAAACCTGTTTTGAAAAAACTGTGGGTAACGTCCTTTTTCCTTTCCACGGTCGATATGTATATGTAAGTTAAACGGAAATAATTGAAAAAATCAATTTAGGTCGAATTTTTTTTTGCCTGACTCCACAACCCTGATTTCTATAACTACCCAAAGACGATTAGTCTTCAACTAATCGTTTTTGCGTCGTAAAATTTTTCGTCAATTGTTATTTATTAATTTGTCTGGTTATCTACGACCAAGCTACATTGACAGTTTGCTTCATGATATGCGTAAAAGTAGATTATCTCAAAACAAGGTTTTTTGACTTGACGTTTTCTGGCATTATTAATATAAGGGTATCATAAGGTTACAGTTAGGGTCTCCAATCCCGGAATCCTGGATCCCGAAATTTCAGGATTTAGAAAATTAGAGAATGTTGAGCGAAGGATGAAAAAAAGATGATTCCAAATTTTGATTTATTTTGAGTATTCCATAATTCCAAAATTATAAAAGCTAAAAAAAATCGAAAAAGTTGAAAAAGACATTTTTTTTGATAAATCACAGGGTTTCAAAATCTTAATTTAAGCTCGATTATTTGTTGACTGTGGACAGGAAAAAGGATGTAACCCGCAAAGATTTTTTTTTACAGGTGACACGAAAAACGTTTTTTGATGATTTTGGGTCAAAGGCTAATTATGAAATATACACAACCTTGACTTAATAAATTGGTTTTTAATTGACTTTATCTGATATTATATATTTTTTCGAAAAAGTCTTATTTTTAGTATTTTTCCTGATCGCAATTTCCAAACACCCTTTTTTTCAAAAATGAATGTTTAATTTAGATACTAATTCGGCATTTTCATCTTACATCCTTTCGATAGAACGTGTATCAAGTAGTTTACCTTATTTTATTTATTTTACCATGTCCGCTCCCAATACGGAGCATATGGACTCCTAATGGAGTTTATCTCAACAGAAATGTTTCTACGAGAACTGCTTGTTACTCAGTTGCTCAACCCCTCTTTTTTTCAAAGAGAGTAGGAATAGAAGGAAAAGGCTAGGACAGGACTAGTGGTTAGCTAATCGCTCTCGATACGCCCCGTTCATAGGATAAGATGGGTGGGAGGGGGGAAGACAACACATACATCCATGCCTTTGAACGGAAATTCATAAATCAATTGAAAAATCAATTTACAAAACTGCCCGTACTGGGATTCGAGCCCGTACCCTCCGTAGCGGTAGCCAACGACGTTAACCACTCGACCACACAGGCGGCATATACCTGGCGGTGTATACCTTACCTTGTGACAATTGAACAAAACTGTTTTTAAAAAACTTTTTCCTTTCCACAGTCGATGTGGATTGGGAAAATTGTCAATCCCGAAATTCCGGGATCACAAAAACAGGCCGGGATTGGATGCCCTAGTTGCAGTCGTTGCACGACTGCTCTATATATATACAGTGGCCCCCCTAATGAACTTACAGAGTACAGGTGTTGTTTTGAGAGCAGAGCGGCAGGTACACTGTGTACAATAAGTGCGGCCCAGAGCGATGTGCATGCGACCGTACTTCCGGCGACATGCAATAAACTTACTAGCGACCGACAATCATCGGCAGACTGATGCCTGCACTGCCGCCCGCTCCGGCCTCGCCCCCATGTTCTGTTCTGATTGAATTCGACTCCGTATAGTGCCCATCCCATGGCGTATTTATTGTTCACAGATCGTCGCGGGATAAGCCATGGTTTTGCAAAACGGTTCGATAACAAAGAAATTCCTAAAAACAGTTTTGACTTCAATGTGCGATCACCTCTAACACGTTGGATCCCGTAGCCGTGTTTACGCGTGATAAGCTAGCCGAGCGTTGAGTCCCGTAACCGTGTTTTCGCGTGATGGGCTATGCTTTAAAATAGAGTCATCATTGTGGTATCAAGCAACATTTTGTATAGAAGACTCAGTATAATCATTACAACAGATACTCAAATTATTCTAAATCAGACTTTAATTACAACTTTTATTCAAAATAGTAACTGATTTTACCAACCAACATTTAAGGATATCATAACGCATTTGATTCGTCTATTTTTCCTTCTGAAGATTACATGATGGTGCAGTCACCGATTTCATTTTCAATTTTAACTTTAAATATTCCATAAAAAAGAATGTCAAAAAGTATTTCTAAAAATATTTTGTTACTAATAGCAGCAAGAAAAAATAAATAAGCCCAATTGAACCTGCAAGGTGGGCGCCAAGCAAAAGAAGATAAGAATGAAGTAAGACTCGGTACATGTGCAAACATTGTAATATGGCTTTCCATAGCAGAAAATTCTAGCAATAATACCATACATAATTGAATAGTTAATAGTCTTTCAAACAACCACAAAAGGTTTCATTTGATTTGACCTTGTGGTTTCACAGTTAAAGCTTTTTTAGTAAGTAATTAAGAAAAAATGCAATTCTTCAAAAATAAGCCGGGCACACGAGACAATTTTACTTGATTTGAGCCGGGGCCGAAATTGGGTGTTTACTGTCAATATTTGCATACTAATTCAATCATATAATAGTTATTATACACATATATATCACAATAGGTGCGCCAACCACGTGGCTTTAGGACAGAAATTATGTTTTAAAACACATTCAATTTGATTTAGAAGATAAAATAATATACCGCTACTCTAAAGGTGACTAAGTCGAAAATACTAATTTCTAGATCAGATGTGGGGAACCTTTTCATTTCTTAGTGCCAAATTCATTATAAGGCCGCAGTAAAGAAAACTTTGACACCTCCTCCCTTTTTTGTCGAACATATAATGGATTGATTACGCTCTTTTTCTAAACGCTTGCGAATATTTTTTTGATCAAAGTGAATATTTTGATCAAGTCAAAAGACCGCATCAGAATAGCCAAGAGGCTGCAGGTTACCCTCCACTGTTTTGGACAATTGAACTTTAAGGTTTGTGTTGTACTTTTTAAATAGCGAATTACGATTTTATTCAGTTTCTTTTAAGGTTTATGATAAAATATTAAAGGAGGTTTTTTGTAAACTGTGTCTAGTTATTTTAATTATCTTTCTGATGCTTTGAAATTACAGAGCAATATCAATGATTGTAAACGTAAGATTTTTCTTTTAAATAGAGCATTGCCCCTGGACAAAACCTACGACTATCAATTTGGGAAACACTGCTCCAAAAAAGTGTGTATTCAGATCGCAAGGGTCAAAAGTTGCATGCTAGTGAGTATAGAAAAATAATGATTCAAATTTAATTAAAGTCGTGTTTTAAGCTATGGTCGGAGTAGTCTTATTTCTTGAAGACTTCACAGTCCTGGTCAAATGTAAAGGAATCTAGCTTTCATTTATCTATAACAGTGTTTCCCAAATGATGGGTCGCCAATTTCCAAAAATAAATCTGTATATTTACTATATAATTTCGTAATACCTCTCATTAATAAATTACTAGTATATTTGATTTCTATATAGGTTTATCAGAGTAAATTATTTTTTATTATTACATATAAAGATTGTATGGACATAAATATACTGTTGTATTTTACCTATAGGCCGGTAGTATAGGCCAGTGCTCCGCAACCGGTGTGCCGCGGCACACTGGTGTGCCGTGAGCCGGATGCAGGTGTGCCGTGGTCAAATACATAATGAAAAATTATTTGAATTGAATTATTATTAAAACCTCTGTGTTAATTGAAACAAAGCGCAGGTATCACATTTATTAGTTATTATTTTATAATAATTATTAAAATTGCATAAAAGTAAATATATTATAGTTTTATGTATGTAAACTTTTCAAATAAAAAACGAAAATTTATTTTAAAATTTGTGTATCAATTTAATACCTATATATTTTTGCTTTTGGTGTGCCGCGGAATTCTAGGAAGAATTTTGGTGTGTCGCAGGTGAGAAAAGGTTGCGGAGCACTGGTATAGGCCATAAACAAATTTAGTGGGTCACGAAGGAGAAATATTAAAATAACCGGCTCACAGGGAAAAAGTTTGGGAAACGCTGATCTATAATATTCACTCCATGTTTTTACACTGATTTTTTTGCTCGCCTTTTTTACATGGAAAGTACTTTCCGTAAAAAAAGAAATGGGTAAACTCGTAAACCAACCTAAAACAAAAAAAAAATATTATTTAAATAAAATATTTTTAAAATTATTTTCCGTCAGCGTTGGGTATAGGGGTAATATTTAATAACACTCAACTAAATGTATTTCTCATACGCCATAAATAGTTTACATATTAAAATAATTAATTACGACCGTTCCGAAAATTTTAGAATACTTATATATTGGAAGGTCAGGCGCTTTATCATAGGGATGGGATAGGGTTGTAGCGACAGCATCTCGCTATGATTACAAAAAGTTTTACCGTAATAAATTATTTACCAAACCAAGAATAAATAATACCGAAATTCTGGCATCGGACATTAAAAAACAAAACACGAATTTGTTTGTTATCAATATGAGCACTTTGTCATAATAAAGGCGGGAAAATTATCCCGCAGATATCCGGGACAGTTTCAACATTATTTTTAATATCATAGTACAGCGGTCGGCAAAGTGTAGTCCGCGAGAAAATTATGGTGGTCCGCAGAGAAATCTGAGATGATTTTAATTTTCTGATCCTTCTGATGAAAATTCTAATTCAATTCTACACGACATATATATGCGAAAAAGCCTTTTCATCTGTCACAACCAGGGCTGTGGAGTCGGAGTCGTAAAAAATGAGCGACCCAGACCCATTTAAAAAAAAAAAAAAAATGTTTATTCAAACCATGTTTGTCCATAATGTTGACATTGCATGTTTGGCTGACTAAAGATGATCTGATGGAATACATATCGACTGCGGAAAGGAAAAAGGACGTAACCTATACATAGCAAATTTTACAGGAGACACAAGAAACGTTTTTTGTAGTGCACGGAGATTTCTAAACTGGTGTTTAATTGACATAATATAATATTAATTTAAAAATGGTCTGGAAAAACTTTTTTTCAGTCTTTTTTCTTGGTTTAAATTTCCACAAGCACATCTTTTTTCAAACTTAAAAGCTAAATTTAGATACTAATTAAAAATTTCCAACTTACATCCTTTTGATAGAACGTGTGTATATAATACAATGTGATGATAGAAAAAAGCTTTTTTGAAAAATCTGTGTGTTACGTCCTTTTTCCTTATCACAGTGTGTAAGGATGTAACCCACAGTTTTATCAAAACAGCTTTTTTCTATAATAACAACGTATATACACGTTCCATTAAAAGGATGTTAGCTGAAAATGCCGAAAATGAAAATTGTGACTAGGAAAAAGGACTTTTCCTTAACTATTTATTAAATTAATATTAGGCTATGTCAATAAAAAAAAAACAGGAAAAAGGACGTAACTCATAACGTAACTTTTTTCCGATAATCACAATGTTTACAACTTGATACACGACCTGTCAATAGGATGTAACCTAAAAATGCCAAATTAGTGTCTAAATTTAGCTTTTAAGTTTGAAAAAAGAAGGGCATTTGAAAATCGCGACCAAGAAAAAGTCTTAAAAAAAGATTTTTCTCGGACAATTGATCAAATTAATATTAGGCTGAGTCAATATAAAACTAGTTTATCAGTCACCGTGCACTTCAGTTCAAGGTTGTGTATATTGCATAATCTGCCTTTGCCCTAAAATCATCCAAAAACGTTTTTTGCGTCTCCTGTAAAATTTGTTATTTGTGGGTTACGTCCTTTTTTCTTTCCATAGTCACTTTGTCTAAATAAATAAGCTGTGTACATCATGCCCTCTGACGATTCTATTAATACTCTTAATTTTATTATCTGGCAGGAAATTTTGTTTACGTAAATAACGCGAATTGAAGTGACCGTCTCGCTTATTTAAATATAATTATTTTCTATCCGACAATAGTTAAAGTAGGGCTGCTTACTGAGGTGAGACAAACCAATCACGACAACAGTTCGCGTCAGATAAATTTTATATTCTTTTTCTCGATAAGCGGAAACTTGCAATTTCACTCGGCGGCCACGGGAAGTGGACTAAATTCACTTGCCATTTCATAGAAAAAACATTTTTAAAAAGCGGTGAAATAATCGAACAGAGAAACAGTTCCAAATTCAAATAATAAATCCGCGATTCGGCTGTCAAACATGGAAACTGACCGCCGGCATCTCTTTTTTCACGTAACGAAACGTGAGACGGAACATTTTCCAGCAAAAGCGTTAAAATACGAACAAATAGCACATCGTTCACGACAGGGACGTACTGAGGAGTTAAAACACGCGATTGGTAAAATAGAAAAACAAAATTAATAAGTAGTATAATAATGGCTCGTATTTTTCCAGTCGGAATTTATATTAAATGGTCATAATATATCGGTCAGAAAAATAGTCCTAATTAAAAAGAAATTAAAAAAAACTAACCTAACCAAAATGGTTGTAAAATATTCTGACCGTATAATATTTTTATTCTAACGGTTCATATTTTTATTCTGCTCAAAAAATGATTTAAATTCTGACCATTTAATTTGTTCTCTGTAATAGGATAAACTTATAATTTCAAATAATTCGATAAAAAGTCAAAATGTTACCTCCAGTACGACGAAATTAAACTGAAACTCAGCAAAAACGGTCATTCGAATAGAATAAATCGTTGAATATGGATTATTATGCATGTGACCTTATTTTCATTAGTTTTTATTATTATTTAAATATTTTAAATTTAGACATGCTTGGAAGGGGATAAAACAATATTTAGTTACCAAATTACAATTATACATGCATTTATTTTCTTATTCAATGGGATTTTACAGTAAAATTGTATGCACTTGAATTGTAAATATTTATTACTTTTATCATAACAATATATGATAGTATTTACTAGGCTTGTTTATATTTAAAAAGACAACCTTTTAGAAAACTTACATTTGTAAAACTGTTATACAATATAAGTGTTCTTAGACATATTTTGTAATGATATATTTCTTGGTGAAACTTCATAGAATTGTTTATATATTTTGTATGTTCTATAAATTAAAAAAAAAATATTCGGTTATATCTAATAATGGTTAGATAATGTTAGTAAAATTAGCTCACGATTACGATGAAAGCTTTTATATGGTATGCTATGTTGTCATAAGATTTTCGTCAAGTAAATAATATACGATCATATTATCATTTAAGCATTTAAAAAGTCTAAAGCCAGAAACTTATATTATATAATGCGGCTCTGTTGAAATAGCCTTTATTTTTACAATGAGTTTTATCGCCAAAATAACTGGACTGGAAAAGTGACAACGGAACAAGCAGGTGGTGTTGTGTGAGTAAGCACTCATATACCTACACTTAATCGCAATAAAAATAAATACATTGGCAGATTATAATTATAAAGAGAACAATAAGCACACCAATATAATTCATTCAAGAGAAGATACAAAAAAATACGGCGAATCGTTCAATGTTTATCAATTTAAAACATACATAAAGTTATCATGTTACTTTGTGAATAATATGTATGTACAGTAAAACCACCATTTACACTAAAGCCGGGACAGTGTAATTCGGGGTAGTGTAATTAGGGGAGTGAATCTCATACACAGTTAGGGATTTGGTTTTTTCAGCAAAAAAATATGGACGAAATATTTAGTTACTAAGTGATAAAATGCAAAACGCGCCAAAATCCAACACATAGACAGTCGCCCGGCACGTGTTGAAAACACAGACGCTAGCCAACATTTGATTGTATGCGCCGTACAGACGACCGTCCCCAGCAACGATAATGGAATGCGACAGTGCAATTGGGGCATTTGCGGCGAATATTCCAAGCCAGCGCGTTATTCAGGGTAGTGTAATTGGGGGTTCCATTGTACTTGTTTGTGTTGCTTTCTAACCCTTTTCAGTTGCTTTATCCTACTTTCCGCACTGTTTGTGGTAATTTGTAGAAGAGCCACACTCAAAAGTTTAAAGAGTCGCATGTGGCTCGCGAGCCGCAGTTTGCCGACAACTGGCTTACCAAATAAAGGTTGGACTTACGTGTCGGGAATGTGACCCAATAATGGAATGGAGAATGATACTGATGGTATTGCTCTGATAAATTTTATAATAATACTAGTTAAATTATACACCATGTAGTAGTTCCACCTTTCAGCGTTTGTTCAACAAACGTACACTAATTCCTTATATCTGCACATTGTGCGCAATTGCAAAATTGTACTTGTAAAATCGTGAGAAAAAATATTTAATTTTTTATCTCAAACGAACAAATCAAATTGTAAATAATATTTATTAGATTTGTATATTGAACGTAATAGAAAGCAATGTGTTTACAGTTTGACGGTAAATATGTATTTTCAGTTTATTTGTCTTTCTTTGAATCATTTACTATATAGTAACTCTTTGATTTAAAAACTCATAGATTTTATATATCAGTGTCCAAACGGTGCGTTTCTAGCACAGGTTCATCAGTTATAATACAACAACAAAGCATACATAATGAAATAATTATTATTGGCTGACACGCAATATCAAATTAATATTACAAGTCACGCATAGTCTGTGAAATTATAAAATGGACAGATGATGTTCTTAAAAAAATATCACTAACAGAATTAAAAAAATATTTTGACTTAAGTTGCGTGATAACGCATATTATATAATTTAAAAATGTAATATTTTTGTACAACAAAAAAAGTGGGTCAAAATTACCGAATCCACCCCTTGGCTCAAGTCGGCCATCATTAAATTTTGTTATTTTGTCAATCTACTAAACGACGTAGTTATACTTCGATTAGTATGCGCTATTTTAATTGTTATTTAAAAAAAGATAGATTTCGATCATTAGATCTTGTGGTAAAATTATGAAGGTTATACTCGGAAGTCACGAAAAATCTATTGATAATCTCGCTATTGCATATTTTTAACTGTATGGCAACATCACTTGTTAAGTAAAGTTAAATTTGAATTTGGAAGCCTTTTTTCTTTGTTGTATTGTGTGATGAAATGACATAAAATATACTTGTATGTAGAAATTATCTCATCTTTGTTTATGCATCGTGTAAATTATTTTAATTAACAAACGGTGTAACATACAACTATAAACGTACACGGATCTAAATTACAACACGGTAACCGTTATCCTTACGATGCAGACATTTAGATCAACGATAATAAAAACAATGCAACACACAGCGATAAAGTTTATTGTTACTACTTACCTGCAGGGAGAAAACACGATTGCTCAAAAAACTAGCACATAGTCGATAAGAGAACACAAAACATTACACATATATTTAACAATAAGAACTATTTAACAATGCTATGCATGATGCTATATTAAAATTAGATTGCAAAACAGTTAAAACTAATGATAAATAACGGTTTGCTTGACGATAAAATTATGACATCTCGCGAAAACAATACGGTAAGTTGAACGAAGCATTGTCACAATTTCGTTGTATTTAAAAGTTATCACAGACAATATTTAGCTCTAATTAAATAATAAACAATATCGAGTCAAGTGCACGATATAAATGCTCATTGAATGTTTAAATACTAACCTTTTCAGCCATTTGAAAACTCTCATCGTGCCGGTTCCAGTTTATGGAGGTTATAATTTATATTACTAAATAAATTAAATCACCGATCATAATCTGACAATATTGAATGACGAGGAAAACAAAAAGTGTTCACGAACTATAAATCACCCGTATTGTATTGTCACAAAACTAGATAGTTGTTTGAGATGGGTTTGTTGTGATATAATGACAGAAATCATCTGATTCGACACATTTTTTATGCAACAGGCGGTAAGCACCGACCATTCACGCTAACCGTCAATCCAAAACTGAATCAAACGCAATAAAATTAAGAGCTTCCGGAAGAAATAGAAGCGTCGCCGCCATTACCTTAAACATGAAATAAAATTTAGGAAGGTACATAGATTATAGTTGGTTTCCAACACAAAACTACGAATTAATTTAGTAAAAATAATAAACGTTCAGTTTTCTGAATATTTTTTGTGAATTATATTAAAATTATTAGTAGGTAGCTACATTAATTGAATGTTTCTTCTGTAATTTGACAGATAAAATGTTTTAGTATTTTAATTGATGACTGATAAATGACGGTATCTAAATAAATCTTAGTTGTTGCTGGTTTTTGTATAATTTATTCCTTGCCTTGTGTAGATACTAAATAATACGATTGCAATCAAAACCATTGTTTTAAATATTTGTTACTCCCACAATTTACTCAAGATTTTAGAAATGATTGCAATTTTAACCTTCAACAATTGACCCGCGTGTAGTTGTATGGTATCTACAAAATAATTTTGAGTATTTAATGAATTCAAATAATAGGATACGGAAGTGTTAACGTCGTTAACGAGATGATACATTCTTTTTTGTTTTATTATTCTTTTTTTGTTTCAGTCGAATCTATGCTTCAAAGACATTGAATTTTCAGCTAATTAATGAAATAGATGATCAAAAAGAGAAAAGTATAAACATTTTACAGTGAAAAAGAATACGCCTTTTTGAATTGAAGTTAATTACGAAAATTTATGATAATAAAATTTAAAAGACGTGTAGAAAAAAAATCAGTTATTCACGCAGAACGGAAACATATTTTATTTTGTTTTTTAATGACATCAGCGTCATTCAAAATATTCATCTCAAATCGAAATGGCAACATTGGCCTAAATAAAAAAATAATACATTCAGTAAAAGTCTTGCGAATAAAACAATAAATTTATTCAAACATTTTTAAAATGGTAAAATAATTTATTTCCGTGAAAATGAAATAAATTAAGCTCATTAATATATTAAGCAGCACAGTTTAATGCTAAACATTTAGAACGGATTATAGCTAACAAAATTTAGTTATTATAATAATTTAATGTAATAGATTGTGCGGAACGTTTTAAAAACAGAAAACAGTTTGACTTAGTTATTAATCGCTGCATTTTTAGCAATTATTAAAATCGGGTAATTGTGTGGCATGTGAAAATTTTGCTTTTTCTATTATATTCCTTTTAAAATTCATGCTATTGCAATTTCCTAGTAAAATCGAAAAAACTGAGGCAAAGTAGCACAGAATTGGCAGGTGCAGACGGACGAAGATAAAATGTGCGACCAGCGTATGCTGTGACAGCTGCGCCACGGAAGTGAAATGTATGGTATATAATGACACACAATGACTCTTAATCTCTTTTAAGAGTAGTCTACATTAGCAGTATCGTATTAATACAGTTCAGTTCGTAATAATTAAATTAATTTCTCAGGTCATTCTCAAGTCGAAATTAAAAGAACACGTCCAAACCTGCACGCGTCAAGTAGGAATCTGTGCTGACTCCACAACGGAGTGCAGAACAGGAAGACGCATACAGTAAAACCCCAATTTACACATAGTAGAGTAATTGGGAGTGTGAATCTTATACAAAATTAGCGATTTGGGGGTTTCCGCAAAAAATGCAAAACTAAGATTTTTCCTAGTTTCGCAAAAATAAATATGGACGAAATATTTAGTTACTAAGTGATAAGTTGCAAAGCGCGCCAAAATCCAACACATAAACAGTCGCCGGCTATACGTGTATAGCTTGGCACGTGTTGAATACACAGACGCTAGCCAATAATTGACTGTATGCGCCGCACAGACGACCGTCTCGTAGCAACGACAATGGAATGCGACAGTGCAATTGGGGGATTTGCGGCGAATATTTCAAACCAGCGCGTAATTCGAGGTAGTGTAATTGGGGATTCCACTGTATATGCATCGCACGTGCCTGCGTGGAAAGTGCACGGGTTTGTGCTTCGTCGTGTAATACAAATTCTGTTCTACCCTGCGCTGCACTGTGCTGCGTAGCCTGCATACGCTTGGCCTGAGAGCTGCTTAGAAGGTAAAGTAGAAATCCTGATTCTTTTATCGAGATTCTAATAGCTTTTGTTTTGTACGCAAAACATATTCCGAGAAATCGAAAGTTTCAAACGTGATAAATATGGTTTTATTACATAAATGAACCAAATATATTTCTTATAACTTGTACAAGTGGCAATGAAAAACTTTAAGTATCAATTTAATGTTTCTTTAGCGGTGACTCCGTCACACTTTCTGTTGCACAGTTACTTCGCTAACAAGTCTAGACTCTTGGAGTAGATATTTTAAGAAAACTACAAAACACCTCTCAAACAATTTTTTTTGCCGAATAAGAAAACGTGACAGAAATTATATCGACTGTGGAAAGGAAAAAGGACAGTTTTTTCAAAACATGTTTTTTTCGATAATCACAATGTATCAAACTTGATACACGTTCTATCAAAAGGATGCAAGCTGCAAATGCCGAATTAGTATCTAAATTTAGCTTTTAGTTTTGAAAAAGATGACATTGTAAAAAATTAAAACCAAGAAAAAAGACTGAAATAAAGGTTTTTCTTAGACAACTTGTTTAATTAATATTAGATTATGTCAATTAAACACCAATTTAGAAGTCTCTGTGCACTTCAGGGTTGTGTATAATTCATAATTTGCATATGGTCCGAAATCATTAAAACACGTTTTTTGCGCCTCCTGTAAAATTTGATATGTGTGGGTTACGCCCCTTTTCCTTTCCACAGTCGATATGAATCCAACTTTATTAAGTATTTATGATAAACCAGGCGAGGCTTCTTAGTAATGTATTGTTATTTATATAAAAATAGACAACTTATGAATAATAAATTAAAAATACACATCTCCCAAACTTAACATTTTTTCTGAAAATATAATTGCAGCGGACGTGACTTGAGATAAAAAAAGGGTTTTTGAGTTCAGAATCCATCAATTCGTCCCAGATCTTGGAAAAAAATGTGAACAACCTGATGTGATCACAATGTGAACAAAATGTGATCACTTCGGCACATCTTTGGCAAGCGGGTTATGGTGAATATGATTACCATAGAGTTTTTCTTAGTATTTTTTTATTTCATTGTTCCCGAGTCTCGAGAAAAAAACAAATTGGTACGGGTAAAGGGCCACAGAAAAATATGTGAATCGAAAGGGGATCACAGGCTCAAAAAGGTAGAGAAAGTATGGTCTAACTAGCTTGCTCACAATAATCAATAAAAAAAACGTAAATAAACTTTCAATAAAATTGAAAAACTTTTATGATACTTTTAAAGATGTAGAATGTAAAGTGATTGCTTCTGATGATGATGATAATAATAATTGATGGATTGTTAGGCGAAGCCATGTCTTAATTTAAATGTACGAAAATCAATCAGCAGCAATCAATAATTAATCAGACATATTTGATAAATAAACACTTCAATTAATGAACAATCTGTAACTCAAACAATTTGGCATGCATGGAATAATACATGTGAAACGTGTTTCATTTTTACAGTGCCGTGGAATAATCTATTCTGATGAAAGTGATAATTATTTTGTAGCAATTTAAAAAATTAAATCGTTCAAATTATGTACATTCGCACAAGTTTTGTCACTTAAGATCCGGGTTTCGCCTTTCGGCAACTTTAGGCGTTCAAGTGCACGGTTGGACTTGAACTGAAATTTATTAAATAAGTGTATCGTGTTAATATAAAAAATAAATGTATTATACTAAGTAACTTTATCAATGATTTGATCTAAATGACGTTCAATTATCAGGGTCGTTAGTGACACAACTTGTGTGAATGTAAAGAATTTGAATGTTTCAAATTCACCACCTTGGTGGAAAGGCATTATATTAATAAAAACACAATATTCCTTTGTACTTTATTCCACTTTATTAAAAAGGTCAGTACCAGTTTCGCTTGTTGCGAGCATTGTCAGTTGACGTACAAAGGAATATTGTGTTTTTATTGATTCAAATTCAATATTGAAGTTCCACCAAGCACCTCACAGTCGAAATCTAAAATTAAATTATGCCATGAAACAGTTTATTATGTGTATACTCACAATGTGCGGCATAACGTCGTTAATTTTCTACAAACACGTATCTTAATTTATGTCAGTCTGTAAAAAATAAGAGGCAGTGAATATATGTAGATAAATCAAACTCAAGTTTCATTACATTTGACTGTGTAATTTCAAAACAGTGTAAAAATAAGCAGTACAAAAATGGAATTGGGTGTTCTACGCCTTTTTTACTAACAAATTGGTGCAATAGAGCAGGGGTTTTCAAACGTTTGGCCTTTATGGAATATCGAATCTTTAACAAAGTAGGACGGTAAAAGATCTATTTCGTCGTACCAAAAAATCGACCTTTTTGATTTGTAGTAAAGAGCTTTACACTAGTTATCAGATGGTCGTGAGTTCATGTTCCGGTAAGGTGAATATCAAATTCATTTTTTTTTATATTCAACATCGATGAAAAATATTTAAAAAAATATACCTGCAGACTGAAGATGCTTTTAGATAAAGTTTAAAAAAATCTTAAGATTTGTTAAGAAGCCGTGACATAAACTCAAACAAGTCAACTTGCTCACAGTATGTAAATAACTTATTATAAAAACATAATTATTATTTGAATTTCTACAAATAAAAAGTATGTTAAATATTTGTAATACTATAATCTACCGAGAGACGCCACTGTCCAAGCAACTAAAGGTCACGCAGACAACTGATACAGAACAATAAATATTTATAACATAATTAAATTACTATTTTTGTAGCAAATTTCCAAAAGGTTGATTATTACAAAATAAACAACCAAGTAGCGACATCTCTGGCATAACAATGCTAGTGAAGCACAGAAACAAACCATTGTTTTTTTTTTAATAATAATTTTTCATTTTTTTTCTCCTAGAATAACTACTTATACCAAAGTCGAAATTTTCAATTCAATAATAAGATTTTTGAGGGTATTTTTCAATTCCTTTTTCTAAGCCTCTGTAATCTGGAGGTTTATATCGTAACGATGATAAAGTTAAGAGATCTAGCATTAGCAGGGTGAATATCAACTATTGAAATTTACAATATATTATACAATAATAATATCGACTGTGGAAAGGAAAATGGACGTAGCCCACACATATATTATTTAACAAACACCACCATTCTAAATTTGAACTGACTCAGTTCAAGTTTATCCGTGCACTTGAACGCATGAAGATGCCGAAAGGCGAAACCCGAGTCGTTAGTGACAAAATTTGTGAGAATGTACATAGTTTGAACGATTCAAATTTAATATTGAAATTCCACCAAGCACCTTCAGTCGAAATCATAAATTATACCATCATTCTAGAGCTGAAGGATCGGAATTTATTATCGACTGTGGAAAAGAACAAGGACGTGACCCACACATAGCAAATGTTACAGGAGGCTCAACAAATCTGATGATTTTGGGCCGTATGTAAATTATGAAATATACACAACCTTGAAGTGATGGAGACTTTTAAACTGGCGTTTAATTGACATAATCTAATGTTAATTAATATAGAAAAAACCTTTTTTCAGTATTTTTTCTTGGTTTCTCACAAGCTAATTTTTTTTCAAACTTAAATTCTAAATTTAGATACTAATTCGGTATTCGAAGCTTACATCCTTTTGATAGAACGTGTATCAAGTTTGATACATTGTGATTATCGAAAAAAATCTGTTTTAAAAAAACTGTCGATTACGTCCTTTTTCCTTTTCACAATCGATATGTTATATTGTCAGAACCGTGGTCGAGTGGTCAACGTCGTTAGATTCAGTTGCGGAATACATACAGATTTTTATCAATCGATTTATGGATTTCTGTTTGACGGCATAGATGTCAGTGATGTGTATAATTCCCTCTCACAGTATTATATCCGATCCTAAAAAATGGGCAGTAGTGAGAGTGATTAGCTAACCAATAATCCTGTCCTAGTCCTATCCTACTATTAACTACAACCTCTTTTCGAAATAAAGAAGTTAAACAACTGAGAGACTAGCTGTTTTCGGGAAAAAATGCATCTTGAGATAAATTCCTTAATGACTCTATATCTTCTACATTGGAGGCGAAAATGGTTAAAAAAAAATGGCACGTTGGCAATTAAATGGGTCCCGAGAGGTAAAGTGAGCCAACTAGTAAAATGGTAAAACATTTTAAAGTACAATCACGTCTTTACTTGGTGTTTTGGTGTATTGCATATTTTTATTTTACGGATATAACACTATTAAAATGTGTATAAACCGAGGTTACTTCACTTTTACGATACTTTAAAACGTGTAGAATCTTAAAACGCATCTATTTTTTTTTATTCTAAAATACCACTTGGTTCACTTCACCTCTGATGGGCCCATATGTTATTGTAATGTATATCAACATTAATTTCACACGCTTGTCAAAACAATTTGAAGTTTTGACGTTTGACACGCATTCTATAGGCTAACGTTCCTGTGATAGTGATATGCATTCAGTAATGCTTTGGAAATAACATTTTTGAGTTAATATCTCTTCCCGCATCCTGATCAATCAACAAGCTATTGATTTTACCCACATTCATTATCTGTGACATGTTTGGAAACAATAGCGTCAACAATCAAAGTAATTGGTACCTTGTGGGTTGCGGCCATAGGCACCGCCAGGAGGTGTAACTCAAGGGCGTAAACTTTCCCTTATAATTGCCAAGATGTATCGAAAAATCATTTCTACTCTCAATGTAAAACTAGGGTATCCAATCCTGGAATCCCGTCTAATTCTGTGATCCGTGATTGGTACTGTTGCAATCCCGGGATTTCAGGATTGAGAAAATGAAACACGGAAGAGCTTAAAAAATTTTTGCGCCAAAAGTGCTTTCAGCGCCATCGCTTCGCTTGCGATTAGCTAGATTGCCAAATCGTTGGCAATGACAAGCGTTGAACATTGAAGTTTTTGAAGACAGTTATCAGCAATATATTTGAAAGAATGGTCTTTAATAGTTATATAATTTATAAATGAAATTCTAGCAATGAGATTCACTTCATTAATCGATCTATGTACATATGTATGTATATGTATGTAAGAATTTGTTTTATAAAAATGTACCTCTTACACTAGATATCTTTTTTTCTTTGTATGATAATTGATAAGTAGACATTTGTATAATGTTATAGTGTCAGAAAAATATTGAAAAATGAAAACAGTGACATTTTTTAATTCTAATTTAGTTTTTACTTATTAGAAAAACTTAAATTCAGTTCTGGACTTTTTGTTAATTTATTCGTAAAAATTTCTTGTAGAATGTTTTTTTTTATAAAAACTGTTTATATTTGTGTGTGAAATTTTTAATAAAACCCGTCAAAAACTGAGTTGAATATATATTTTATAAAAATTATCCTTTTCACCACTTTTTATTTAGCAAACTTAGATAATGTATAAAAAAATGGCTCAGCACTCAAATGGTTAAGTAGGAATAATTTTAATTTTACCATTCTGATATATTGTAAAAATGAAAATAAAATAAAATAAAAACGGGAGGCAAGGAGGAGATGATAGAAAAACAAACAAACAATAATGGTAATACAAATGACATTTGCTTTAAGAAATGATTAACTAATGAGTTGCATCAATTAGGAAAGGGTTAAACCATTGGAAAATAAATTAAGCAGTGGCGAACAACCCGTCTTATTTAAGATATTATCCAACAATAATTCTTTGTTGTTAATACTTTTATTTATTTCAAAAAATTCTAAAATATTCATTTTTAAACCTTTTTTATTTACTCGATGGAGTATATCGCGATACTATTCTAATCAAAATTATGCTCATTTCCTATTAAATGATTGGCAAACTATGAAAAATTGTTACTTTTGATATATAATAATCTAAGTTTTTTTATTTTGTATTAACAACTTAACGACCGCGGACGCGTATTTGAGTCTTTGAAAAACAAAGATTGCTGGCCGGCGGACGCATATATGCGTATAGACGAAGTATCTGGAAATTTGGTGAAGATATCTCAATTGGTTTACAAATTATAGTGAAATTAGTAAAATTATAATTTTTGCGAATTTTTCGCAAAATTGCTCGGCCGCCAGGTGAAATTCTATAAAAAAAACGTGCGGTCGTTAAGCTGTTAAAATGAACTTCCACAAAGTTACCACCGAATTCATCGAAAGTATTGAGAATATATATTTAGAGAGAGAGAATAAGTATTGAGAATTATAGTATTTTTGAATGATTCAAATTTAATTCGTAGACATGTTATTATTTCTTTAATAGTCAACATCTCTTTTTTAAAATGATAATTGTATTATTTAAACCCCGTTTATTTTCACCACCACTGATTTATTTACGAAATAAATGTTTCATAATTAAAAATATTTAAAAAAAATTATCAAAACAAAACTTATTATATTTATCAGAAACTATAACTATAAACTTACACACACTTACTTCGAACTGAAAATGTCTTTTTTGTTATATTACAGTAAGAAGTCGTTTCGAAATATTATCGAAGAAAAACAGTAAATTGATGTGGGTCAAATCAACTTTGATTATGTCTGAAGGGAAGGACAATTTATCATGATGTTTTTTACTAACGTAAACCAAAATCTCATCAAATGTCAGCTTATTTTTTTGTTTTTCTATCACATGAATGAGTAAATAGATATCATTTTTAGAACTGACAGAAGAATGTGGGTATTTATCAAAATCTTTCAAAAATATTTCTTTGTGATTTTATAATATTGTTTTTTTTTTGATGGACAGCATTGTAAACAATTCAAGAGAATTTACGGATTATTTTTCATATTATGCCAACATTATATCGACTATGGAGAGGAAAAAGAACGTAACCCACACATACCAAATTTTACAGGTGGCGTGTTTTGATGATTTTGGGCCATATGCAAATTATGAATTATACACTACCTTGAAGTGCACATAGACTTCTAAACTGGTGTTAAATTGAGATAGTCTAAAATTGATTAAAGTTATTGTCTAGGAAAAACCTTTATTTAACTATTTTTTCTTGGTTTTATTTTTATCAAGGGAATCTTTTTCAAACTTAAAAGCTAAGTTTAGATACTAATTCGACATTTGCTGCTTGCATCCTTTTGATAGAACGTGTATCAAGTTTGATACATTGTGATTACGTCCTTTTTCCTTTTCACAACCGATATTATTAGATTATTTTTAGTTAACAAAAATCGGCCTCAAGCTTCATTAAGTAGTTATTAGGGATCCTAATCGAATATCCGATATTCGAATATATTCGGTCCTTTTTCAAATATTAAAAGTACAATAAGTCAAACTCCTAAAAATACAATATTTATTTGTACTATGTACTTCCATTTTTATTTAAAAATATCAGGACCAGTTTCACCCATCACTAGCATTATCAACCGGTTCTGATATTTTAAAATAAAAATAAAAGTAGTAGAAATGAAAATTGTGTTAGAATATAAAGCTTTTCCATAGTTTCCAAGTATTGACAGTGAACACACTAAAAGTAAAAAACATGCCATTGCAAAGGACGAAAGAAAATGGTTTTCTTTTATTTGTAGTTTCTAATATCATTTTCACAATTAATTATTTACAAAGTGAAAACTAAATAAATGTAGACAAAATCTCCACTCCTGTGAAATATTTAGAACAATAAACGAACATTATTTCCTTTCAAATACTCTAACTATCATTAATATTATTATTTCTTCCAAGGAACGGTTTTCAACGTAACTAAGCCACTGGGGTACTGTTTCACGGTAATAAATCAAAAAAAGTTGACAATCCTTCCACCACCTGCAAAAGTTCAGTTTTAATAATAATAATTGTGACGCGACACCTGAAAAGTTTTCCACCTTTCAGGGTTGTCACCTAAGCCAGTTTACCGGTTGAAGGGATAGTATCGTTAAAAAACCGGTACACATTTTAATTAATCACATGACACATAAAATAACGTTATTCTATCATGCCCCTTTTGCCTCCCATTTTTATTTGATTTTTATTATAATATATCAGAATAGTAAAATAAAAATCGTTCGTACGTAAGAAAGCATTTGTGAAAGTAAGTATTTCACAGTTTGTAGCACAAAACGTGGAATAGTCCAAGTTATTTTATGTTAAAATGAACTTCCACAAAGTTACCGCCGAATCTATCGAAAGTATTAATCACATGAAACTTTTGCTTTTAAAAAATGTCCTGGTATGTTTTCTTCCTGTTTCCTCAAACTTTTTTGGTCATTTACAGTTGACGTAAAGTTCCTAACATTTTGGTTGATATTCTCCAAATTGACAATGTTTAAGCAAAAGCTGGGAAGAAACAAAACTGTCAAAAATGACTTAAATATACAAAAAATATTCTTTGATATCGATTCTTTGTCTAGAATAACTCAATTGATACATTGATTATACTAGTTTGCCAAGAAAAGCATTTGTTTGTATAGGAAGTTATTAGACCTTAGTTATTAGACCAGGCAATTAGACCTGTCTAATTTAAACTCTTATTTTTGTCAGGTAGGCATTTATATTTTGAAATAATAATTATCTACGCATTTTTACCCTATTCATATTTATTACTCCAATTACGCGAATCATAACTGGTAGATTTTTGTACAACAGGACTAGTCGTTAACTAATTGTTTTTACTACACTCTCTAATTGAGTATCGATTTTATTATTTTTTACCATTTATTATTTAATGGCTGTTTGGAGTTGATATTATTTTTTTTTACGAAAAATACCAATATTGGTAAATTTCCAAAACACAAATGAGTCTTACGGTATCAAAAGCAGAACTGTTTCATACATCATGTTTGGACCAGGTCTCCTTTTGATACCGGGCGACTCAATAACGGTTTTTGAATAAGTCAAAACACTTGCAGCCCCTATCATTCACGCCTTGCGCGGCATTTCAAATATTTGAACAATGAAAATTATTAGAAAATAGCAGTGGAACGTGGGCGATATAATATAAAATAACTTTGAGAATTTAAATCGATCATCACGTATACTTCAGAGTTAACAAATGATGATGTACCTACCTTGATGGTTAAACTGTTTATTGATGGGCTTAGTAGAACTCGATTACCGCGCCAGGGTGTTCGTTTACGTGACAAAAGTTTAACAAGTTCATTAATGTTACAATTGAATCGTAAACAATATCTAATTAAAATGAAAGTTTACCCGGTAAAAACCATTTTAATCGACATTGTTAAATTTGCGTGTTTTTATTAATTTATGTTTTGTACTTGCACCCAAATGACTTTAACTATTGGTATACCTTGGTCCGTAGCGCAGTGGTCAACGTCGTAGAATTCCGTGATGGACGGATCTCACCAGGGACGTCTCGAGGGCATAAGCGAGTAAGCAGTTGCCAAAGGGCGGCAAGCTATAAAAAGCGGCAAATGATCATATTAATTTTAATTTTAATTTGATTTGTAATAAATATAATTTCTGAATGTCTTATGTTCCTTAACGTAGTATCAGCCACCACCAACTATGGTTTCAAACCCTTCTTACATGTGTTTTTCGAAAACTAACAAAATTATTTGTGTTTCAATATTTTTTACTAAAGAAAAAATCTTCAAGATAAGAAATTCTATGTAAAATGTAATATTTCAACGTGAAATTTACTGATTCCGCAATGCTGATTCTACTGGTCATCTTTCTACTTTAGGAATATGTGTAGTTATAACGAAATTTTTAAATTATTTTTTAGTTTTTAAGGTTTTTCACACTATTTTCCTTTTGCTAGGATTTTTTTACCATGTCCGCTCCCAATGTAGAGAATATGGAATCTACGAGAAATACTTTTTACTCAGTTGCTCAACCTCTCTTTTTTCCAAAGAGAGTAAAGATACAAATGATAAGGCTAAAATAAAGTGGGAAAGAGATATACATTCATGTCTTCGTATAGAAATTCATAAACCGATTGTGAAAACAATTTATATATACTGTCCGTACTGAAATTTGAACCTGTCACGTCTGCAACTGAAGCCAATGACGTTAACCACTCGATGACGCAGCCGGCATTGTCTACTATTATACATGCTATTTTGATATATTTAAATGAAAACAATTTGAATCTTCATATTCTTTTGTATTGGAAATCAATATCGATATGAAAAAGCTTTTATGAGTTGACATTCACTCTTTATATGAAAAAGTTGGAATGATCAACATTCTTCGTAAAACCCGTAACATGCCATCCTAAAAAATTACGTTCCCTGCCATGATGGCATCTCAGTTTCACTGTTTATTGACAGTATTTAAATCTAAGTAAGAAGCTAAAAAATAATTTAAAAAATGTATATATGCTAGAATACCTAAAATGATAAATACTTATTGACAATATTAAGAGAAATAATGAATGATTTAATGGCTCAACTATTAACGATTGCATCATGGGCATGGAGGTGTTAATAATTTCCATTATTTTTGTGTGACTGGACATTATCATAGAATGTAAACAGCATCCCGAATCATACTGGAGCATTTATTTTTTGGATTATCTACAATCAATAAAAACTAGAAAAGATTGGCAGCGAAGTGACCATGGCTAGTTAAAAATCAGCTGGTCCAGAAATAAGGCGTTAAATTTTTGTTCAACATCATTCGATATTTTTAAACTGTTTTATTTTTATTCGCAAAAATGCTTGGCATTAGAAGAATCATCTCAGCAATTTTGCCATGTCAGCATTGCAACGTTAATTGTCATACGGTGAGTTGCAATTCCGTGGCTTTTAGGAATGTAGATGTCAGCCCAAAAGGGGGGCAGTAAATGCATCCCCTCGACTCGGGTCTTAAAACCCTTACGTAGTACCACTGTAGAGCATCGGAGTTTAATATCCAGGTCTAACAGAAATATTTCAAGTTTTAGATTAAATTCAAGATAAAAACACGATTCATTTGACCCACTCGACTCGACTTGATTGATAGCTGTGTAATTTACTGGTGAAGTATTCCAGTTTATAATAAACTGTCATTGCTTAACAGCGGTGATAATACGTACTAGGGCTTATACAAAGAATTTTGAAAAAAAACGGTCTTCGAAAATCAATATTGTTCGAAAAACCGGTTTTATCCGATTTTCGAAGTTTTACAAAAAATGGATAATTCAATTAAAATAACGAAAAAACGTTTAAAATTCTTTTTTATTTTGTTTATTTTTATACATATCGACTGTGGAAAGGAAAAAGGACGTAACCCACAGTTTTTTCAAAACATATTTTTTTGATAATCATAATGGATCCAACTTGATACACGTTCTATCAAAAAGATGTAAGCTGCAAATGCCGAATCAGTATATAAATTTAGCTTTTAAGTTTGGAAAAAGATGAGCCTGTGAAAATTGAAACCATGAAAAAAGACTGAATTAAAGGTTTTTTTAGTAAATTTCTTAAATTAATATTAGATTATGTCAATTAAATATCAGTTTAGAAGTCTCCGTGCACTTCAAGGTTGTGGATATTTCATAATTTGCATATGGCCCTAAATCATCAAAACACGTTTTTTGTGTGGGTAACGTCCTTTTTACTTTCCACAGTCGATATATATGTACATAATATTACACATAAAGGAATTATTTGGTGTTACTCTTCAGAAAATATGATTTAAAAAAACACAAAGCGTCCACTGATCGATCACTTATTAATGATCTCATTTTTGTAACAAAATTTCCTGATATCGAAAACACCCATTCGCTGGGTAATGATGTAGGCATATGGTATTTAAGATCAAATAAAAGTTCCAGTCAAAAAGACAAAATATTAACGTTTTTATCCCTCCAGAGACGAGAGCTTTTTTTCGATAAAAAAATATTTTTTAAGCCATATTGAAGTCACGGATAACTTTTATTCCTAACAAAAATTAAAAAAAAAGTCAATGTATAGAAACCTCGCATGACTATATGATCATGTTCATCTTTTTCTTACCGTGTAATATTGTGTACGGACGAGCGTGACCGTATGGGCACGCAAACATTTGGGGTTGAAATATAGCTAAGCGTGAAATTTTTAAAAATATTTACAATTTAACCTCTTTAGATTAACATAATTTCAATACAAATATATTAACAAAAGAACTGTAAATGTTTTGATAAAAAAATAACTAACAGTTCCAAAAAGTCCATTAAAAAAACAGAAATTTAAAAAATCGCATGTGCTATTCGTGGCTGTTTCTGTCCCCGCGGCTGATGACAAACTGACGTCTGTACCCTTTTTATCCAAATATGAGTGAAAGCAACGATATTCAGGTAGAAAAAAGATGAATAGTGGGATCAAAAGACAACGGTGTTTACTGTGACCATATAGTCACGCTCGTCCTTGGAGGGTTGAATAAAATAAAATACTATTAAAACCGGTTACGATGTTGAAATGAACCGGTTTTATAATGTCGCAAATTTTGACAAAAAACCGGTTTTTGAAAACTGATAAGCCCTAAAACATACCATACAAGCGTCGTGTCATTTTTTGTGGGTTAAAAAAAACCTTTACGCTTTCTCGTGACTTGCTCCAATACGGAAAAAATATTTAAATATTTGAAATGGTTCAATTTGCATGATTTTTTGGCTTCATTTCACGCAATGCGTTTGTTCTGGCCGAGTGATGAATGCATAGTATATTTTTATGCCGCAATCAACGAACGGTGAATGAAGGCCCATTAAATAATAAACATTAAAAAAACGATAAATTATTTGGACAGTTAATAATTTTCAATATGAAACATTGACCATTCAAATTAAATAAACACACAAGAAAAATCATACGCAATCGGTTGTAGGGCTTATACAAAAACCAACTTTTGAAAAAACCGGTTTTCGAATGTCAATATTGTTCGAAAACCGGTTTTATCCGGTTTTAAAAGTTTTACAAAAAATGGATAACTCAATTAAAATGGCAAGAAAAGCTTGAATTTTTTGATGTTTATTTATATACATAATAATACACAACAAGAAATTATTTGGTGTTACTCTTCAGAAAATATGATTTAAGAAAACACAAAGCATCAGTGGACACTGATCGTTTAGTAACAAAATTTTCTGATATCGAAAATACCCTTTCGCTGGGTAATGGATGTGGAGCATATGGTATTTAAGCCATCAAATAAAATATCCAAATCTTCTGTCCTTTTGTTTATCGACTCGTTTATAGAAAATTTGGCACAACCGGTTACGAAGTTGAGAAACCGATTTTCGAATGTCACAAATTTAGTCAAAAAACCGGTTTTTGAAAACCGACAAGCCCCTAATCGGTAGTATAGTTTGTTTTTTCGAATTAACAACACTTTTTCTATCGACAGCCAATTTGTGGCGTGCACTGTGTAGCATGTTGCGTCTTTTTGCAAATTCAGTAATCATAAATCTATAGCGCTCCCCATTGACTATATCGTTCAAGTCGAAATCATTTTTGAAGCGTTGTTCTGACGTAAGAATTCATGGTGGTAAAAAGGCAAACCAAACTGAGCTGAACAAATTAGCTGTCAAATTGGCTTTCGCAGGAAAAAGTATAAAAAAATACGTTAATAATTTATTGGAATACTTTTCTAATGAGATAAAAAAATTGGGAAGAATCATTAAAAATAATTAAAGGGTTGAATCCTAAATCGGAAACACGCCGTCAACAATGATTTACACGTATGATTTTGGAGTCAAGTGATTAGCTAGCCAAGTGTTGAGCCTTGAATCGTATTTTCAAGTATTGTGCCATACTTTTAGATAGAGCTGTAATTAAGGTATTTAGCAAAATTTTTTAGACAAGAATCATGATAACTATTATAGCAGATACTTAAATCATTCTCAAAAAGACATTTAATCATTAATTTCATCAAAAATTTATCATAGCGCATTCGATGCGTCCAATTACTTTTCTGAAGACAACATGATGGTGCAGTCACTGAGTCTACATCAACTTGTAAATTTGAATAATCCACAAAAAAGGATGTCAGAAAATGTCACATATATGTGACATTTTCAATGTTTTGATACTTGTAGCAACAGCAAAAAAAACTCTTCCGCAGAACCCGCAAGGGTGGGCCGAGCATAAGAAATACAGTCAAACTTGGTTATTACGGTCACGGAAATAGCGAGATCTCAGATATAATGAAGAAACATTCGTTGAAATTATAATTTATAGTTTTCTCCATAATTTTATTCACTTTTATTACGAGCTACTTCTCGGACATACTGAGCAAAAATATAGCCAATAAGAGTGAAAACAATGAAACAAGCATTAATTTTAAATTTTATAAGAGAAGTAGATTGAAAGAAAAATGTAATATGTGTGTAACGGGTGTGTAAATAAATCCTAATTGTGTATTTTTGTCTTCATGTCATGGGTATGTTTGTAAGCATTTAAAAATACCTATTCTCTGATACAACGTGTAATGCTTATAACGAGCAAATTAAGTTGGTTCCATCTTCCTCGTAATAAGAAAGTTAGACTGTAGTAAGATTCGATGCATGAGAAAATGTTGTGATATGGCTCTTTTTTACAGAAAATACTGGCAAAATACCATACATTCTTGAATAATTAGTCTTTCAAACAATCATCTAATGTTTCATTTTATTTTACTAAGTATTTTTACAATTATAAAACTTTTATAAAGACCTCAAGAAAAAATGCTATATTTGAAAAATAGGCTGGAAACACTGGGTAGTTTCTTGTGATTTTGGCTTTAGCCCAGCCATACTCAATCTGCGGTCCAGTAAGCCCTAATGTGCGGCCCAGTAAGCTCTTACCAAATCGTGGATTTCTCCAAATCTCGGTGAGCTTTAAAAAAAAAGGAGTTTCGGAGGTATTTGGGGAAAAGTATACCAAATCGAGGATTTCAAATTCCTCGGTGAGCTAAAAAAGAAAGGATTTTACCATAAATATGTTGCGGCCCACGGAGAGAAGCAAATATCGGAATGCGGCCCGGAGGAAAAAAAGGTTGAGTATGGATGCTTTAGCCAAAAGATCAACAAATATTTTGTTCAAATTAGAAAAAATAAACACTTGCACAAAAAAAAAATAGCATCGATTCTGTTATTCTAAACCACTTGAATACCAAGCGAACACGGATGTCCAAGACATTTAAAAAATCAAATACTTGGTATTCTAATAGAATATAAGCAATATTTTGATGAATGTGTGTAGTGTTATATATACTGAGTCAATATAAGTTTTTAAAATATCGAATTCGAGTGTATATTAGGCAAAAAATATTTTTCTCAAAAACACGCAGTATCTCTGGGTCATATAAATGATTTATTTGCGCGGTATTCAAACGGTTAATATTGTTAATTCGTCACAACTTATTTGTTTTTTACATTATCGTGTAATATGCTCACTAAATACTTCAGTAGTGTTCAGTTCATCTCTCCGAAATCAGACTACAGCTCTATAGGCGTCGTAGCAGGCAAACCCCCTCGCCGGCGTAGAGAACAAGCGAGATTCAGTCGATCCGAAGCCTCTACGGTAGACGTTTGTCCAGGGAGTGTCATTCAAACCTCAGTTAAATAAAACAGTTCAACTTATTACGGGAGGGCGCGATATTCAGTGATTAAATAATCCATATAAACTCAAATTTAATTGATAAACTTTAGTGACAATTTAATTTTAAGTAAGTTAATTCAATGCGAGACATGATTTAATATCGTTAAACAAAGTAATAACGTAGATTTCCCCAAGGTTAAAAAAGTCGTAATAATTTTATTATAGGTACTTTAATTTAACCATAAAGATATTTTTTGTTTAAATATTTAAGGTTATAAAATTAAAAAAAATATCCAATGTTGGTTACAATAAAAAATACAACTTAGTTTTCAAGTTTTTTTTTTTAATATAAATTTTAGAATAAACTAAAAGTGAATACGTTAAAGGAATAAAATATATAGTGTATAATATTTTTGAAATAAGCAATATAAAATTGATTTGAGTATTATAAATTTCATGACAAAAAAAGAATTTTTAGTAATAAATTTAGTAGATATAAAATCAAACGATAAAAAATTTAAAATACTAAATTAAAATGATCAATTAAATAGATAAAAGTATTTGAATTTTTTAATATACAAACATAATTGTAGTATTTTGAAAAAATGTTTATTTTTATAATTATGACAAGTATCGCTTAGCGAGTGAAATTTTTCATTTAACGTAGTGTGGTTAAGATTGCTGATTTTATTTGTAATTATATATAATATATAAAAGTTTTTGTTAACTTGTTAATTCATTTTTTTTACACAGTGATTTAAATATAATAATTAAGGTGTGTACTTATATTTAAGATATCAATTTGTTAATTGAAAACTTATGTCAAACATAAGACTCTTAAATGACGATTCAATTTAAGTTGTAATAAGAAACTTGAGCATAAATTAAAACTATTTCAGAAAATATATAATGTGTTGAAGTGTTTCTCGGTGACGATATTCATTAAAATTATACCAACTTCATACTTTAGTAAAATTGTAAAATTTTCTACCAAACTTTTAATACTTGGTTTTAGTTTACTGGTAGAAAACTTTGAAATAACGTGACGGTCTCAGCAATTTTGATATCGTGTTGAAAGTTATCGCTGACTGGAACTATAAAGGCACTAACTGTAAAATAAAATTAAATCTTTTAAAATAACCAAGAGTTGAATAATTTAATCATATCGTGACGACACGCAAACCTTGTTTGGTAAAATGTGGTGATTTAATTTAAAGTTTCTGTGTTGAATTTCGCCACAATGGATACTGGATAAGGTAAGAAATAATGCATTTAAATTGGGTATTTATTATAATATTTAACGCAGAAACAACTCAAGAGTTTACGAAGTTTTTTATTCGTTAAAATAAAATACAATTCCAGGTTCCTATGCAATGAACAGGACAGTTTTTGCTAGCTCCACGTATTTTCAACTGGTGAAAAATAAAAATCAATTATTCTTTTAACTTTTAAGGTGCTAACTATTAATTCTTGTTAGGAATGCATTATAAATAATAAATAAAACAAATCTTGACAAAAAATGTACTAAGTACATATCGATTTTGGAAAGGAAAAAGGACGTAACCCACACATGATTTTGGGTCATATACAAATTATGAAATATACACAACCATGAAGTGCACGGAGACTTCTAAGCTGGTGTTTAATTGACATAATCTAATATTAATTAAATAAGTTGTCTAAGAAAAACCTTTATTGCAGTTTTTTTTCTTGGTTTTATTTTTTTTGCAAGCTCATCTTTTTTAAACTTAAAAGCTAAATTTAGTTACTAATTCGGTGTTTGCAGCCTGCAAGCTTTTGATAAAACGTGTATCAAGTTTGATATATTGTTATTATCGAAATAAACCTATTTTGAAAAAACTGTGTATTACGTCCTTTTTCCTTTCTACGGTCGATATAAGCAAATTTATGACGATGGCACGATGCCGAAAAAGCTATAAACTAAACAACGCAACGTTTGTGGAGCTAAATTATTAGTTTTTGTTTATCTTGTAACATTAATTTATTTGTCTACAATTTTTATTTTGCTGGAAAATTCGTTAAAATGAATGTATGTAAGCCGCGAACAAACACACGTTTTCGCTTACCAGAATAATTTATATTAAATGTTATCAAATAGCAAACATAATAATGGGCCATAAACGTTGTGATATTAGTAAGTTTTTATGCGACAGTTATGCAAATTGTGACTAAATGTACAAACAGCAAAAATCAATACAACGAACGAAAATGTTAAGGGTTGTTCTTTTTAGGAATTTGTCAATTGTTTTTTATTATTAAAATAAACATGAGTTACATAACGCAAAACGTGTAATGATACGTAAATAAATCTGGCGTAGTGGCAATTAGGCTATGTGGCTTTTTTTAAGTCCCGGAACACGAGTTATTTTTCACTTTTAGGGTGTTCACTGTCAATACATTATATTAATAAAAAACACAATATTCCTTTGTGCGTTATTCCACTTAATATGAAAGGTCAGGACCGATTTCGCTCATCGCGAGCATTGTCAACTGATATGAAAAATATATACAATATAAAAATATAAGCACTGTTTATATATTTTCTTATCAGTTGACAATGCTCAAAATGAGCGAAACCGGTCCTGACCTATTAAATAAAGTGGAATAAAGTACAAAGGAATATTGTGTTATTATTAATAGTTATTTTATTATTTATTCATTTATGTATACAAATTAAAAGCACAGTACATGACATTACAGCTGACGCAATTCGCATGTACTTGACTAATAAATGAAAAAAATACAATCCAAAATAAAAAGTAAAACCTACGAACAGTTCACAAATACTATCACTAAAAATGTCACTTCTAGTAATGAGTTGTTAGTCGAACAACCCTTGGAACTGATGACTCATACGTCTACGCAAGGAACAATTTTAGAAACAAGTTTGGTAATTTGCTAATAGATAAATTGTGTAATAATAGTCAAGATTGGATTATAACTGGCCCGAAGAGGATGCTTTATTTAAAGCGCTTGAAAGCACAGATAAACTTGAATTAACAGTCAGTTCGCCTTTCGGCATCTTCAGGCATTTCAGCGCACGGATGTGTTGTGTGAATGTACATAATTTGAACGATTCAAATTTAATATTGAAACTCCACCAAGCACCTTCAGTCGAAATTTTAAATTATGATATCATTATATTTGGAATATTTACAGGCGGGCGATAGTTTTATCTAAAAAAAAATACAACACTCTTTGAAAGAAGTCCATTTTTTTTTGGTTTAATATGATCAGGACCGGTTTCGCTCATTATGTGAAATTTCAACTGATGATAGTTCTATTTGCATGCATGTCATGATGCCATAAGAATAAACTAAGCATGCAGATGGAATATAACATATTATACTGTTAAGAATTTTGAAATATGGTCCAGTGGTCGAAACCGTTGGCTTCTGTCACGGTGCTAACGAGTTTGAATCGAAAAATAGATTTCTTTTCCAATACATAGATGTTTGCCATATCTGAAATTTCCTTAAGCCCATCTGATCCTTTAATACGAGACTTAGCGAGAGTGATTAATTAGCTAGTCACTAATCCTGTCCTGGCCCTATATTTATTTCCTTACTGTTTTTGAAATAGAGAGGAGACTGAGTAACAAACAGTTATCGTAGAAAAACTATATGAGTTGTTTTGTTACAAAAGCGATGTAAACACACTTTGTCAAAATCGAAAGTAAAAAATATTAACGTGTTCTGCGCACAATTTTTCACATCAAAGAATTTATATCGACTGTGGAAGGAAAAAGGACGTAACCCACAGTTTCTAAAAAAGTTTTTTTTCGATAATCACAATCTATCAAACTTGATACACGTTCTATCAAAAGGATGCAAGATGCAAATGCCAAATTAGTATCTAAATTTAGCTTTTATGTTTGAAAAAGATGACATTTAAAAAAAAAATCAAGAAAAAAGATTAAAATTGGTTATGGTTTTTCTTAGACAACTTCTTTTTAATCAATATTAGATTATGTCTGAATCGTTCAAATTATGTACATTCACAGAGATTTTGTCACTAACGGCCCGGGTTGACTGACGAAGTTCATCCGTGCACTTGAACGCATGAAGATGTCGAAAGGCGAAATCCGGGTCGTTAGTAACAAAATCTGCGTGAATATACATAATTTGAACGATTCAAATTTAATATTGAAAATCTACCAAGCACCTTCAGTCGAAATCTTAAAATAGATTATGTCAATTTAAAACCAGTTTATAAGTCTCCGTGCACTTCAAGGTTGTGTATAATTCATAATTTGCTTATGTCACAAAATCATCAAAACACATTTTTAGCGCCTCCTGTAAAATTTGTAATAAGTAGGCTACGTAATTTTTTCTTTCCACATTCGTTATGTAAATAAAAAAATAACTTCTCAAAAACAAAACTAAATATGTCCATTGATTCAATGTCGCATGTTTTTATTTAATTTTTTCAAGCCGTCTTTGTTGTTAGAGGGTCCAGTTTCGGTATCTCAGGTTGTTTGATGTCACGCCTAAAGTTTTGTTATCATTTGATCTTCTCTCCCAAAGTTTTCAAAAACTGTTCGCCCATTTTTACACTTCATTAAGCAGAGGGATCAATTCTTGCGATTGTAAAACATGAAATAAAAATAAATATCCACTATAAATATAATATAAACGATAGCAAATATCAGAAGCAATTGAAACGGGATTCGTTTGGTTTGGATGAATTACAATAAAAAGAGTGGAGAATATATAAATAAATTTGATCTATTTTTTCATTTAATGTTTGTTCAAATAATATTATAAGATGTTTTTTTACTGAGTAGATAAATCTAACTACTACATATACTTGAAGAATAATTTTTTTATAGAGATGCAAAAAAACTTGAAATGGCGGAAAAAGCCCGGAATAAACCCGGAAAATTGGGAACGAATATGAATATAACGATCATTTTTACAACTTTTATTTAAAAGGATCAGTTTCAGGGAGTTCACTGTCAATATTTGGTGGTGAGGCATTATATTAATAAAAACATAATATTCCTTTGTACTTTTATTCCATTTTATTTAAAAGGTCAGGACTGGATTCGCTCATTGCGAGCATTTTAAACTGATTAGCATTAACGTGGCGAGCATTATCATGTGACTCGTCAATAACAAAACCGGTCCAGATCCTCTTAAAAAAATGAAGAAATAGTAAAAAGGAATATTGCGTTTTTTTTAAAAAATATAATGTCTTTTCACCAAGTATTGACAGTGAAAAACACCCTAAAAGTTATAAGGAATAAAAATATAAAAAAATGTTTTATTTTAAAATTATCACAAATTAGTTTGGTGTGAATTTTCAGTTTGTTTATTTAATATAAAACTATATTGATTCAATTAATTATATTGAAAGTTTGGTTACGTACGTTTTGACCGAGATAGCGATAACTTTAAAAGCTCTGCATTAAAAATGTACGTAACTTAAATATAATTTTAAATATTAAACAATAAGCAATGTGGGATTTTCCACAAGTAAATTAGGAAAAAATTATATTTCGATATTGTTATTATGTGTTACATAAGATTATTAACAATCTGGACTCACAATGGTTGCAATTTAATGTTTTGACCGTAGTCTCATGTACATTAGTTTAAGTTTAGTTCCAACCGTTCTGCATCTTTGTCATAAGGGTCAAAAACTAAATTTACTAGAACAACTTGAAATTACCAGGACATAAACAAAACATCTTAAATGAGCAAACCATTATTAATCCATCGCCGTTGTTAAAAACCCTTAATGTAATCAATAATAAATATCAATATTTCAGTCACAAATTGCGAGAAACAAAACTTTACGGGTATAACACGGGTATTAAATATATCAAAATGAAAAGAGGCTGTTTAAATTGAATTCAAATAAGAAGAAAACAAGAATCCCGGAGACTTTAAATCGTGGATTTACTGTATTTTGTCCAAATAACGTGAAAAATAATAACTATGCATGTAATGAAGTAGTCAAATTCATATATAAAAGGATTTTCATTTTACTGTTAAGTGTTTTTAATATAAATTTTAATCTCTGCTAGTTTGTGTAGAGCTAAAAAACAAAGAAAATACAGTATGATACACAATAAAT
The DNA here is from genome assembly GCA_031772345.1 of Himalopsyche anomala. Lineage (NCBI taxonomy): Eukaryota > Metazoa > Arthropoda > Insecta > Trichoptera > Rhyacophilidae > Himalopsyche > Himalopsyche anomala. The sequence goes on along the minus strand of CM062834.1, from coordinate 23,539,804 downwards.
AACTTTCAACATGTTTTTGTCAGAGTTGAGAAGAGATATAATTTAAAACAAAATCTGCCATTTTGTTATTGAATACTGACATTCTAATAAAAAAACGAATTATATTAACATGGAGTGATTAATTAATTTCAAAATAATTGAGATCGAATCAATATCATACAGCAAACAGAATTAATGAAAAAATCACAAACATTCAATTGTTTAACATGAAAGACCCTTGTCATTTGATTGTAGCCTAGAGAATTTGATATGTTTATAGATATTTCGTAATATAAAAAAGGTCCTTAATCATTCAATATTACCCTCGATCAAAAAAACATTTAGATGATTAATACATTGTTAAATATATTTTTAGAAAACAATGTTTAGTAATTAATAAAATACATTGTTAAATATATTGTATTCCAAGATTTCGTTAACCGATTGAAAATATTTACTAAGTAAGCAAAACTACTCCAAAAAAATGATTGTTCACGAATTGTATTTGATATAATATATTTTTTACGGTTATTGAATTTTTTATACCATGTCCGCTCCCAATGTGGAGCATATGGACGCTTAATGGAAACTTATCTCAACAGAACTTTTTCTACGAAAACTGCTTGTTACTCAGTTGCTCAATCCCTCTTTTTCCAAAGAGAGAAGACATATTAGGATAGGGCTAGGACAGGACTAGCGGCAAGCTAATCGCTCTCGATACGTCCCGTTCATAGGATAGGATAGGTAGGAGAGGGGAATTCAAGACATTACATACATCGCAACATAAACAAGTTAAATTGAAATAAAAGGTGTAAGCAACTACTAAAAATGAATCGGGAAAAACACAAAATCATCATTAAGTTATTTACTTTAGTAATGTAGAGTTTCATTTTGTTTTAAAAAAATCCCAAATTTTAATTGGGTTTATAATTGATATCGTTTGCCACTTATATTTTTTGATGATTTTTTAATTGTATGTTATAGGTGTTTAGCATTTTAATTTTGTGTAATTATAATGTAATTTGTAAATCCGTTTCACTGTTAGTAGTTGCTTACACCTTTTATTTCAATTTAGCTTGTATAAATAGCACTATTTATGAATTCAGTTAGTTATCAGTTGATAGTGCTCGCGATGAACGAAACCGGTCCTGATCAAATAATTTAGAAATTTAAAAAATATTAGCTTTAGAATCTGTAGTTTTTTAATCGTCATTAAAATCATTTTTAAAATATGACAAACATACTGAGATTTTTTTACGATTATAATATTCAAGTAAAAGTTAGTGGAATGGGATAATCAGCACATAAACTTTTATAGTGCAATATCTGAAAGTTTATTGGCAAAGACCAGGTTCGCTTAGTAAGTGAGCTTTGCCAGCTAAAAGTGTTCAGGCAAACTTTAGTCGGTTATGTTTACTCGTTTAACGACGTTCCTGGTTTATATCAATAAAAAGTTTTTAAATTCGCGCAAAAGTTTTTTGTTATATGCTTGATTTGAAAATTATTCCATGAATAGTAGATTGGTAAGCTAGAAAATCATTTATTGAATTGTTAAAAATATTCAAATAATCATTACCTGAATAATTTCGATGGATTCGGCGGTAACTTTGTGGAGGTTAATTTTAATATAAAATATAAAAATAACTTTGTGTGGGTTATGTCCTTTTTCCTTTCCACAGTCGATATGTAGATTCATATACGTGTATACAGTAATAATACGGTAGTTCAGAGGTGGGCTGCAGGGGGCTCGGACAGACTCGCTCGAACTCCAATTTTACAAAATCCGGCTAGTCCTTGTTAATTTAAGAGAAAACAGTATTGTCAGTACTTTAGATGGATTCGGCGGTAACTTTGTGGAAGTTCATTTTAATATAAAATAACTTAGATTATTCCACGTACTGTGCTACAAACTGTGACACGTGTTTTGCCTCTTTCAGAGGCATCCTCAGACAATCTTACTTTCACAAATGCTTGTTTAAGTACGAATGATTTTAGTTTTACTATTTTGATATATTATAAAAAATATAAAAATAACTGTGTGGGTTACGTCCTTTTTCCTTTCCACAGTTGACATGTTGTTATATATACAAAACATTAACCTCTGTTCTATGTTAATTCTCTATGACATAACTTGTTAAAATAAACCTTTCAACAGACTAAATCAATATTCAATTCCTTTCTCTTCAGTTCCAATTGAGAGTTCAAATCGAAAGACCGAACAGCTTAGTAGAAACTCCTCAATACTCACATCGATATTATTTTGATTTAATACGATTTAAATGATTTGTTATAAATTGTATAAACTATGTTATAGAATAAAGTTGAAACAACGTTGAATTAAAAATAAATGTTTTAGTAAAAATATATCAATGACAGTGTAACAATATGCAATTTACCATAAACTAATCAATATAATTGAGTTAAAATGTACTACTGTGTATACTGAAGTTATCGTAGATAATAAACAAGTAAGAAATTGTGGTTGAGTAGTAATTTGGTCTGAGAATATTGTTTTTTTTTAAATTAACAATGGGTTCACAAGTAAAATTTAGCAAAGAGTTCGCGCGAGCCCCCCTAGCCCACCCCTGCCCTAATGTATAGAGATAAATATAAGAAGGGTGGTAAAAAATGAAAAAAATATGAAAATTTATGTATTTGTGAAAACATCAAATTACAAAATAGGTGTCAATTGAGAAGTTGAAATGTTGACACCGAATGACAGGCGTTGTAAAGAGTCGGTAAATATTTATATTCTCTAATATTTCTGTACTTTCACGCATACAATAATTGATTGTGAATTAAAGTGGTGTTTGCAAGGGATTATTCTGTTAACGAAATTTTCATCTAAAAGCACTGTTAATGTAAATGCATTAGTAGCATCGTTAATCAATTAAATATTATTTAATATTGAAATTAGGGTTTGCAATTAACCATAAAATTTTCATAATCGGTTAATGATGAATATTTTTCCTCATTACCAACAAACCGCTTATAAATCTGAAAATATTTTTTTCCCATGTACTCCTAGTAGATTTAATCTCAGCAGAAGTGTTTCTACGAGAACTGTTTGTTGCTCAGTTGCTCAACCTCTCTTTTCCCAAAGAGTGTAGGAATACAAGGATAGGGCTAGAACAAGGCTAGTGGTTAGCTAATCGCTCTAAATACGCCCCGTTCATAGGATATAATGGGTGGGAGGGGGAAATTCAAGACATCACATACATCTATGCCTTCGAACAAAAATTCATTAATCGATTGAAAAATCAGTTTATAAAACTGTCCGTACTGGGATTTGAAAACGTGCCCTCCGTAACCGAAGCCAACAACGTTGACCACTCGATCACACAAATACTTATTAGTAATTCATTGTCGTATTGAAGTATGTTATAATTGGTCCCATTAGAGGTGAAGTGATCCGAGTGATATTTTAGAAGAAACAGATTAGATGCGTTGTTATATTCTACACGTCTTAAAGTATCGTTAAAGTGATAAGTGTACTTAATTAATACACATTACAGTAGTCTTAAATGCGTGAAATAAAAATATGCAACCCACCAAAGCACCAAGTAAAGACGTGATAGTACTTAAAAGTTTTACCATTTTACTAGTTGGCTCACTTCACCTCTAACGGGCCCAATTTAATAAGGTGTTTGCATAAATACTCTGTATTTACCGTCGTTGGCTTCGGTTACGAAGGTCACGGGTTCGAATCTTAGTACAGACAGTTTTATTTATTGATTAGTGAATTTCTGTATGAAGGTATGGATGTTTGAAATGTCAAGATTTCCCCCTTCCCACCTATTCTATCGTCAAAATATCAAATTATTTACAGTTCTTTTGCTAATATATTTGTATTGAAATTATGTTGATCTAAAGTGGTCAAATTGTAAATATTTTTAAAAATTTCACGTTTAGCTATATTTCAACCCCGAATGTTTGCGTGCCCATACGGTCAGGTTCGTCCTTACTACTGTCTGTATACAATATTACACGGTAATAAAAGGATGAGCATGACCATATAGTCATGAGGGGTTTCTATACAACGACTTAGCGTTTTTTTTATTTTTGATTTTTGTTAGGAATAAAAGTTATCCGTGATTTCAATATAGATTACAAAATAATCTTTTTATCGAAAAAAAGTTCTCGTCTCTGGAGGGTTAATACACGTTTTATCAAAAAATGTAAGCTGCAAATGCCAAATAAAATTACTGTTTAAGTTTGAAGTCAAAACTCTATATTCCGCTAGCATATATCTACAATAGTATATTGTTTTGATTAACCTTTATCTGTGCTTACTTAGCAACAAATACGTTTAGATTATAACCGGTAAATTTACAAATAACCGATAATTACCGATGTACCTATGTACCGGTAATTCAAGCCCTAATTTGAATGGTAAAATTCTGAAGTTTAATTCATGAACGTTAAAAAAAACATATATCATGGTTTTCTAAATTCTTTTACTGATTAAAATTTGGCATACAAGTTTTCTCTAGTTGAAATTCTTTGAAGCCCATTGTAATAGATTATTTTAACTGGAGGAAAAACTTATTCTGACGCATAACATAAAAAAAATGTTTGTGAAATATATGCGTCCGAAAATATGATATTGAATATTCCAGTCGCAAATCACGAGAAAACAAAAAAAATATGTGGAAAATTCAATTTACTTTAATGAAAAAAGTTTGAAAAAATCACATGTAAATTACCTGAAAAATATAAATTCCAAAGGTTTCATTCGGAGGAAGCAGTTTTTTTTAAAAATCTACGCAGACTAAAATATAATTAACTTTAATTTAAAACTATGGCTGCAAAAACCATGCTAGTTTTCAATACAGTGCATATTATGAAAGATTGTGGGGTTATAATGCAAAACGTACTATTTCCAAACTAGAACTATTTAGTAGAGTCAAATACTGTAACGAATAACACAAACAAAATATTATTTGCATACAAATATGGTTTCCAATTTGAAAACGACAGTCTTTTAGACATTTTAAATAAAAACCAATAGGACCAGTCGATTTCTTAGGCTAGAATTACCATACCTGCACATCTTACTCAATATCGCTTTGGAAATAGTACGTTTTGCATTATAACCCCACAATTAATGAAGCACCCTTAACGAAAGATATTTACTTAGAAAGGGATGAAAGTCAGTCGTTTAATATATTTTTTTAGAAATGTTAAGAATATAAGCATGGGTTTAGTCGCTTTTAAAGCATCAAATCCTGATGCCTTTTTTATCCCGATATTTCTGAATTTAGAATCTTTCAATCTCGAGATCCCATTATTTCATGTTAAAAATTACATATCTTTTTTTCAAATACAAAACATATCTGACGTTACAGCTGAAAACAATTTAATCCCTAATTTAAAAAAATGATTGCAACTGAATTTTATACGAAATTATGGAAAAATACGACTACAGCAAAATATGAGAGGGAGTAAAACCAAATTATAATATGAGTTAAAAAAAATATATTGACTGGAAAGGAAAAAGGACGTAACCCACAGTTTTTTCAAAACAGGTTTTTTTCGATAATCACAATGTATCAAACTTGATACACGTTCTATCAAAAGGATGCAAGCTGAAAATGCTAAATTAGCATCTAAATTTAACTTTTAAGTTTGAAAAAGGTGATCTTGTAAAAAATTAAAACCAAGAAAAAAGACTGAAATAAAAGTTTTCCTAGATAATTTCTTTAACTAATATTAGATTATGTCAATTAAATAGCAGTTTAGAAGTGTCCGTGCACTTCAAAGTGGTATATATGTACATAATTCATAATTTACATATGACCCAAAATCATCAATCAATGTGTGGGTTACGTCCTTTTTCCTTTCCACAGTCGATATGTTTTTTTGCTAAACTGGTATAAGTGATGCACTGCACCTACTGAGTTATTCCAAACAAAGAATGTATATCGAATAACCTCTTTGTATATACTTAACTCATTTCTATTAGTTTTGTAAGTTCCATTTGGTTAAGAGATATTGATGGTGTTTGATTTTAATGATGTTAAATTAATTGAACGTAATTAAAATTTGCAAATATATAAATATATCGCCTGTGGAAAGGAAAAAAGACGTAACCCAAAACGTAACTTTTTTTCGATAATCACAATGTTTACAACTTGATACACGACCTGTCAATAGGATGTTACCTAAAAATGCCAAATTAGTGTCTAAATTTAGCTTTTAAGTTGGAAAAAAGAAGGGCATTTGAAAATTGCGACCAAAAAAAAGTCTTTTCTTGGACAATTGATCAAATTAATATTAGGCTGAGTCAATATAAAACTAGTTTATCAGTCACCGTGCACTTCAAAGTTGTGTATATTTCATAATTTACCTTTGACCCAAAATCATCAAAAAACTTTTTTGTGTCTCCTGTAAAATTTGTTATGAGTGGGTTACGTCCCTTTTCTTTTCCACAGTCGATATGTAGGTTAATTAAAAAAAAATTCCAACATAAGGGTGGTTTTCAGAGCGATAGAGATTTATTTTTAGCAAAAAAAACTACAAAAAACTCAATTTATTTTCACAAAATAAATATACAAAAAAAATAATAATTTCAAAATGAGTTTTTTGAAATGTTGAAGGTTTAATTTTCTATGTCAGTGGGCTAGTACGTTTTCTAAAAATTCAAAGCTTATTTCGTACGCAAATTATAATATTAATTTTGACATTTTTTTTTATGAACTTGATACACGTAAAACTATTTTGTGAAAACTTAAATAAGCTACGATGGCCTGGTTGAAAGACAGCAAATACGCCTCACGAAGAATGAAAACAAAGAAAAGCAATTTTATTTTAATTTAGATTTTTTCCACAGAATTGGTTTCTTTGAGACATAGCCAACAAACGAGCTTTTTTCATATTAAACTTAGTTACGGTATTTGCATTAAAAAAATGGAAAAGTTTACCAATATTTAAACCCCTAATATAAATAATTTATGTATATTAATAATTTAAAAATAGTAATAAAGAAGTCTTATTAGAAGGTTCTGATTTTTTTCTGTAATTAATCAACTACAGTTTCTTAACTGGGAGACAGGTGGCCCCCTGAAGGCCACAGCATGTTCCAAGGTGGCCACAGAAAATAGTAATTTTAAGGAAGCCATAGAACATTTTTTGGTGGGCCATGGGCAAATATCCTTAAATATCCTTAATCTCTCAGGTTTTGAAAATCTGGCAGCGACAAAATATTTTCATACCAGAGTTTTTGAAATTGGTCACCCGGGAAAAAACTTAAAAAAATCGATCTCGCGTCTTTTTATTTTGGGAATTCCGTAAATTCACAGTTTACAGAATTTAAAGTTATTTTGGAATCTTTAAATCCCCGAGTCTCGAAAAACTTATTTGTACACATTATTATGGCCCAAAAAGGTTGAGAAACTATGAAATATACCACATTGAGCGACTATTATCTACTCTTCATGATATACGAAAAAGTCGATTATATCAAAACAAAGTATTTTGAGTTAACGTTTTCTGGCAGTGTACCAACGATAGGTTAGAAATTGCAGTTACTTATCGACTGAAGAAAGGAAAAAGGACGTAACCCACAGTTTTTTCAAAACAGCTTTTTTCCGATAATCACAATGTACAAAACTTGATACACGTTCTATCAAAAGGATGTAAGCTGCAAAAGTCGAATTAGTATCTAAATTTAACTTTTATGTTTGAAAAAAGATGAGCTTGTGAAAATTGAAACAAAAAAAAATGACGAAAAAAAAGGTTTTTCCTAGACAATTTCATTAATTATTATTAGATTATGTCAATTAAACCCCAGTTAAGAAGTCTCCGTACACTTCAAGGATGTGTATATTTCATAATTTGACTATGGCCCAAAATCATCAAAACACGTTTTATTTGCCTCCTGTAAAATTTGCTATGATTGGGTTACGTCTTTTTTCCTTTGCCACAGTCGATATTGATTGTATCTTAGAATATTGTATTTTCATAATCAAACAAAGGGCTCGCCCGAGTCTCTGCGAGTTCTATCCAGCCCACGCTTGATTCAAAGCACTTATGGTATAATCGAACCTCACAGAATATTTACAGGAAAGAATAATTCTTAATCCCTTGACACGAATGTTCGGAATTTTCAATATCAACCATTTATACTAATTTTCACGATGTATAATAATAAGGGTAGACCCAAAACATTATATCGGTATGGTTACCATATTCATGTGATTAGATTAAGGATGTGAAGGTGTTTGAATTTTATTTAGTCCTACAACCGAGACTGTGATTACTTTATTACCGAGAGTAACGAATATTTCTATAGACTATTCTAATAAATAAAAATGTAAGAAGGACAATCCGAAAATCTAAATTTTGAGATAATAACAGTTTTGTGTTTTTGCAAAATCGAATATTTTATTATTATTGATTGAATCGGCTTTTACTTGTTATACTTGCATTGTAATGAGGTGAAAACATATCAAAGTATTTCAGTTCTACAAGTAATCAACAAGCCAACAGATCACGGAAACGGTTGGTAATAATGTAAAATTATTTAATAAATTTTTCGATTATTCATTATGTAATAAATAATAGTAAAAAAATGTGCAATAAATGTCTAGTGTTTCATTGAACTGGACATTTTGATGATTACGATGATTTGTCTGTATTAAACTACTTCTAAAAATGTATCGAGTAGTTGATTTAATGATTTTTCGCCTGTGTGGTCGAGTAGTAAACGTTGTTGGCTTCAGCTACGGAGGGCACGGGTTAAAATCTCGGTACGGACAGTTTTATAAATTGATTTTTCAATCGATTTATGAATTTATCTTCAAAGGCATGGATGTATGTGATGTCTTGAATTCCCCCCCCCCTCTCACCCATCCTATCCTATGAACGGAGCGTATCGAGAACGATTAGATTACCACTAGTCCTGTCCTAGCCCTATTCTTCTATCCCTTCTCTCTTTGGAAAAAGAGAGGTTGAGCAACTGAGTAATAAGCAGTTATCGCAGAAACACTTCTGTTGAGTTAAACTCCATTAAGAGTACATATGTATGGCATTTACTTGGTAGAACTCCATTAAAATAGGGTAAAAATAACAACGTATTTAATCCTACAGTTTTTATATTTATTGGTTTATAGTTATTTCGGCTTTCACCATCGATAGCTCGCCAACGATAGTTCCGACGATGGCGAAAGCCAAAATAGCTATCAACCAATACATATAAAAACTGTAGAACTAAATACGTTGCTATTTTTACCCTATTATGACATGGTTTTTTTTTTTTAAAGTTGATTAAAAAATATACTACCGAGTATCCGGCACTCGTTACTTAGCTGACATCCTTAGATTTGATCCGAAATTTCAATATGGACAACGTTGAATATTGCAAATCCTTTAAGGATTATATTATCTTGTGCAAATAATAAGCCTATTAATATTCAAATTTTGGGGATCCTGTTTAAGTGTATTAGTGATCGTTTGATTAAGCTGCGTGTAAAAAGATGTCCTTCCAATTTTCTTTGGGGCTTATATTTTGTTATTGTTGATATAGGCATCGATTGAATTCTTACGAAATTTAGTTTACACAAAATACTTTATCTTAAGCTTTCAAAACTAAGCCTGGCTTTCTATGGATTACCATATAACATTGGTTTTAAAATGTTGCTGTACCAATACAATAGACTATTATATATTTTGCTCAAATTATATTATATATATTTTATTAAAATCCAGTTTATAGAAAAAAAAATATTGCTTTAATATTGGGGTACTGATTCAAAATAAAAGAATTTATTTTTTAACGTCACTAAAACCTCTTAGTTTCCTTGCGAATAAGGGTGAAAATATGAGGTTATATTCAAAACTACTGATTACTGATTGAATTGACATTAACTTAGTAGAACTCCTTTGCAATATGGTAAAAATTTCAACGTATTTATTGATTTGGCATTTACTTGGTAGAACTATATTTTAATAGGGTAAAAATATCAACGTATTTCAGTTTTTTTTATATTTTATGCGTTAATAGCTATTTCGGCTTTCGCCATCATCAGAACTATGCTTAAATGTAAATTTGCTCAGCTATATATACTTTATATATATTTCTTTAAAAACCCCAGACTGCTTATCATTCTTTGAAACACTAAAATCACATTTAATAAGTGTAATATTGTAATTATATAATAATTTGAATACGTATGTTAGAGTGAATAATACGATGCATTGTGTATCTCTTCTTAGCCAGTATATATAGATTATCTGACGCAAGCATCTGTTCTCGAAGCTAAGTATAAGATATTTCTGAATCTTTGTCAGGTGCCATGATTCGCAACCGTAAAGCAGTACCGGCAGAATGCAAGCGTTGAATAAGTTGCACTTGGTTTTAATCGAGTACAGCTGTGTGTCCCAGACAGTCCGCATTGAGTTGAATGTGACTCCAGCCATTCCTAAATGAATGGCGAGCTCCTTTCAAATTAGTATATACAATTTAGTGTATACCTGCAAAAATTGCAGGTAAATACTAATTTGATCTAAGAATATTGTTTTTCTTAAATTACCAAAGGTTTGTAAAATTAAACAAGAGGCTCGCGCGAGCCCCACCGAGCACCCTCCAGCCCACCCCTGGCTATTTTTAAACATATGAGAAAGTCGTTTCAACTGGTAAGAAAAACAAATTGATGACGAAAAAAAAACAATTCTTTATATACTCGCTTTCTGATTTTTCACTTTTTTCTAGCATACTGAAAAATAAATAATGAGAACTAATAAAAAGTCATTGTAAAAGCAAGAAACTTTTGAATATCATTATATTTAATTGGCTTCATTTAAAATTCACTGTTTGTTGTAAAAGTTTAAGCGAATATTCAGGACTAAAATGATATCTATTATTTGACACATAACTGTTTCTTTTACCATAACTATCATCATTATTTATTAAGTTCAGGTTTGGTTTCACTTAATACTAACGATTGAAAATTCTTGCGATTCTCTCCAGCCTTGATTCTAATACACAATAGTGGTTAATTATTTTTAAAATTTTGTTTGTACGAGGACTGATTGTTAATCTCAACCTCTCTTTTTTCAATGAGAGTAGTAGGGGTAGAAGGATAAGGCTATACAGGAATAGTCGCTATCGCTACGCCCAGTTTTTTAAGGATCGAAAGAGTGGGAAGGATGTCTGACAAATTCCCTGCCATCTTTCTGATTCTTTATTACTATAATATCGACTGTGAAAAAGAAAAAGGACGTAACCCACACATAACAAATTTTACAGGAGACACAAAAAACGTGATTAAGAGCTACAGGTAAATTATGAAATGTACATAACTTTGAAGTGCACGGAGACTGATAAACTGGTTTTTAATTGACTTTACCTAATATTAATTTTTCAAAAAAACCCTTTTTTAAGTTGATTGCAATTTTCGCAGAACTTTATTTTTTCAAACTTAAAAGTTAAATTAAGATACTTATTCGGCATTTTCAGCTAACATCCTTTTGATAAAGCGTGTATTAAGTTGTATACATTGTGATTATCGAAAAAAAGCTGGTTTGAAAAAAGTGTGGGTTACGTCCTTTTTCCTTTCCACAGTCGATATGTATTAAATTCTGAGAAATGTAATTGTAGGAAACATTTTTATTTCTTCACAATTTTATTTTGACATTTATTTTCTACTCGATAAGAAAATAATAAAAAATGATTCCGTCTAAACATTAAGGATCATTATCGCAAATATGACACGAGGGTGTTTATTGTCATTTTTTACCGCTTACTTCGTTTTAGTTTCAATCAATATTGGCCTCTGTCCAATTACTTAGATCAACCAAACAGCAGACATTGATAGTTCAGTCTAGCCTGTTTTTTTGGAAAGTTTATTAACTTGAGAAGTCTTTAAATTTCTCAAGTCCCGGGATACGAGACATAAAATTATTCCGGGAAATTCTCGCGTCTCGAGAATGTAGTAATTTTTTCACTGTTGGTAGATCAACAAAATTGAAGCTTTTTTTAAAGTAAAATATCGCAAAATACGACAATATTGTACTTTTAATATTTATATATTTTTTATATCACATCATTCAAGGGATTCTTTTGATTTTCTCGATGAAAAAAACATTCATTAAAAAACTTGCATCTATCAAAAGTACGTGTCATATTATATTTCACCAAAAAACGATTTTGAAAGCTTTTGAAATTTTTATTGCCTTCCGAAATATACAAAGATTCTCAAACTATATTTGTATAAAATTAATAAAATCTACTTTGTACAAATTTTATTAAAAGTTCTCAAGTTGTTTTATTATAATGTCCTGAGAACCGAGACTATCAAAATCCATTGATTTCCCGGAAATTTATTCTCAGGTTGTCTCGACACAAAATACTTACTATTAACCAATTTGGATAAACGATGTTTTTGTTGAATGGAAACAGAATTTTTTAAAACTATTTTTACAATATGCAATTCATATTTTTTTTTAAATTTTTGATATTGAAAAGTTTTCAGTTAATATGAAAATTATTGTAGGTAAAGAAGTGTAAAATAAAAAAGTCTTCAATCTGTCTGTGATATATTTCATTTTTTTAAAACTTAAGTCTTTGAAGCTAATAAAACAAAGAAAACTACATTAAATAATATCGCCGCACTATATCTATAATATTGGGTTCGAAACTCTTTGGAAATTACTCCTGAGACGCTCTTGTCAACTATTGAAAAGGTGTTTAATGTTTGAATGTTGTGCAATAAAATGCAATATAATTATTTACAATACAATATTGTCATATTTTGCAATATTTAACGTACAAAAATTAATGTTTGTTTGTTCGTAAATTATGCGTTGCAACATCGCTCATCCGATTGCAATTAAACTTTGACAAAATTTTTGCTTGCACTTCCGGAAAGGTTATAGAAATAGTAAAATTAACTTACAGTAGGTCTTATATATAAAAATCAATGTTTGTATGTCTGCCATATAGTTCATTTTAACAACGTATGCTTGCACTTGCGTGAAAGTTATTGTACAATTACTTACAATAGGTGGCGCGTGTGCATAGAATACGGCAGCAAACGTCAAACAGACTAAAAAAAAAAGAAAACATGCTCTTCAATAAACACAAACACTTTCTTTCTTTGAGTGGCATTGCTTGCATGAGTTTTGAGTTACCGACAGTGTCAAATATTAGTTGATTTTTTTTTTAGTAAAAATGATTACAGTACTACGGTCTCGAGACATGATTATTTCCCGGTACTTTTATGTCTCGTGTCCCGGGATTCGAAAAAAGCAAAGACTTCAAAATCCCTAGATGTGACACTATTACAAGTATTCGTTTGTTCAGTGTTTCATTACTTTCTCAGCATCCATATTTGGTGATATAACCGAAAATGTATCACCAGATCCGCGCACGTCACTGTTTATTCAAAAGTAGGTGTATATGTTATTAATTACACTGAAAACGATACATTTCCTTAACTCTTCAATTATATAACGAGCAAGGAAACAACCTTGATCTGAATAAGGACTACCAAATAGGGCCTATACAAAAACCGGTTTTCGAATTGAAATATTTCCAAAAACTCGTTTTAACCCGTTTTCTTTTTTAAACTTCGTTTATAAATAATATTATATTGTAAAAGTATAATATAAACAATAAAACCATTTTTTCATTGAAAACACAAAACGTCTACTGATTTATTGAAATTGATTTTTTTCAATTTTTTTTACTTTATTTTTTAAGATAAAAAATATACATATATTTGGCATTACAGCTAATACCAATGCGCCAAATATTTAATATATCATATGAGAAAAACTCGATGAGAATTTTAGTATTGTAAGTCACGCGAGATAAACTCGAGGTAAATAAATATCACAAACACCCATGTCGTAAGTCTCAAATTTAAATTGAAAAATCTAAATTTGACATTGACCATGCCGGGGATCAAACCCAGACCCATCCGAGTCGGTAGAGCAAGCTCTAACCAACTAGACACAGCGGACGACCTGATCAATTACTTAGTAACCCAATTTAGCAAACTAAATTTCCTAGGATAGAGAATACTTTTTCTTTGGGTAAATATAGTATGTATAGTTTTGAAAGCATCTAAAAGACATTTTAATTTGTTTGTAGAGTCGTATAAAATAAAGTTTCAGTGTTCAAACATATTATTTTCAAAATAAAACTAAATATAATATTGTCAACAAATTCTTAGATGTATATAATTCCTTTTCAAACTACATATTTTATCTCATTTCTAACTACGATAGTTTTAAATGAAAATATTTACATTTTAAAATAAATAATAATTACAAATACATAAATACAGTAGGTTTACTGTCAGAAAACGTTAAATGAAAAACAGATCGCTGTATTTAACTTTTCCGGTTCTAAGCTCAAGAAATGCGACCCCAATACCCACATTTTCTTAAAAATCTACTTTAATATGGGTGATACAATGATTATAATTAAGGTATTCTTAAATCATAGTTTTTTGGACCTTTTGTAGAAGAAAAAAAATATTCGATCGCTAGTTCTGTCTCTATTAAATAAAACAGAAAAGAAAAAATTCAACTAAATAAAAAAGATCCTCGAAGTAGAACAAAAAACGGATTGATGTGTACGAAGTTAAAGATAATAATTTATGTATCCTGGAATACTATTCTAAAAAAAAACACTAACATCGATGCCTCATTTTATATAAATACGCGATAACGCGATAAGCGGTCGCTCGTAAAATAGCATTTGCAATGATTGCTGGGCTAAATCTCGTCAGTTGCGATTTCATATGTGTGCTGGAATGACGTCTTTTTTACGCGCAACTTAAAATATGATTATTTATTAAAAAACCACGGATTTTAAAAAAATGTATGAGGAATGACGCAGAAAGACATTTTAAAGCCCTTAGACTATTTTTTTTTTGAAATTCATAAGAATAAGGCCAATAATGATGAAACCACTGGGGTCCCTAAACGACCCCCATCGGAAGAGAGGTATTTTTCTAGTCTCCGAGCCGCGAGTGTTGTACGGACTAACTCAATTTTGTCGACAGGTATTATTGGCAGAAAATCGTAAATAATTTAAAGTTTTTAAGCTGAAAAGAGTTATTATTTCTAAAGCTACCAAAAGACTAAAGGTTTTTGAGTTATAAACATTTTACGCAACAATTCTGCCTAGATTGACAGTTCACTTCATAGTATTTGAAAAAGTTTATTTTCTCAAAACAAGATTTTTTTTATTTAACGTTATCTGGCAGTTTACCGACGATACACATTCTAACTGTCGGTTTGATGGCACAGTGATCAACGTCGTCTTCCATGTCGGACCTCACGAGTTTGACTCCTAGTACGAACAGTATTATGTCAATCGTTTATCGATTTCTGTTTGAAAGCATAAGTCTTTTTTATGTTCAAAATATCCCACCCCCTACTATTCCAATCCTAAAATACCAGATTGTAGTGAGAATAATTCACAAACAACTAGTTCCGCACTAGCCCTAACCTTTCTATAACTAAATTGAGAAACTGGTTAACAAGCAGTTATTCTAGAAAAATTTCTGTTGAGATACACATTGGGAGTGAATAAACATTCTAATAATTAAAAACAGATTATCAAATTGCAACAAAAAAACCGGCTATGAATGCCGAAAATTTTGCAAAAAAAACCGATTGTTTAAAACCGGTTTTAGAAAACCAACAAACCCTACTTTCTATTATTATTTAAGCCGTTCATTTTCAAAACATATATGGGTATATAGCACACAGAAAACACGTTATGTGGAAGTGAAATACATTTCATACGTCATTCAATGTTGACGTTAGTATAGGTGCTACGATTTCACGTGCTCTTTATCAGAGATACGAAACCTTTAAAAAGTTATTTTAAACAGATGATATCTTTACTTTTTAACATCGAAAAAAGTTAAGAGCGTAAGGTACCAGGGGATACACTTCACGCGAGATAAAAATCCGCGTAAAGAGCTCGCTGTCTGACAAGGGAAAGCCATTTTTAACTCAATGCCGAAAGTTGTTCTATTTCACAAAGTCGTCGTTTTGGATAAACATGATTCCATCTACATTTTTTTTCTTCACAAAATAATTTTGTAATGCAGTTTTATTCGCATTAAAAATACGGTTCTATGTGCATTTAAAAAAAATTCAAATTCTCATTAAATCCATAAATATTCAATTTGAAAAACATACGAATTTTTATAGAGCACCAAAGTTCCATCTGAATGCATAATTAAAAAACCAGCTTGTAGAAAACACAGTATAAGAAACGGTTTACTCTTTCATTCGCGTACACAAACGCATAGTGTTTCCTACGTAGGTTATAGGTGCATGAAACAAATGTTGTAACTTACATAAGAGAGAGAAGGAAACATAATATTGTTAAAAAATCAGCGTGTAGAAAATCACAGTCTTTGAATCGGTTTACTCTTTCATTCACGTACGTAGATGCATAAGTGTGTTACCTCGAGTATCCCAGGTTCATGAAACAAATGTCGTAACGTACATAAGAAAGAGGTAGACATAATATTGTTGAGTGTTGAGTTAGTTAAATCCTCATACAGATTATTTATACAATTTAAAAACTTGCCGATGCCAACACGAACTAGTCCACCAAAGCTCTATCTGCAGATTTCTTTCAGCCATTTAAAAACCTTTTGAGCACCAAAGTTCTATCTGCAGTTTCGTCTACTCGAAATATGCTAATATGAAATATACTGGAATAATTATGACATTGAAATAAAATAAATATGTAAGATGTATTATACATTTATATTCTGGTTATATTCATACTTGTAAATAGTAAACTTTTAATCTAAAATATCGTTTCTACAAAAAGTTACATCTTCTGAAATCTTTCAGTTTTAGTTTTTCAGATGGAACCTTGTTGACCCAAGCCAACAAAGTGTCAATTATTCAATGAATGCATTTGAACATTGCTGCTTTAAAGTTGTTTCATGATATATCGTGAATGTCCAGGGTTGAGATTGCAATACCGGAGAAATATATCAATAGTTAACCAATAGTCCTACTATAGCAGAAAATAGTAATTGAGCGACTAACTAACAAACAAATCTTGTTAAAAAAAGTTCTATTTAGATACCTTCATTAGAAAGATCTACAATGGGAGCGGACACGGATTAAAAAAAAAAAAAAAATTGCCTTTGATGCCTATAATAGATTTAAATCCACCGCGATAATGTTAATTACAGTATGTGATGGTTTCTGTAGATTCAAAACGAAATTTTAGATAATTTTAATACTGAAATATTGCATTTTCAAAATAAATATTTCGGTTTCAAAAAAACACAATGAATACCGGAATCCCGGAAAACGGTATTAAACTTCTAGGCCAGAGTATACTGAGCTTCGAAGTCATGCATGCAGTAAAGTGTGTTGAAACAATACAAATTTCGTATTCTATTTTACCAGTAGGAAAAAACAACTCATAAAATTAATTAAATAAATATAAAAGTCTAAAGTCAAAATGTTAAAGCTACTTTTTTCTGCTTAGTATGAATATGTTATGCGCAAATTTTACTGAATTATAATATTTATCTTTTCCATACGAAAACAAGAAAGTTTATAAGTTAATTCGTAAATTTGTTTTTGTAGCTTTTCTGACAACTAATTAGAAATTAATCTAAACTACTTTAATGTGTGTTTATGAGGTTTTTTTATTTATGTGGTGTAGAATGGTTTACTAAAAAAAAACGTATCGACTGTGGAAAGGAAAAAGGACGTAACACACAGTTTTTTCAAAACAGTTTTTTTTTTTAATAATCACAATTTATCAAACTTGATATACCTTATATCAAAAGGATGTAAGCTACAAATACCGAATTAGAATTTAAATTTAGCTTTTAAGTTTGAAAATAGGTGAGCTTGTGAAAATTGAAACCAAGAAAAAAGGTTTTTCCTAGACAATTTCTTTAATTAATATTAGATTATGACAATTGAACACCAGTTTAGAAGTCTTCGTGCACGTAAAGGTAGTGTATATTTTATAATATGCATAAAGCCCAAAATCATCAAAACACGTTTTTTGTGCCTACTGTAAAATTCGATATGTGTGGGTTGCGTCCTTTTTCCTTTCCACAGTCGATATATTTTATACATATCCGCTTCTAATGTAAAGCATGTAGCTTCCTAATGGAGTCATTTTAACAAAAAATAATATTTATTTTTCGGAGATAGTAAGGGTAGTAAGAGTAGGAAAATATCGCTTGGACGGGACTAAAAGTTAACTAATCACTCTCGCTGTGTCACGTATTATAGGATTGTAAAGTTGTGAGAGAATTTTTAGACATCCAACATATCCATGCCTTCGAACAGAAAATCGATAAATTGATTAAACTTTAATCCTTGAGATCCGACACGGAAACCATTGACGTTGACCATTGAGCTACGGAGTCGGTATACCATACACGGATACTGACGCTCATAAATATATTGTAACCATGTCCGATATCAAAATGTAGCATATTAACTCTCAGTGGCAAAAGATAAGTAGGAAAGTGAAAGATTAATTGCCTTTCTACGTCCTACAACTTAATTATTACCAATCCAAATTAGATAGTATATTGATGCATGTGAATTTTATACACATGGCTATAAAGAATGGACCAACGCATCAGTTATAATAAAAACGACTACGAATTGATTTTTTTAATCATTTCTGTTTGATTTAACATATGTACATAATAAATGTGTGCCATCACATAATTTTGGTTACTAGAATGATTCTATTATCATTTCACCAATCAATATGACGATTTTTTTAAAAATCCAATTCCAATGTGGAGAATATGGCCTTCTAATGGAGGTATCGCAACAGAAGTTGTTTTCTACGAGAACTGTTTGATAGTAAGTCGCTCAACCTCTCTTTTAAAAAAGGAGTAGTAGGGATATAAGGATGAGGCTAGAACAAACCAGTGGTAAGCTAATCGCTCTTGCTACGCCCAGTTATTGATACCTCCATGCCCATGATGCAATCGTAAATAGTTGAGCCATTAAATCATTCAATATTTCTCTTAATATTGTCAATAAGTATTTATCATTTTAGGTATTCTAGCATATATACATTTTTTAAGTTATTTTTTAGCTTCTAACTTAGGTTTAAATACTGTCAATAAACAGTGAAACTGAGATGCCATCATGGCAGGATTTTTTAGGATGGCATGTTATGGGTTGAAGATTTGGAAGAGTGAGAGGGAATATTTATACATCACAAACACCCATGCCTTCGAACAGAAATCGACAAATCGCTAAACACTGCGACGTAGGACCAGACAATATGACGAATAGACTAATAAATTCCAATATTGATTGACTCCAACTCCGGCAAAAATACCCGCCTTCACGACTTCCGCTTCCACAGCCCTGGTCATAAAGCGCTTAAAAAAATCTCAACAAAAATTCGTCGCTAAGTAGCGGAAGTTCAATAATGAAACAGAAAGTTTAAAATATGAGTCAATATACAAAACTCGTACGTAAATTTAAGTATTGGAGCGGAAACAGCTTTTAAATATACGTCGCCAAACATTGTAGATCTCTGAAATGTATGGTTGGTAGCTTTTGATTGCTTGTTCAATGTAGTATTGAGAAGTGAAGTGCCTAGCGAAATGTATTCTCACATAAATACAATACTTGCCGAGTGATTGATGACGTGCTATGAACGTATAATAATAAATTATACAGTTATATAGAAGATGTAATGAAATTGTAAGTAAAACGAGTTGAATAATGCGCATGTATCAGTCAAACTAGCATGGTAGCAGTGACGTAGCAACCTTACTACAAAATCCATGCAAGACCATGTAGCCCAGCCTGGACAGAGGGCTAAAATTATATATATCATCTTTTGTCAAATTTAGTAAAATTTAAGATAAACATTGCCGACGATGTTATTGATTTCTATTTGAAGACATAAGTGGTTTTTGATGTCTGGAATTCCCTCCTAACTCTAAAAACCTAAAATACCTTCATGGAACCGTTTCTAAGCGTTCGTAAAATAATTTGAGACGTGTGTCGTCTATAAGATGGAAACACCTACATTTCCATTCTTAGGTATGATGTTAAAAAAATAACGAATACCCATTTTTATACGAGAGATTATGTAATAATATATTTTTATTCGATAAACTATTTATCTTTTCTGCATCACAACAACGGAGATGATATCTCCTCAATGATACAGTTAGGATAATTTTTTTATAACAATTTGATAGGCAACAATAAATAATAATTTATAATATATAGATATTATAAAGGTTAATTTAATATAATTAGTACAACAATAAATAATATAGTAATTACTTAAAACCCTCCAAAGACGAGCGTGACCATATGGTCACAGTAAACACCGTTGTCTATTGATCCCACTATTCATCCTTTTTCTACCTGAATATTGTTTTGATAGAATGTGTGTCAAGTTGTATACATTGTGATTATCGAAAAAAAGCTGTTTTGGAAAATTGAGGGTTACGTCCTTTTTCCTTTCCACAGTCGATATGGTCACAGTAAACATCGTTGTCTATTGATCCCACTATTCATCCTTTTTCTACGTGAATATCGTTGCTTTCACTCATATTAGGTTAAGAAAGGTACAGACTTTAGTTAGTCATCAGCCGCGGGGACAGAAACGGCCACTAAAAGCACATGCGATTTTTTGAATTTCCGTTTTTTGTTAACTGTTAGTTATTTTTTTTATCAAAACATCAAATTATTTACAATTCTTTTGCTAGTATATTTGTATTGATATTGTGTTGATCTAAAGAGGTCAAATTGTAAATATTTTAAAAAATTTCACGTTTAGCTATATTTTAACCCCGAATGTTGGCGTGCCCATACGGTCCCGCTCGTCCTTACTAATGTCCGTACACAATATTACACTGTAATAAAATGATGAGCATGACCATATAGTCATGTGGGGTTTCTATACAACGACTTTGCGTTTTTTTATTTTTAATTTTTGTTATGAATAAAAGTTATTTGTGACTTCAATATGGCTTAAAACATATGTTTTTTTTTTATCAAAAAAAGCTCTCGTTTCTCGAGGGTTAATGGCAGTTATAAAACAAAATTTTGATTTTGAGAACATATGTGATTAGGGATCAAATGGTAAAAGGAAGGGAAGATAAAAATATTTACCAAAAGAAGTAGCAAATTTTTTGGGGTGACAGAATTTTTCTGGAGACGAAACCAGATCTGGATGCTCGCCTGATTAGTCCATCATGGTTATTTCTATACAATGATAACACTATACCTCTTTCTATAGATACATTCGGACAATCCCAAAAAATATGCTCTGAATCTTGATTACTGTCACCACAAGGGCAGTGTGAGTTAAGGTTTGATGAATAATATTAAATTTTAATTGCTTGAATAATGTTATTTAAAAAAAATAATAGAAAAGAGGGTCTAAGATAAGTTTGTAGCAACGCCACTGTTTGGTAGTAAACACGAAATGTTTCAGAGCAACGTTGTATAAACTTCGACACTAACTGATAATAAAATGGAACCTTAAAAGTTTCGAAAGACATTTTAGAGAGCGTAAGTTTGATAAGAGGAATGGAAAATGTTATGGATGTTTCATCACATATAACTATATCCTTGATGGTGAATCAGAACTGGTTTGACATTGAAGATATCTGATAGTGGACGCGTTCAATACAAAATAGATACTTGTGAAGATTTGAAATACACTATGGCAATGAAAAACCACTGTCATTAGAACATATTTTTTAAAATCCATGTCCACTCCCAATGAGTAGCATATCGACCCACAATCGGCAAAAAATCTTAAAAGACACAATTGTGGTAAATTGCGTTTTAAATATATAATTGTTCATTATTGCCAAAGGCAGGGGTGGAGAAACTTTTCATTTCTGAAGGCCACATAGATTTATCTGATTCAACATAAGGCTGCAGTAAAGAAAACTTTGACACCCCTCCCTTTTCTTTTCGACTGTCGAACATATAATGGGTTGATAACGCTCTTTTTCAGAACGCTTGGGTATAAGTCAAAAGGCCGCATCAGAGTAACCGAAAGGCCGCAGGTTCCCCTCCACTGGCCTAGGGCGTCACTGAAAAAAATTTAGAACGTTATCTCATTCGCCTCCTGATTGATTCGCCATTTGACTTGTTATCGTTTGTCCCACGTGGACCCCGGGTCCCCGTGGAAATCCTGAAATAAAGAACTGAAAGTAGTCAGAATAATATCAGGATATCCAATAATGTAATGACCATATATTACTATTTACAAACCGTATTTAACTCTCGCGGCTCGGAGACTAGAAAAATACTTCTCTGCCGATGGGGGGTCGTTCAGGGACCCCAGTGGTTTCCTCATTATTGGCCTTATTCTTATGAATTTCAAAAAAAAAAAAATTGTCTAAGGGCTTTAAAATATCTCTCTGCATCATTCCTCATACATCTTTTTATAAAAATCTGTGTTTTTTTTAATAAATAATCATATTTTAAGTTGCGCGTAAAAAATAGTCATTCCAGTACAAATATGTATTTGCAACTGACGCGTTCAGCCTAGTTATCTCACGAACGATCGCTGATAAGTGGGCGCTTACCTCGTTATCGCATCGCGTTATCGCGTATTTATATGAACTACAAAAGGTCCAAAAAACTATTATGTAAGAATACCTTAATTAAAAACATTGTATCACCCATATTAAAATAGATATTTAAGAAAATATGGGCATTGGGGTCCCATTTCTTGAGCTTAGAACCGGAAAAGTTAAGGAATTCCTTTATCGAACATAGTACGAGAGTAATTTTAAAAAACCTTCAATTGAAAAATTTCATTATTTGTCGGTTACGATTTTCTGCCTATTATGGGTCGATACTAGGGTTTATACAAAAAACCGGTTTCGAACAATATTGAAATTCGAAAACCGGTTTTTTCAAAAGGTTTTATCCGGTTTTCGAAGTTTTTCAAAAAATAGATAATTCAATTAAAATAGCGAGAAAAAGTTCAATTTTTTAATGTTGTTTATTTACATATATATATATATATATACAAATACACAACAAGAAATTATTTAGTATTACTCTTAAAATGATGTAAGAAAACACAAAGCCTCCACTGATTTTGTTACAAAATCTCCTGATATCGAAAATACCCTTTCGCTGGATAAATGATGTGGGGAATATGGTTTTTATCCATCCTTAAGCCATCAAATAAAAGATCCAATTTTTCTGTCCTTTTGTTTATAGACTCGCTTATGGGAAATTCTGTACAACCGGTTACGGAGTTGAAAAACCGGTTTTCGAATGTCACAAATTTAGCCAAAAAACCGGTTTTTAAAACCGACAAGCCCTAGTCGATGCGGTCTCCTAGTGGAGATATCTCAACATAAGTTCTCGACTTATTATGAGATCCCCCCATTAGGAGGCCATATACTCCACATTTTGAGCAGACATAAATTAAAATAAAATTATATTTATAATACCGGAATTTAACATTAATTAGCGAAGTGTTGATATACTCGTTTGGTATTGAAAATTCTAGTCATAAACGATCATATAAAATAAAAGTGAAATTATTACATACTAATAAATGTTTTCTTTTTATATTTCATATCCATATTCTGAAATATTCGATTAAGGAAAAGTATTTGCTTATAATTAATCATCGTTACACCAAATTTTGATTTGTTTGCCTTCCTGGATAATGGAAGCAAAGCAGCATACATAAAAGCTGTTTTTCGTAAATCTTGTTCTGTTAAAACGTTTCCGGAACAGTCCATACAAACTTGTTTAAAAGAAATATATATGGACCAACAAAGATGAAGCCTAGGTTTTTCTATTATTCTATTCAATACAGTACTAAAAGGTTGAACTGAAGTTAATTGGTATTATTTAGAAAATGTTTTGTAGTGAACCAATACAAATTTAGACTTTTGCCAGATCATTAGTATGAAGATGGAAAACCTTATTTAGAAAAGAGATTTTTATACGAAAGCAACAAAGCCAAAAATTCTTTTATACTTCGCAGACTATTTTCAGAATAAGTCTGGATTTTTACAGCGCAAGTCGACAAGAATTTTCCAATGAAAAGACAAAATTATTTCGACTTCATAAAATTTCATATGATTGTATGGAAATTTTGGATTGATTTCAATAAAAAATAATGGATTTGCGATGAATTTTTATATTCTATAATAAAAAGGGAAAAAAGATTTTTTTCTACATAGCGATTTTATTTTTAAATGACATAAGATTTGTGTATTTTTTATCAGCTCGTATCTACAGTTAAAAAATATTATATGAGCATTTATACAATAACCAGTTGATAAAGAATAGAAAAATATCGGTAGAGATTAGTAAAGATCTTTTCATGTGAGTAAATGAAATAATAAAAATATAAGTAAAAAAAAATCGTTTACTTTAAAAGACTCAGGTTCCCAACCCTTGTTTTACAAAACTTCGATTACTTCTTTTATTTATGAATTTTAAACAAATTTGGGCCCTGAATTTGGAAATTTGAAATTTGGGCCAAAAAATTATTGTGCCCTGATGGTTGCAATGTTTTCATCCCATTCCATGCAGTGAATACGTTATCAAATATTTGCATCAATATGTGTTATAATAATTTGTTTTTGTATAAATAGCATTGTTAAATTATACTTCTTATCAGTTGACAAGACTCGTAATGGGCGAAACCGGTCCTGACCTCTTAAAATAAAGTGGAAATAAAGTACAAAGGAATATTGGGTTTTTATTAATATAAAGCCTTTCCACAAAGTATTGACAGTGAACACCCTAAAAGTGATGAAATAATTTATATTGTTTTCTTAATAAATAAAACAATGTTATGGATTGAAAACAATGTATTAATATATAATATCTTTCTGGTGGAAATTTGTAACTAAAAAATCTAAAATGAGTTTACATTATTTGATATAAATTCTTTGTCTGGAATATCTCAGTTAGTGTATTACTTATAATTTAATATAAAATATTATATATTATTTTACATTAAAATGAACTTCCACAAAGTTACCGCCGAATCCATCGAAAGTATTACTGATACTTTCTTTGTATAGGGAATTATTATTAATGCTGTTTTAAAAGTAGCCAACAAATTGTCCTTCTATATTGATTTTAACTCTTATTTGTGTCCGATTGAATTAATGCATCTATATTTTGATATTATAATTAACTATGTAACATAAAATATCGATGCATTAGGCTTTATCCTAAGAGCTGATTTTTTCTTTTGCGGTTTACTCAGAACTACCAATCTGTTACTTACCAACTTCTGCCAGAACAGTTACGATATATTGTGTGACATATATATTACCTTTAATAGATTAGGCATTTTGTCAAACTGGCTTAAGATGTCGTACTTTACTAATTGATTCCAATAAGATTAATTCAGACACGAATTTAACATCGAATCTAGAGAAATACATTTATTGACATAGATATTGATGTCGATGGATATTCGGTATTGGAAAGTACTCGTTACTATTATTGATATTCAAAAGTATTAGTTTTTTAACCAATAAGTCTCTGTTATTCGGAAAAATTAAAGTTAAAACAGTAAGCATATAAAAATAATATTAATCACTTTTGTTTTTATGATTAGATGAACAAGGAAGACTTGACAGTTCAGGAATATCAAAAAGAAGTAAAAGATTGATTAAAAATACAGTTAATTAAATTGTCCGTAAAGAGACTTGAGTCTATGCACTTAATTAATATGAGATTATGTCAATTGAACACCAGTCAAAATCATCAAAACACGTTTTTTTCGCCTCCTCTAAAATTTGATATGTGTGGGTAACGTTCTTTTCCTTTTCCATAGTCAATATTATAGTAATAAAGAATCGGAAAGATGGCAAGGAATTTTTCAGACATCCTTCCCACTCTTTCGATCCTTAAAAAACTGGGCGTAGTGAGAGCGATAAATCCTGTCACAGCCTTATCCTTCTACACCCACTACTCTCATTGAAAAAAAGAGTGGTTGAGGTTAACAAACAGTTCTCGTAGAAAAACTTATTTTGAGAAACCTCATCTACGTTGTCATCACAAATAAAAATATTAATGTTATTTTTAGCGGTGGGCTACCAATACGTTAACATGAGGCTCTCTTAATCTCATAACAATTCTCGGAGTTCTGGGGAAGGAGTGAATTTTTTATTACTTTTATGCAATACTAAAAGAAGCAAACGACTATTCTTTCGATGGTTTCGGCGGTAACTTTGTGGAAGTTCGTTTTAATATAAAATTTAACACGTGTCACAGTTAGTTACACAATACGTGGAATAATCAAAGTTGTTTTAAATTTTATATTAAAGCAATCGACTGTTTCTTAATGCACTTAAATTGTGTAAAAATATGCAATTTACCGTAAACTTTTACTTTTTCCTTTCCACTGTCGATATAATATATTGTAATGTGTTACATGAAAAAACGGAAGAAATATTGGTGTATCTTGGTATTCAAAAGCTTGCCGTTTTCATATCTCCGTGATGTTTTTCACACGGCATTGTTCCGGTATTGCAATATGCACAAGCTTTCAGCCCCGAAAAGCTCTTTCGTGTTCATGTCACGGGTGTTCCGTGTCAAATAAATGCATCGACGGAGCTTCTAACTTTTACTAGAACACTTTCAAACAAACCCAAGTTGGGCTAGTTCGCCACGAATTTAAAATAGAGCTGAGCTGGCAAAACTTTGCTTGCAGTTTATTTAATGCGAGCTTAATTGCTTCCCTTGATATAAACTAATTGTTATACGAACCTAAAATGAAAATACTAGCTATCTGTTATAAAAAACACAATTAAAACGGTAATTTATTTTAAGTTCTGTGGAAGGAGTGAATTTTTTTATCACTCATATGCAAGAATATGCAACACTTAAAAGTAATCGATTGTTACTAAATATCAGAACTGTGGAGTCAGAGTCGCGGAGTCGAAGTCGTGAAAAATGAGCGGCTTTTTTTTTGAAAAATATATTTGATGTATTCGAAAAAAATAGTCCAAAATGTTGACATTTCATGCTTGGCTGACTAAAGATGATCTGATGATATACATATATATAAATTAAAATGAAACTATTGAAACATTTCTTCGGAGTCGGATTCGTTAATTATTTTAAATCTGTAGTTGGAGTCGTCTTTTTTTACACGACTCCACAGCTCTGCTAAATATACTTATTATATGTAACACTATACAATTAACCTTAAGCTTATCAATGTAAATGGCTTAAAATCTAATGTGTATACTATCGTAGACAATATATAAGTAAGAAGTTGCAGTTATATATTAATTTGATCTGAGAATATTAATAAAAAATAATTTTGATTATTCCAGGTATTGTGCTACAAACCGTGACACGTGGTTCACCTATTTCTTTCGCCTTTGCTTTTTAAAAAGCATTTGTGAAAGTAAAAAAGTCTGAAGATGCCTGTGAAAGAGGCGAAACACGTGTCACAGATTGTAGCACAATACATGAAATAATCTAAGTTACTTTATATTAAAATGAACTTCCACAAAGTCACCGCCGAATTTATCGAAAGTACTGAGAATATTGTTTTATCTTAAATTAACAAGGGCTCGCCAGTCTTTGTAAAATTTAACAAGGGGTTCGAGCGAGTTTCTCCGAGCCCCCTACAGCCCACCCCTGAACTAGCGTATTATTACTGTAAACATAATATGATTATACATATCGACTGTGAATCGTAAAGGAAAAAGAACGTAACCCACACAAAGCAAGCATTTTAAAGGAGGCACAAAAAATGTGTTTTGATGATTTTCGAACATATGTTAATTATCAAATATCCACAACCTTAAAGTGAAAGGAGACTTCTAAACTGGTGTTTAATTGACATAATCTAATATTAATTTAAGACATTGTGTACGAAAAACCTTTATTTCAGTATTTTTTTTTTAGTTTCAATTTTCACAGGCTTATCTTTTTTTCAAACTAAGAAGTGAAATTTGAATACTTATTCAACATTTGCAGCTTACATTCTTTTGATATAACGTGTATCAAGTTGTATACATTGTGATTATCGAAAAAAAGCTGTTTTGAAAAAACTGTGGGTTACGTCCTTTTTCCTTTCCACAGTCGATATATTATATTCTTGTATACTTTATCATTTAATATAAAACTATCACTTACAGTGAATATAATTCATTTATGCACAAGACATTGCTTGGTGACTGTTAAATTAATTGGACGTAAATTTTTTTTGAAAAAAAAATGCTTCCATCTTAAAGAATCAATCAACTCACGTAACTTATTCCTTATATAATATGAAAAAAATATTTAACTATGACCTAGCGAAAAAGATCGAACATAATTCATCAGTAAAATACGTCTAAAAAATGTTTCGTTTTTTGTACCCCAGAAGGGACTAAGAGATATAAAATTAAAAAAATAGTAATTTTAAATAACTGAATTAAATAAAAATAAATGTTGGCATTTGCGGTATATCTTGAATTTTCATCCCTTATTTACCCTAGAGAGTTTTGTAAGAAGCAAGAAAAATGAAAAGTCGGTTATTAATTTAATTCTTTTTATATTCTTGCTTCAAAAAACACCTCCCTTGAGGGCAACATTTTTGGAATAACGTGGGATAAGAGAAAAGCTCTCTGTACCTTCTCCTCTGGAACCAGAAGTGATTTTCTAAATAATATAAGAAATTTTGAAAATATCATTATCGTCATATTGGAGATGTTTAATTGATTAGCAAAATATGGCAAACATTCTCAATTATTTAATTTTAGATAAACATACTTTTGAATTTATTGTTAGTGAACTTTCTTGCGTAATTGTTTTTTAATGTGAAAATAAGTAACATTTATTTGTAAGGAGTTTTAAACATTTTAATTATAGTCTGTTTTTTAATCCATGTCCGTTCCTAATGTAGAGTATATGGTCACCTAACTGCAGTTATTCTAACTGCAATTCCTAGGCCAACTGTAATTTTAAATAATATTTCAAAATATAATATTTGGTGGGTTTTACCATGGACTGCGGTGATATTCTTGAACATTTTTTATCCATGTGGAGCATATGGCTTCCTAATGAAGGTATCTCAACAGAAGTTTTTCTACGAAAACTGTTTGTTACACAGTCGCTCAACCTCTCTTTTTTCAACAAGATTAGTACGGTTAGAAGGATAAAGCTAGGGCAAGACTAATTGTTAACTAATCGCTCGCGCTACGCCTAGTTATTGAGGGATTGGAAGAGTGGGAAGGAATTTTTAGACATCACAAACACTCATGCCTTTGAACAGAAATCTATCTATTTTTCTAATCTATCTAAGACTATTTATTTCGGTCAATAAGGGTTATTCCAATAAAAAAATAAATAAACACTGTATTAGGGTGCGCGCCAACCGGGAATAAGTGCGCGAGAGTTTTCATATTGCTGCGCGGCCACGCACGCGCGCAGCTTAGAAGGAACGTTGGTTACAGACCGCTTAAAATATTATGCAGTACTTTTTTTATAATTTACAGTGTGATTTTTTTTAAAAAAAGAGCACTTAACCGCTAGAATACCACGCAAATAAATCATTAATATGTCCCAGAGATACTGCGTGTTTTTGAGAAAAATAATTTTGCCTTATATAAACTCGAATTCGATATTTTATAAACCTACATTGACTCAACATAGATGGAACTACACATATTCATCAAAATATTGCTTATATTCTATTATAATATCAAGTATTTGATTTTTTAAATGTCTTGGACATCCGTGTTCGCTTGCATATTTTCCGGACACCGGTGTCCGCTTGGTATTCAAGTGGTTAAGAGTAGGCTAAATAAGGAACGAAGTTTAATTAAATCATTTAATTTTTCTTATGAAGTAAAAAATACCTTGATTTAATTCTAGAAAAACTGTACGAAATTAATTTCTTTAAACGAAAAACGATTTTTACTCAATTTTCACATCAAAAGATTTCCTACCGGAAAATTCTAGCGCAGAAACGGTAGGAGGTAAAAAATTCGAAATGGTTGCAGAATTCCGCTGATCGCATGGGCAATTTCGCAAAGAAAATGAGCTAATATTGAAAACGAAATATAAGGCGGACTTATTTGATCATATAATTTTATGCCGAATAAAAGTTATGGTGCCAAAGTTCACACGTTCATTTACTATGAATTCAAACAAGCAATTTACGGCTTTTTGAAATGATTTTCCATTAAGGAAAATTGGATTTTTTTAGAGGATGTAATGCTAAAAACGGTATTGGGTAAGTTTGAATTTATGTTCGGATTAAATAGCACAAAATACAAGACTAAAATGTTTTCAATCAGTGTTTTTAATATGTGGATATTTGAAAGTCTTGTTAAAGATGTTTTTTTTTTATATATATATATCTGCGATCACCCAAATAAGTAATAACAATGAAAAAACTATCAAACGTTTGCTATCTTTTTATTATGATCAGTGTTTCTGAATCCATCTGCATTCAAAATTTAAGTATTAAATATTTTATTAGTCTTAAAAACTATAAATAACTTATCTATAAGAAAGTGTATGGATGGATATTGGCCACGTTTTTATTCAACTGAATTTTTATTATGCATCCAAATTTAAATATTTTTACATTTACTTTTAGGATGTCCATTGTCAATACTTGGTGGAAAGGCATTATGTTAATAAAAACACAATATTAATTTGTACTTTATTTCACTTTATTTAAAAGGTCAGGACCTGTTTCACTCATTGCAAGCATCGTCAACTGATAAAAAATATAATTAATCAGAGCTATTTATACAAAAATAAATTGAATAGAAAAGGTGTAAACCACAATTGAAATTGAAAAGAATTTACAAATAACAGTATAATGGTTTCACCGCCTGACTAACAACAACGATGTACCATCATTTTTTAGATTTCAAATTTAAAAAATTATTAAAGATTTTAGTTTTATATGTTATTCAAATATATATTGGGTTCAAATATATATTGGGTAAAGACAATATCAAATATCAATTGTTATTGAAATCTTAACATATCTTTTATCATCGGACTTATCTCATTTGATGATTTGAGATTGAAAAATATTTAGTGCATTGGCAATTATTAGTTGTGTTGTAAAATATTATTTTACTACAATGCCATATATAATTTTCCACTTTATATATTAACATATTTCGAGCAACAGTGCAGAGTGGTAAATTTTGTTAGAGTGTACATAAAAAAGCTCGTTTTTGTGCGAAAGGTAACAAAAAAAATATACAAAAGTAATCCTATTTATGTTAAGCACACACGTGTTGGGGACGCTACCTCATGGCGAGGGCTGTAAAATACATTTGTATGTATATTTTTTAGTGAACGAAGAAAGATGAAAAACTCTTTCGAAAACTTATAGATCGGATGAGCACTCCAGGAAAAAAGAAATGGGATATTGAAGGGGAAAATATTGCACTGAATTGTTGGATTACATTCAACGCTGGAAGTTTCACGCGTGACGGGGTGCTCGGTAACCTTATAAAATCGTACATTTTTATATACAAATAAATTATATATTTTATGAACAGCGTCAAAGAAAAGAAAATATATAAGACTTTATAAAGCGGAGATAAGTTTAGATAAAGTTTAAAGATAAAAGCTTAGAGGTAATGGATAAAGCTTTTTGTCTTCTGACCATGTTTGCTCCTTTTTTTTTGGATGTCAAATTATGGAGCTTTAAGTACAAGCGTCAAGATTCTTTTGTATTAATATTCAGATCGGAAAAATACAAGCCATTAAGAATTACAAATCGAAACAACGAAACAAAAAATCCTGTTATTATTTTATTGAAAATTTGGACCTATGTAATATAAATTCAGACCAATGTGATATAAATGATGACCAAAACTGTATTAAAGTTCAGACCGGAAAAAAAGAGCCACTAAGAATTACAAATCGATAAAACGAAAAAATACTGTAGTTATTATTCTATTGAAAATTCGGCCTTATGTAATATAAATTCAGACCAATGTGATAAAAATTATGACCGAAACTTTATAAAAATTCAGACCGGAAAAATACGAGCCATTAAGAATTACAAATGGATACAATTAAACAAAAATACTGTAGTTATGATTCTATTAAAAATTCGGACCTATGTAATATAAATTCAGATCAAAATGATAAAAATTATGACCGAACTGTATTAAAATTAAGACAGGAAAAAAACGAGCCAATAAGGATTACAAATCGAATACTGTAGTTATTATTTATTCTATTGAAGAGGTTTCGGAAAATTGTGATAGAAAATTTAAACGAATCATTTCTGTTTGTATAATGTATTCACTTAAGACCCTGTTTATGATAAGTAGGCCAATATTAACGACTGCGAAATTGATTGTACCAAATTTATTGGATAACGAAACGTATTGAGGAACACCCGTAAAAGGTTAGCTCTTTATAAGGCCGGATAAAAGTTGGGTGCTCGAGTGCGTTAAGTGGGTACTCTCGATCCACCTGGATTGGGGGGGTTACTGGGGTGAGTAACTGTGATGAGTGACCGAGGTGAAAACTAGGGGTGTCACTTGTCTCGGTAAATATTAAATATTTATTTTTTACTTTTAATTTAATTTTTTTACCACTTCGATTCAGTTAGTGGAAGATAAAAGTTTACGACTTTGTAATACTGAGTGCGTTGTTCACTGATTCAAATCCAAGTTGGTACAGTATAACAAATTTTTATTGATTTTAAGATTTTGACTGAAGGTGTGTACACTTCCTTCCACACGTTTTGTCACTTACAACCTGGGGTGAAATAATTAAATATACATTCCAAAATGTCGCCCGCTGTGGTCTAGTTGGTTAGAGCTTGCTCTAATAACCAGATGGGTTTGGGCTTATTTACCGGTAAAGTTAATGTCAAATTGAGATTTTTCAATTTAAAATATGAGACCAAAGACATGAGTGCTTGTGATGTCAACTTACCTCGAGTTTATCTCAAACGACTTTTTTTTAACCATGTCCGCTCCCAATGTAGAGCATATGGACTCCTAATGGAGTTTATCTCAACAGAAGTGTTTTTACGAGAACTGCTTGTTACTCAGTTGCTCAACCTCTCTTTTTCCAAAGAGAGTAGGGATAGAATGATAGGGCTAGGATAGGATTAGTGGTAAGCTAATCACTCTCGATACGCCCCGTTCATAGGATAGGATGAGTGAGAGGGGGGAATTAAAGACATCACATTCATACATGCCTTTGAACAGAAATTCATAAATCGATTGAAAAATCAATTTATAAAACTGTCCGTACCGGGATTTGAACCCGGGCCCTCCGTAGCCGAAGCCAACAGCGTTGACCACTCGACCACACAAGCGACATTTTGGAATGTATTTTTTTTCCTACTCATGTTGATAAAAATTCAAGACTATCTGAGTTTTTTTACTCTCCGGAACTATGAAACAATTCGCAAGCCTCTGCTTAAAACGACTTATAATAAAAAAATTCTCATCAAGTTTACTCGTATGATCTTTCGATTTGAAAATATTTGGCGCATTGGCATTAGCTGTGATGCAATTTTTTTTTAAATTAAAAAAAAATTAAAATATTTTTTAATTTTTTATTCAAATCTTAATTATTGATCATGTTTTATCTCAAGCCTTGAACCATCGTATCGATATTAAGACATACTACCATTAAGCAAAAGAAGTTAACATGGTATAGAAATTAAGTCACTGACACAAAGATGACAAGGAGAATGTCAAATCCTTGATAAAACGGTCACGTTTAATCAGCCGGGGTTTCAGAGCCCCTTATGGCTATCTACATAAATTACTATATTATCTCTCGCGTTTGTGATATGAGTCAGTGGCGGTTCGTGACCTTAAATCTTGGGTGGGCTAAAGAAAAGTTTAACATTGTATACTATCTACGAAATTGTGCATGTTTCCACTTTATACCTTAATCTACAATCAAATTAACAAATACTACGACACTACTGCATAAATTATCTATATATTAATAGTCGATAATGTCCGTCCGTCCGTCCGTCCGTCTGTCTGTAAATTGTCCCCGATTTCCCCTTCCCCTCCTCCGCCCCAGCCCCGCTGTCAACATTTTTTTATTCATACTAAAGAGATACTTTTTTCGTTTGCATATTATGGTCGCGATTTCGCCTTTTCGATGACGTCAAGAAAGACGGTCCCCCTCCCCCCCATCCTGCCCCGCTGTCGTCATTAATTCATTTCTTCATTTTTCTCTGACGTCATGAGTGAATTTTTGAAATCATGACATTTTTATTTTATTATGTGTAAAAACAATTAATTTTCAAAAAATATTCTCTCAAGCTGTGGGATTCGATACCATGCCCCAATTTTCATGCGCGACGTTCGGACACCTAACGCACTGCTCCACAAGTCCAATTGATGGTTACGAAAAAAAAACTCTATTTAAAGTTTTAGTTAACTAATAATGACATCTGTGGGTTGAATCTTGCACTAAACGAATTTGAACCGTTCTGCAGCGTTGTGAGAGGCTATATAAGGCTGCTCAATTATATATAATAATTTAATATATAATAATTTAATTAACTATTTATTTATATATATACGAAAAATGGTTGTTAGCAAGCTTAAACATTATTCCAAATATTAAATAATTTACGAGGTCTATTTCTGCTAATACGAAAAATAGTTGTTAGCAAACTTAAACATTATTCCAAAAATTAAGTAATTAACAAGGACTATTTTTGCTACTATGAAAAATGGTTGTTAGCAAACTTAAACATTATTCCAAAAATTAAATAATTTACGAGGTCTATTTCTGCTAATAGGAAAAATAATTGTTAGCAAACTTAAATATTATTCCAAAAATTAAGTAATTTACAAGGACTATTTTTGCTACTATGAAAAATGGTTGTTAGCAAACTTAAACATTATACCAAAAATAAAATAATTTACGAAATTTCTGCTTCTAAGAAAAATGGTTGTTAGCAAACTTAAACATTGTTTCAAAAATTAAGTCATTTACAAGGACTATTTTTGCTACTATGAAAAATGGTTGTTAGCAAACTTAAACATTATTCCAAAAATTCAATAATTTACGAGGTCTATTTCTGCTTCTACGAAAAATGGTTGTTAGCAAACTTAAATATTATTTCAAAAATTAAGTAATTTACAAGGACTTTTTTTGTTACTACGAAAAATAGTTAACAAACTTAAACATTATTCCAAAAATTCAATAACTTACGAAATTTCTGCTATTACGAAAAATAGTTGTTGGCAAACTAGAACATGATTCCAAAAATAAATAATTTACAATTTAAATACTGCAGGGCAGGGCTGTCGATATACGCCCCCAGATATATTTCTTTTACTATCAGAATTTCTGGATTATTCAATAAATAGGTTAGTAATTTATTTTTGACGCCTGTAAATTTTCTGACTACTTAAAAATGCAACAAAAATCCCCCCGTTGAGGTCAACGGGCTTACAGCTAGTTATATAATAAAATCAAAGCTAATGTAAGTATGAAATAATAGAACAGACTCGAGAGTATTATTGTAGGTAGACATAGCATTGCTTTATATTGACAGAGTAAAATAAAAAAAAAAGATATAGTTTAAATTTGCGAAAGGTTAGTTACGTTTAGAAATGTATTTATTTTTTTCAGCGGCCGAATTGTTGTTTATTTTTATTCGGCCATCTTTCAAGTTTTTTTTTTACACATTTTGGGTGAAAAATGCAGGTCGGGCTAAGCCCACCTAGCCCAGTACGTAGAACCGCCACTGGTATGAGTTGAGCTGTACAAAACAGATTTTGAGCTATGCAGGTGAGATTGTAGAACTAGACAATAAATGAAGATAATATTTGCGGTCTTCAGATACAAGAGAATCAAGCCTACTGGCAGAAAACGATAGGTCGAAAACCGTCTGTTTTAAGTTTAAAATGAAGAAATAAAAATAGATAAAAATTGAATCGTTCAAATGATGTAAATTCACACAAATTTTGTCAAGAACATCCCGGGTTTCGCCTTTCGGCATCTTCAGGCGTATACCCTATTTGAATATAATCATAAAACCTTTTCCAACAGACAAAATAAATATAATTCTTAAAAGTTCTTAACTCTTGCGGCTCGGAGACTAGAAAAATACTTCTCATCCGATGGGGGGTCGTTTAGGGACCCCAGTGGTTTCCTCATTATTGGCCTTATTCTTATGAATTTCAAAAAAAAATAGTCTAAGGGCTTTAAAATATCTCTCTGCATCATTCCTCATACAATTTTTTTGATAAAAATCCGTGATTTTTTAATAAATAATCATATTTTCACTTGCGCGTAAAAAAGACGTCATCCCAGCACACATATGAAATTGCAACTGACGAGTTTAGCCCGGCTATCTTACGAACGATCGCTTATCGCGGGCGCTTATCGTGTTATCGCGTTATCGTGTATTTATATAAACTAAAAAAGGTCCAAAAACTATGATATAAGAAAACATTAATTATAAACATTGTATCATCCATATTAAAATAGATATTTAAGAAAATGTGGGTATTGGGGTCGCATTTCTTGAGCTTAGAACCGGAAAAGAAGTATTGCTTTCAAACTTCGAGAAGTAAACCTTGATTGCAACGAAGTCAGCCCTACTATTGAACTCACATTGCCTAAACGTACACAGTAACTGATACATATTAACATGAAATAACAATTCTGTGTAATGATAAAGTCACTTATACTGTAATTAGTAAATTCTTTTCAATGTCAATTGTTGTATACACTTTTATTTTTATTTTTGTATAAATAGCACAGTTTAATTTTTTTTCTTATCAGTTAACAATGCTCGCGATGAGCGAAAACGTTCCTGACCTATTAATAAACCTGAATAAAGTACAAAGAAATATTGTGTTCTTATTAAAAATCTGAACGTAACGCAACCAGAAATAACCCAAATGTCGCGGCACTTTAATAATATCACATTAACCCTAACATGTGTGAGAGCACCAGGGTGGAACGAGGCAATAGGCCGCGTGATGTATGAGAAAGGTGGGCGAGTGATTTAGTGCGCCCGGCAGGGGTGTAATGCGCCCGACCCTCCCAAGGACGCCCACTGAATCTTTATTATTTCACGACCGACGCGGGGTAGTTCGCCCTGTTAGGAGTGTCTGTTTCAATGCTTGATACTGCAGGTGTGTATTGGCCTTTCCATAGTTTATTGTCGATGCTGTAAAACACAGTGTGGAAGAAATACTGCGATCTTAAATGGCAGGAGAGAGTTAAGGGCCTGCAGGGTGTTTGTGTGATTTTGCGGTAAAATCGGTGAAAATATTTGGGTATTAAAGCCTGCGTTCGGATAAAATTTATTGTTTGAACATCGATGTTTTTGTGTAAGCACACCGTATTTAATAATTAAAAATATTCATATTAAAACAAATTTAAACTTAGTTATTCCACCTGTTGTGTTTTGTTATTCCAACAAGTTTAATAATACAGTTATTAAATTAATTTTATGCATATCGACTGTGGAAAGGAAAAATAAAGTAATCCATAGTTTTTTCAAAACAGCTTTTTTTTTAAATAATCATAATGTATCAAACTTGATACACGTTATATCAAAAGGATGCAAGCTGCAAATGCCGAATTAGTATCTAAATTTAGCTTTTAAATTTGAAAAAGATGACCTTGTAAAAAATTAAAACCAAGAAAACACACTGAAATAAAGGTTTTTCCTTGACAATTTATTTGATTAATATTAGATTACGTCAATTAAATACCTATAAAAATAAAATTCTTGAAACTACTTACTACTAAAATCTGTGGGCACTCCCATAAGCTTATACTTTTCGCCAGCAATGGCTCTAAACTCAATGATACATTTATTTCTTATATAAACACGAAACATTCATTTATTAAGCGTCAGTTAAAGTTCATCCGTGCACTTGAACGCCTGAAGATGCCGAAAGGCGAAACCCGGGTCGCTGGTGACAAAATTTGCGAGAATTTACATAGTTTGAACGATTCAAATTTAATTAAATACCAGTTAAGAAGTCTCCGTGCACTTCAAGGTTGTGTATAATTCATAATTTGCATATGGCCCAAAATCATCAAAACACGTTTTTGTGCCTCCTGTAAAATTGTATATGTGTGGATTACGTCCTTTTTCCTTTCCACAGTCGAAATGATTAATTTATTTCC
This sequence comes from Himalopsyche anomala, assembly GCA_031772345.1. Taxonomy (NCBI): domain Eukaryota; kingdom Metazoa; phylum Arthropoda; class Insecta; order Trichoptera; family Rhyacophilidae; genus Himalopsyche; species Himalopsyche anomala. The sequence continues at coordinate 23,501,734 of CM062834.1, read as the reverse complement.
TGTTCTAAATTAATTTTCTCTGTGATCGACTTAAGTATTCAACAAATAAAAAATAGCTCATTTTTAATTTTGCCTCCATCTGGTATATTTTGTCAATTGTTATTCAGACACTTCAAAGTTCTTTTGTTTTGCGACTGATTTGAATTATTTAAGTATTGGCTTATTCAATAGCTCGCTGTCGAAAGTTACTCTTGTAGCAGACACCTATATATTCTCTTCCTCATTGAATTTTTTATTGTCTTACTTGATACGATCTGAATTCTTTAGAAAACAATACGACTAAATGATACAAAGACATATTTGTATATAAGGTGTACAAGGTTTTCACTGTCAATACTCGGTGGAGAGGCATTAAATTACTTATGGATAATACTATAAGTGACGATGATGTCATCAATTTAACTTTAACAATTGACAATAAACCAGAAAACGATGACAAAATGGAAAAAAAATCCAGTTTAGTACACTGCAAAAATAATTCAATAAGTTTATTTATAGATTTGGCATTTACTTGGTAGAACTCCATTTTAATAGGGTAAAAAAAATCAAACTATTTCAGTTCTACAGTTTTTTATATGTCATACGTTGACAGCTATTTCGGCTTTCGCCATCGTCAGAACTATGCTTTAAACGTAAATTTGCTCAGCTATATATACTGGCTAAGAAGAGATACACAATGTTTTAATACATGTTTTTAAAAACCCCAGACTGCTTATCGTTCTTTGAAACACTAAAATCACATTTAATAAGTGCAATATTGTAATTAGAATTTGAATTAGTATGTTAGAGTGTTATGATGAATTGTGTATCTCTTCTCAGCCAGTATATATAGCTGAGCGAATTTAAGTTTAAAGCATAGTTCTGACGATGGCGGAAGCCGAAATAGCCATCAACGTAAAACATATAAAAAACTGTAAAACTGAAATACTTTGATATTTTTACAATATTAATTCAATAAGGTCTTCAACTTTGAGGTAAATTAGAAAATCATTTCATTCTCAATGATTTTTTAACTAATTTTCTCTTTACCTTTAATTTTCCTATACTTTTTTTATAAAATTCTAGATATTTCTACTCGCTGTATCAAAGTTTGCGTATTTAAAAATTCATAGAACGTATACCCACATTTTATATGGAAGTCAAGTCTTTAATTTGTGTCGATATATTGTGGAACGCATCAACCGCATGAAAAGAGGATTGACTATATTCCACAAAGTTGCCACAGAATTCATCGAAAATATTAAATTTTGTAATTATTCATTTAACCGGTTCTCTGCCAGCGACGTGTTAGCACGCCAAACAATTTTGTGCTCGTAAGGCCGGCTACAATAAACGTATTTAGTAATTTAGTAATAGTAATATCACGCATATAGTGACATCTATTGGAATCATAGTGTGATACTTAAACTTAAAAGATATTGTTTTGTAATCTATAATACAACGATTTAAAAAAAAAGCTTTTTTGTTGTGTTCAAATTTGTTGCTAGCAGGGCTATAATTCCTTGGCGGTAATTTCAGTTTTTGAAACGTTTTTCGATAAATGATGGCGGAAATGACCCATCGTATCTTTATATGGTAATTGTTTGTGATGTACTATTATTATATGTTCAAAAAGTACATATTTGTAAGATTTTATTTTTGAATAATCAAGCCCTCCAATTGCACGTTTATATTAACTTTTCGGTTCTAAGCTCAGAAATGCGACCCCAATACCACATTTTCTTAAATATCTATTTTAATATGGGCGTTACATTGTTTATAATTAAGGTTATTCTTATATCATAGTTTTTTGGACCTTTTGTGTTATATAAATACGATAAGGATAATAGATAAGCGCCGCTATCAGCGATCGTTGGTAAGATAACAAGATGTCGCGCGCAGTCGCGCATTGTCATTGGCATTGGAACGAGGTATATTTTACGCGCAACTTAAAATGATGATTAGTTATAAAAAACCAAGGATTTTTATAAAAAAATTGTATGCGGATTGATGCAGAGAGATATTTTAAAGCCCGTAGACTATTTATTTTTTGAAAATTCATAAGAATAGGCCAATAATGAGGAAACCACTGGGGTCAAATGGACCCCACTCGCCAGAGACGTATTTTTTCGAGTCTCCGAGCCGCGTGAGTTAATACCGCACGGCACAGATCAGGTTAAAAAGGTAGACAGTAAAATTAACTTCAACCTCATTTTTACAACACGGTCGCCATAAAAAAAACAATTAATATCGGTTTTGATTAATCAAAAATGTGTGTTCGCGTTAATCGACACCTGGTCTTTTGACAAGGCTGTCTCGTACCACAAAACAAAACTGAATGAACTTTTAACAACAACCAAAAAAAAAATACAGGAAAAAGTGCCGCTCGAAGTAGCACAAGCGCGAATAATGAGTGGGTCCCCCCACTGTCGTTCATCAAGTTAATTAAATCGTGTTACAGCCCCCTCAGCGCCCTACTTTGGCCTAAACGTCTGGGGGGTGTTCCCGATTGGGGAGTATTGATGCCTCTTCGGACCGGTAAAATGATAAACATGTTTTCCATTCTAAACATAAACTCGTAGAGTCTTTTGGCGTCAAGGGCTGCACCGGGAAATCCAAGCAATTTTATGACACAGTTTTTACAGTCCAAATTGGACATCTTACAAACCAAATTGGACATTTTACGAAAAAACAATTAGATAATTTATCAACGGCCTCCTAATAGAGGTATCTGAACAGAAGTTTTTTTCTACGTACCGCTCAACCTCACTTTTTTAAAGTGGAGACTAGTAGTTAATTTAAGAATTACTATCATCAGTTGACAATACTCGTCGTGAGCGAAACCCGTCCTGATTTCATTAAATAAATGTGAGAATTAGTATAAATGTGTAATTTATTTTTTGAAGAATCTTTCAATTATCCTTTTTTTTAAATCCATGTCATAAATAACACTGTTAAATTATATTTCTTATCAGGTGATAATGTTCGCCATGAGCGAAACCAGTCACGATTTTGGTAAATAAGAGTGGAAATAGGTACAAAGAAATATAGTGTTTTTCTTAATATAATGCCTTTCTACCAAGTATTGACAGTAAAAACTGTAAAGGTGAAAATATGTATACTGTAACCTACACGTCAATGATTCAACATTTTAAACAATTTCAGTCGAAATCATTAATAATAATCGTAACTAACGTAATAAAAGCCGCCTGTGTGGTCGAGTGGTCAACGTCGTTGGCTTCGGTTATGGAGCTCCCGGGTTCGAATCTCGGTACGGACAGTTTTATAAATTGATTTTTCAATCGATTTATGAATATCTGTTCGAAGGCATGGATGTATGTGATGTCTTGAATTCCCCCCTTCCACCCATCCTATCTTATGAACGGGGTGTATCGAGAGTGATAAGCTAACCACTAGTCCTATCATAGCCCTATCCTTCTATTCCTACTCTCTTTAGTAAAAGAGAGGTTGAGCAACTGAGTAACAAGCAGTTCTTGTAGAAACACATCTGTTGAAATAAACCCCATTAGGAGTCCACGGACATGGTTTAAAAAAAAACTAATGAGTCTTTTATAATAACATATTTTTCTATCAAAGTTCTAGGGAGATGCTTGATATTAAACAGTATTGATTTTGTTGTGGGGAATGTGACATATAAAGGAATTCATTTAGCATTCATTGAATTGAAAACATTATATGTTTTCGCATAGAATATGAAACCAAACATTTGCTTTGTATTTATATTTAGTATTCATTTGTCAATAGAAGACATAGAATCTTTTTGTAGAGATCTGTAATATACAAGTGTCGTAGACGAGTTATTTTGTATCCAATTTGCATGATTACATCAACTGGTAATCTTATATCACTTGCGTATTGAATTTTGTCTAAAATATATCATTGAGATGTTAATATAAATTCATTTGAACAACAGATAGTAGGGCATCCAATTAACCGTACAAGGCAACTAACCGACTAACCGGTTTAAGCCGAAACTATTTCAAAAAGCCAATTTTAGTACAACACAAACCAATATTCCAAAACAAAAACAAAAATATAGGACTTGCATACTTAACCCTTCCATTACTATGTAAAAAAAAAGCACAAGCTCCTGAGCTGTGTACCCGTTACACATCAGGCAAACGGGAGTGAATCATGACAATTATATGTAGTACTGCTGTAGTAGTGTTATATTATATAATTGTCATGATTCACTCCCGTTTGCCTGATAAGTAAGGGAAAGGTTAAATATGATATATTATTAATAAGGTGCATGAAAAAAGTAAATTAACTCTTTTTTCAACCATATCCGCTCCTGATGTTAAGCATGTAGACTGCTAAAGAAATTTTATTTAATCAAAAGTTTTTTTGTACGAGAATTACTTGTTATTCAATTGGTTAGTTATTCTTTTCAAGGAGAGAAGAGATATGAGATTTTTTTTTACCATGTCCGCTCCCAATATGAAGGATATGGACTCCTAATGGAGTTTATCTCAACAGAAATGTTTCTCTAGGAGAACTGCTTGTTACTCAGTTGCTCAACCTTTCTTTTTCCAAAGAGAGTAGGAGTAGAAGGAAAGGGCTAGGGCAGGAATAGTGGTTAGCTAATCGCTCTCGATACGCCCCGTTCATAGGGTAGGATGGGTGGGAGGGGGGAAGATATCACAAAAAAAAAATATGAGAATAGAGCTGAAAAAAAATAAATGGTAACAAATCGCTTTTGCTACGCTCCCTTTATTTTAGGATTGGAATGGAAAGAATGAATATTAAAATTCCAAAATTAACGGGTTTTCGGTTTTTCTTAAAACAGGTAATAAACCGGTTAACCGGTTTCGGTTTTAACCGGTTTAGAAGCCCTAGTACAGCGTTTCCCAAACTTTTCCCCCCGCGACCCGGTTATTTTAATATTTCTCCTTCGTGACCCACTAAATTTGTTATAGCCTAAGCCACCAGCCTATAGGTAAAATAAAACAGTATATTTATGTCCATACAGTCATTATATGTTATAATACAAAGTAATGTACTCTGATAAACCTATATAGAATCAAACGTACCAATAATTTATTAATGAAAGTTATTACGAAATTATATAGTAAATATACTGATTTATTTTAAGAAATTGGGGACCTGGCATTTTCCTCTCTGCGACCTATCAGTTGGGAAACTTTGCCCTAGCAGATACCTTCAAGCAATGTAAAAAAATGAAATATTAGTGGTATTTGTTCATTAAAGTTGGCCAGTATTTATTTGGTCAGTATTCTATAAGTTGGTAGTGTTTGTAGTAATATAGCAATGTGGTTAGTTTGTTTAATAAATTTTCAGTTTGTTTGTGTTCACTTAGTAAATTATACGGTCAGCGATTTGTATAAAACATTCATGATATGAATAGGGTAGAATATTATTCTATCCTAACTTCACTTCAACTAACATAACCTAAGTACTGAAATAACACACTGGTTAGCATAGCTTTTAATACTGTTTCACTCAAAAATGCGGTCAAAAGTTTATATCAAAAATTTTAAAAAATTATAACAAAGTAATTATTTAGTCTTTTGATAAATTTGAACCTAAAACAGGTGAGCATTTGTTACATTTATATAACTCTTTATACTTAATCGTATAGTGAACTAAATTTGAATCGTACAAATTATGTACATTTTCACAGATTTTGTCACTAACGACCCGGGTTTCGCCTTTCGGTATCTTCAGGCGTTCAAGTGCACGGATGTACTTGAACTGACGCTCAGTAAATTAATGAATTCGTGCTTATATAATAAATAAACGTATCATTGAGTTTAAAGCCATTGCTGGTGAAAAGGATAAGCTCATGAGAATGCCCAAAGATTTGAGTAGTGAGTGGTTTTAAGAATTATATTTATTTGTTTGTCCGAAAAGGTTTTATGACTATATTCATATAGGGTACAGCAGTAAAGACCCCGGCATGTTCAATATTTCATTTAGGCCAGCAATGGCTTTAAGCTCAATGATACATTTATTTATTATATAAGCACGAACCATTCATTTACTGAGCGTCAGTTCAAGTTCATCCGTGCACTTGAACGCCTGAAGATGCCGAAAGGCGAAACCCGGGTCATTAGTGACAAAATCTGTAAAAGTGGACATAATTTGAACGGTTCAAATTTAATATTGAATTATTGTTGTATTATTTACTGAAGAATTGAAATATTGAAATTTCACCAAGCACCTTCAGTCGAAATCTTAAATTAGTGAACTAAAGTTGACAAATAAGTCAAATGCTGAGCTTTTCTTATACTCTATCATTTTTTTGCAGCCTCCAAAAAAGGATAAAAAGGTAAAAAAATAACTAAGTATTCTAGTCGTTGATGTAGCAGAATAAATCGGTTAGTATAAAAAGGCAAACTAATGAAAATTTAGATTAAATTTTGCAGCTTAATACCACCAAAAATAAGGAGATAATAGAACCGACTAAGCAAAATAAAAAAAGCGATGATAGACCTGGGCTTGGGCATGTGCTGCGGATTTCACAAGAAAGCCTGAATTCTGTTTGTCTCATCTACCAGTCGGATGGATTCCGCCGTAGTGGAAGACCACTGATGACCATCTATAGGATGTATTCGGCGGAGCTACGGGACGCTGAAATGACTTGGGAGGAAGCAAGAAGACTGGCGGGGGACAGAGAATCTTGGAGGAATCACGTGGTGGCCATATGCTCCGACTAGAGAGCGGATATGGAGAGAAAAAAATACTTCAAACATACATTCAAATTCAAAAGAATTAGTTTAATCTTACAAAGAAAAAGACCGGAATAAATATGAAAACAATATGTATACATATTTTAACATATTAAAATAAAACATTTTTTTTACAAATAAATACAATAAATCTACTTTTTGATCGGTATCAAAGCAACACAGTCAAATGTAATGGAATCTATTTTTTATTTGATTTTTTACACGGTTTTTAGCGTGGTGGTTCCGTGTAAAAAGAGGATTGAATATATTTTGAACTTCATTATTCTTTGCGGCCCAAATCGATTATAATTTGTTTTTATGGTTGGCTAAAATGATTAATAAAGCATTTATTTTTCAAAGGCTTAATTGGAAAATATAAATTTCAAACCAAGTACATAACATTCAACGTTTATTTTTTCATCTTATTCGAAAACAAGATACCACAAACTCGAAAATTTGGCTGCAGAATTTATAATCACTGATTGAAGTAAAACTCACGCATGAGAAAACAAGAAAGGCAATACCTAATATGAAATAGCTTAGCTATCAATTTAGCTCTCTTTGATGAAGTGTCTTCTAAATAAATGATTTTATGCCAGTTTTTAATGTTATCATTTTTTTGTTCTTCTCCCGAAAAAATGTTGTTTATTACTAGTTTTTTAAAATTTGTTTTCCTTTAAGCAAGTTAATAACTACATCGGTGCTGTAATCGTTGTTAACTGCAGTTTGCTTAAAAATATTTAATTCTAAATCAAAATTGATTTGTGTAAGGGGAATATTAACCAATCTATTGATCATCACATAAACAACGAAAGTTTATCACTTTAAGGGTGTTCACTGTCAATACTTGGTGGAAAGGCATTATATTAGTAAAAACACAATAATCCTTTGTACTTCATTCCACTTTATTTAATATGTCAGGACCGGTTTCGCTCATTACGAGCATCGTCAACTGATCGTCAACTGATCGTCAGTTGACGATGCTCGTAATGAGCGAAACCGGTCCTGACATATTAAATAAAGTGGAATGAAGCACAAAGGATTATTGTGTTTTTACTAAACGAAAGTTTATGTGACCAAGGATGAAGTGATTGCGTTTATTTGATTTTTATTTTTATAATATATCAGAATAGTAAAATTAAAATCATTCGTACTTAAGCAAGCATTTGTGAAAGTAAATATGTCTGAGGATGCATTTGAAAGAGGCGAAATCACGTGTCATAGTTTGTAGTACAATACGTAAAATAATGTAAGTTATTTTTTATTAAAATGAACTTCCACAAAGTTACAGCCGAATCCATCGAAAGTATGGCAATACCTTAAATGTAATATTATTAAACGAATTAAACATTAAGAAATTTGTAAGAAAAATTATTTTCAAAAGTGTGTAAAATATGTACAACAAACTTTACTTGAAGATTTAAAAAATAAATATAAACATGTCATTTAAAGATACTCGATTATTTTTAAATTAAAAACATTTCGAAAAATATCAAAGCTTTTATCAAAAATAAAAAAATACTTCAAATTAAAATTACACTTACCGTATATTCTGTGAAAATATCAAATATTTTAAAACAAAAACACCCGTAAAATACAAACAATACAAAATTCGACGATGTGAATTTTTGAAACTCATTATAGAAATCTCATAAAAAGTAATTGGTTATATTTTTATGTTTTCCTATGAAGTGTTTTAATTGGAGTGAAAAAATCTAGGTTATTTTTTTTATTCACTATGTTTTGTTCAAATGCGTGACACGTGTCTGGTTTATTCGACAATTATATTCGGTCTGAATATATCATAAATCTATATAAATATTTTTTTAAGTATATAAGATATTTTAGTTTAGTAGTTTAAGTTTAAGTAGCTTAGATATTTTTATTAGATTTTTATTAGATTAATAAAAAATAAGTTCGCTTCGTGGAAACGAAATAACAAATCAAATTTCCCTATTTAAATGACATAAATAATAATAATACCGAATTCCTCACAAAGTCAAACCACCTCACCCCCATTATCCGACGCAAGCTAAGTATACGGTTTTTCTGTGACTTCTTCGGGTGCCATGATCTGCAACCGTAAAGCAGTACCGACAGAATGCAAGCGTTGAATAAGTGGCATTTGGTTTTAATCGAGTACAGCTGTGTGTCCCAGACAGTCCGCAATGATTTGAATGTGGCTCCAGTACAAGAAGAGCGTACAAGACAGCGCCCCGTCACGTTAGTGGTTATGGAGAGACGTCGGAACTGGCTGGGTCACGTGCTGCGGATGCCTCCGGAAAGACTTAATCCTGCCTGCCTCTTCTTTCGACCGGTGGGATTCCGGCACCCCGGACGTCCGTCGGGTACTATCCATAGGATGTACTCGGTGGAACTGAGGGATGCTGGCATGTCACTTGAGGAAGTAAAGCAATTGGCGGGAGACAGGAAAACATGGAGGTGCCGCGTGGCGGCCATATGCTCCACATAAAAGAAGAAGAATACTACCTGCCAATAGGTAAAATAAAACAGTATATTGATGTCCAAACAGTCTTTATATGTTATAATACAAAAAAATTCTTTGATAATCCTATAAAGAAATGAAATGTACCAATAATTTATTAATGAGAGTTATTACGAAATTATATAGTAAATATACAGATTTATTTTAGGAAATTGGCGAACCGGCATTTTGATTTTTGCGACCCGGTACTGGGTCCATCATTTGGGAAACGCTGCCTTAACCTATCTATAAAAGGAAGTAGAGCAACTGACTACACCAAGGTTTCCAAACTATATTCCGCGGAACACTGGTGTTCCACGAAACCCGAATAGGTGTTCCGTGAAAATTTGGAATGTTTTTATAAGCTGCAACACATTTAAAAATCTTCAACTTTATATTGAAAGGCCAGTTATTTTTATGACAATTTATATTATATTTTATTGTCAAGTGTTTTAGTAATATATTTATTTTTACTGTTTGAATTACCCTACCTAAGAAATTAGTTCAGTGTTCCGTTAATTTTTTTTAAAGTGTTCCATTGCTGAAATAGTTTGGGAAACCCTGGACTAGACATTAGTTTTCGCCAAATAGTTCCGAAATCCTCCACTATGATTTATTCAAAATGGATATGGTATACAATATTTGTAATGTCAACGTTCGATGATATTGTTATTTTCTCAGATACTTTAATTAAAAATATCTTGCCTGATAATGAAATATAAATTTACACAAAGCGACCGCCGAATCCATCTCAAATATTGTTGGTATTATTTCGCTTTACCTTTTCAAATATGTACGAAAACTTAAACAGCATCACAATTATTAATATGTGTAAGGAAGACACCGTTTGTTTGTGTAAGAGTACCACAACTTACCACGCAGTCGGAAACAGTTATATATATGTGGTTTTATGTCTAACTTTCCCATCTCGAATACGGTGGTGAAGGGGCGACAGAACTAGGGATTCCGCGTCAAGACAACCCGAGAATTAATTCTCGGGAAAACAAAACTTTTTACCAGCCAGTTCATGGGAAATTTTATATTAAAGGTTTACATTTTTTTTTAACCATGTCCGCACCCAATCTGGAGCATATGGACTCCTAATGGAGTTTATCTCAACAGAAGTGTTTCTACGAGAACTGCTTGTTACTCAGTTGCCCAACCTCTAATTTTCCAAAGAGAGTAGGGATAGAAGGATAAGGCTAGGGCAGGATTAGTGGTAAACTAATCGCTCTCGATACGCCCCGTTCATAGGATAGGATGGGTGAGAGGGGGGAATTCAAGACATCACAAACATGACAAGGCATGGCCTTTGAACAGAAATTCATAAATCGATTGAAAAATCAATTTATAAAACTGTCCGCACCGGAATTTTAGCCCGGGCTCTCAGTAGCCGAAGCCAACAACGTTGACCACTAGACCACACAGGCGGCATTTTTACTAATAAAATTTCTATAAAGTGGATTGTATTCATTTATTAGAAATATAGTTTGGATATCTCTATGGCGCAGCGATTAGCGATGTGGGCTTCAGTGCTGGATCTCACGGGTTCGAGTCCCAGTTAACGTTTTCTTTAAGCCGAAGGGTTGGCTGCGCGGAAATTTCAAAGGCTGCGCGGACCGATCAAATATTAATTGAGCAACTGTCTTGTAGTGCGCGCCAATCCGGAATGAGTGCACGGGGGCTTCCCAACTGCTGCGCGGCCGCGCACGCGCGCAGCTTAGAAGGAACGTTGGTCCCAGTACGAACAGAATTTTTTCAAATCGGTTTCTGTTCGAAGGCATAGCTCTTTGTAATGTCTAAAAATTCCCTCCCACTCTTTCCGATCCTTTAATAACTGGGCGTAGCGAGAGCGATTAGTTAACCACTACTCCTGCCCAAGCCTTATCCTTCTATCTCTACTTTTCTCGTAGAAAAAGATATATCCATTAAGAGCATGGATAAAAAAATCTCTTCACACAGATAACCTTTGTATATTTCAGGTTGCAATAAAAAAATGTAACCAACTTTCAAAATCGTCCACTTATTTAACATTTTAGTTCTTAACATTGCAAAATTCTTCTTATTTCAACCATTCGCTAAATAAAATTAATATCAAGCTGATATTTATTGTAATCTTCAATGATAGCTCAATAAATTCATTGCAAATATTACGCAAATTTGTCTGGGTTCACTTTGTACCAATGCTCTTTCTAAGACAAGAAGTTAGCTGCGCGGAAATTTCAAAGGCTGCGCGGACCGATCAAATATTAATTGAATAATAACTGTTTTGTAGTGCGCGCCAACTCAGATTGAGTGCACGGGGGCTTACCAACTGCTGCACGGCCACGCACACGCACAGCTAATAGGGAACGTTGCTTTGTACCCGTCGCTTTTGAATCTTATCTTCAACATTTTGGTACTCAAGTGTTCAATGACCGCAGTACGTACATGTGACAAATGATAGTTTGATAAAATAACTGAAAAAAATACTGACCATAGTTTCATCGGAAAAATCAAACTAATCCCTCAAATGATGTGTAATAAAAATACTTAAAATACATTTTTTTCATCTTTTGCATATTTTACTTTAAAAAATAAGTTTGCATGAGTTTTTAATTATCGACATTGTTCGAATTTCCCGGAAGTTTCCCGATAACATTATGTCTCGTATCACGGAACCTGAAAATCCAAGACTTCACAAACCCTAGATAGAACGAATGGGGTTGGTGTACATATCACTGATAATGAAAACTCCAGCATAACATATTATATAAACAAATATTGATTTTGTTGTATTTTTGTTAAATTTAAATGATAATCTTATAATATATCAAGAGATTAAAGTCAAACAACGTTATCTACAAAGAAGTGTTAATCGTTTTTTTGATGATTACTTTACTTTACATTCTCGGCTACATGATAGTCAAACAACGTTATGTCTATGTTTTCTAGTTTCTTCTTAAATTACCAGTGAAGTTATGTTTAAACATACATTAAATTATCTTTGATATTATAATGGTTTGGATACACATATAACATAATCATTCCAATCATATATCCTAATTTATATTGTACTATATTATGTTAAGTGTTTCTCGGAACGATAACAAACATAGGATTATTCAAAGTAAACAAGCTTAAATTTAAATGATTATTTATAATTAATAAAATTATCATATTGTTAAGGACGTAGCAACGGTACTATATTGATATTTGTTTCGAAATTAAGAATGTGATTGGCTTTGTCAATATACTTAGATTTTTTTCAACTTAATAAATAAACAGTTAACCGTTTGCATACCGCGCAAATAAATTATTAAATATGTCCCATAGATACTGCGTGTTTTTGAGAAAAATAATTTTGCCTAATATACACTCGAATTCGATATTTTAAAAACCTATATTGACTCAGTATAGATGGAACTACATACATTCATCAAAATATTGCTTATATTTTATTAGAATACCAAGTATTTGATTTTTTTAATGTCTTAGACATCTGTGTTCGCTTGCATATGTTCCGAACACCTGTGTCCACTTGGTATTCAAGTGGTTAAGATTTATACATTATTTAGCCAAGAAAAATATTAAAGATGTGGCCAATTGTGGCATATAAATTAGGAAGAAAAGTTGTTGATAATTATATTTCACAAAATGTATGCATTAGTTAAGTAAACAATCTTTTCTTAAACTGCACATGATATTTTTTTTTATTAGTTAAAACAAATAGATTAATAGTTAACCTCATACGCAGGAAGAAATTAATTAATTAATTGACCAGTTAGCATGTTGATCATGATTTTATCATAATGTGTATTTAAATTTTTAAATTAGATTTATTAATTTATTTTAATTGTTTATTGACCGCAAAAAAAAAAAATCAGTGATGTTTAAATCGAAATCTCTATATTGTCATTTGTTTTTAAATAATTGTCATTTAAGATAATCATACACAATTTTACATCTATATTTATACACTACTAGCCGGTTCCCGGCAAACGTTGCATTGACACTCAAAGAAAGAGAGTGTCTGTGTTTTAATTGTGTTTATTGAAGTACACGTATTCTTTTTCTCTCTGTTTGACGTTTGCTGCCGATTTTCTATGGTACAACACACGCGCCACTTACTGTAAGTTAATCCTACTATAACCTTCGCGCAGGTGCAAGCATACGTTGTCTAAATGAACTGCATGGCAGACATACACACATTGATTTTTATATATAAAACCTACTGTAATTTTACTAAGTTAATTATACTTTAACCTTCCCGAAAGTGCAAGCAAAAAGTTTTTAAAAGTTTTATTGCAATCGGATGAGCGGTGTGGCAACGCATAAAATACGAACAAAAAAACATTCATTTGTATATATTAGATAATTATTACTTATCGTTCCAACTGCTCCGAGAAAAACGGTATTAATAAAATCCACACAATATTCATAAGTATCTTTATTTTTCTTTGCTGTCAAAAATAGCTTTGAAAGGAAATTATTTGATGTATTATAATATATCTTATGTAGAAATTCAGAGAATATGGCTAAATTTGTTTATACAGAAGATACTAATGGCTTATCACCTTCTGCCAGTATACCGATGATATACAGCAGAGACTATTTAATTTATATTGTTTCATTATTCTATATTAATAAATTCAATGTCATTTTCATTGAGATTATAACTAAAAAACGTTATCTGAAATTCAAATATTCAATATTTCTGCGACAAGATCTTGAATATCGCTGACTAAATGATTAAATTCAACCTTTCTGCTTATTATCATAAAACTTCTATTCAAATTCGAATACTTGCTTTGACTATTATCACTTGGCCTTTCAGACTAAACCCCATTCCAAAGATCTGTTTTTGCTGCAAACAGTGTCTAGTCTAGACTCAACCAAGTATTTCATTACCACGTCTTAGAAATATTTATTCATGCAGATAGATTAGTCAATGTTTATTGTGAGTTAACTGAGAATTGTTTTGATATTAGGTGTTATTAGTAAAACCGTCGGTGAATTATTAAAATCATACAGCTTCTCCGTGTCTTTTTTAAACATTATCCGTTCGTAACGAATGACCATTACGAAGTTTTTTATTGGTTAAAACACTTTCGGCCCCGTTTCCAAGATCTTGTTTATACAATTTTCAATTATAAACAGAGATGTTTGACGACTGCCTACAACTTTTTTTTCTCGATCAAACGACTATTTTCAAAAGGTCGATTAACTGTCCATAAAGTTGTCATTACAACCGGTCGTGACAAGAAATCTTCACACAAATATTTCACACACTTCGTAAGATTACTTTTAGGGTGTTCACTGTCAATACTTGGTGGAAAGGCATCATATAAATAAAAACACAATATTCCTTTGTACTTTATTCCACTTTATTTAATAGCTCAGGACCAGTTTCACTCATTACGAGCATTGTCAACTGATTTTTTTGTGTTGTTTTTTTTTAACCATGTCCGCTCCAAATCTGGAGAATATGGACTCCTTATGGAGTTCATCTCAACAGAAGTGTTTCTACGAGAACTGCTTGTTACTCAGTTGCTCAACCTCTCTTTTTCCAAAGAGAGTAGGGATAGAAGGATAGGGCTAGGACAGGACTAGTGGTAAGCTAATCGCTCTCGATACGCCCCGTTCATAGGATAGGATGGGTGAGAGGGGGGAATTCAAGAAATCACACACATCCATTCCTTTGAACAGAAATTCAGAAATCGACTGAAAAATCAATTTATAAAACTACCCGTACCGGGATTTGAACCCGTGCCCTCCGTAGCCGAAGCCAACAACGTTGACCACTAGACCACACAGGCGGCAAAGATAAGAAATATAGTTTAACAATGATTTATATTTTTATATTTTTAATGTTTATTCAAATAAAATTACATACTAAAAAAATGTTGAGGGGCGTAACAACCTGGAATACGATTTCGATTTGCAAAAAAAAATAAAAAATAAACTTATTTAGGACAAATAATTAATTCTTTTTTACTAGAAAGCTGTCTAGAGGCATTTGTTTTTGCCAACGCTTCAAAATTTGGTGAAAATATGACAGCATTATCATTGAATAAATTTGTAAAACGCATAACCACCTTTTTATTAAGGTGATGCTTCTCAATGTACGATTCAACAGTTTTCCGTGCTCTCAGTATTTCTCTTATTGCGTCAGAAGATTGCTGTTCTGCTACTTCCTCCTCCTCCACTAACAAACTCTCCTCCATAACTTCTTGCTTTGAAAAACAATGCAACTAAATAAGCTCTTCGGTGGTCAGCTCTTGACTGTACTCTTTCACAAGCTCATCAATATCGTTGTTATCCACCTCCAGTCCCATGGTATTGGCCAAAGTTACAATCTCGTTGATTGCAGACTCCACAGGTACTGTTTCAAACCCCTCAAAATCACATTCGACAACGCTCTCTGTCCAAAGCTTCTTCCAAGCAGAAGTGAGCGTCCTCTTGGTAACCCCTTCCCATGATTTGTCATTCATCTTAAGGCAAGCAACGATGTGAAAGTGATCTTTCCAAAACTCTGAGTCACTCGTTATGCGAAATTTCGCTCGTTAAGGGAGCATTTATTTCACAATCTGTTTTGATCGTTATGCGAATAACTCGTTGTGAGAAGTTTCACTGTATTAAACATGCTGAAATGGTTTCGATGGTTTTGACGGTAACTTTGTGGAAGTTCATTTTAATATAAAATTTATAATAACTTTGATTAGAAATAATCCACCGAGTAAATAAAAAAGGTTTAAAGATGAATAGCTTAGAATATTTAGAAATAAATAAAACTCTTAACAAAAAAGAAATATTATTAAATAATATTCTAAATAGGAATAGTTGCTTGCCATTACTAACATTGTTTCCAATTAATAGAGTAATCACAAACCTATCTGATAGGTCAATCTGATTGACGGCAGCTCATAAGTTTAATAGTTTGTAATGTTTAACGTCATTAGTAGTATGGTTATATTTGTTTGCTTTGTTTCGATTCTATAACCCCCTCTTTGCTTCCCTTTAAAAGGTAAAAGTCCCAATATGATTGATTGCAGCTCATTAGTATCATTATTTGTTTGCTTTATTTCGATTTAATCACCCCCCTCTTTGCTTCCCTTAAAAGGAAAAAAAACCCAAACTCCATTTTGTAATTTCATAATTTAAATTTTTTAGAATCAATCTTGCTTCATTACTTAAGCAAAATTTGCGATAGTAAGTCTGAAGATGCCTCTGAAAGAGGCGAAACACGTGTCACAGTTAGTTACACAATACGTGGAATAATCAAAGTTATTTTATATTATGCTGAAATGGCTTCAGAAATGTATTATTCTATACAAGAAATACTTATTACGATTTTAATAGATATGATTGGTTGATAATCTATGATAAGCTTAAATATTCGTCTTCAAGTATGGAATATTAAGAGGGAAAGAGTGTTGTAAATCTTGAAACCCCAACGGTTACTTCCATACAATAGACATAAAATATATTTTTTATTTCTTGTGTCACAAGCCAACGCTTATTTTCATTCAAAAGACACTATTGTCATAAATATTAAATTTTCTTTATTGCCTCAGATCAAATTTCAAGGCTTAAAGTTATAAAGACCGCATTAATTATTTAATGTGTTAATTCAGTAATTTGAATTATTCATTATATTATAGATAGTCAACAGTAAATTTGATAGAGTAGTTCGGGTTTAATGAAATTTTTGATTTAGTACCTTTTTATGGTATGTATTTATGGAGCAGAAAAATATGGTAAATCTTGAATATTGCCAGCTCACTTGTCAAAGCATTCTAGCATAAACGCAAGCGAGGTGAGTAAGGGTAAGTGTGTCTATGAGGGAAGAGTAACTATTGGTCGTAAATTTTCTTCTAAGACCATTTATCAAGAAGCACTGTCATTAACGTAAAACATTCTTCATACCACTTAAGAACTTTGCGTACTTTTTTATATGAATGTATTAAACGTTTTACTAGACCAGGTTTTAAAATATTGGCTTGCAGAAGATTGATTGTTTGAAAATGGTTAAATCAGCCATAAATTTAACTTTATAATAGCTGTATTTTATGTAACGATTACCTGTAAAAATTACACCAAGTAAACGTCGGAATAAAAAAGGATTATAAAATAATGTAGAACTTTTATGGCAGCGATTTCCAACCTGGGAGGCGTGGACAAT
The DNA here is from genome assembly GCA_031772345.1 of Himalopsyche anomala. Lineage (NCBI taxonomy): Eukaryota > Metazoa > Arthropoda > Insecta > Trichoptera > Rhyacophilidae > Himalopsyche > Himalopsyche anomala. The sequence continues at coordinate 23,484,393 of CM062834.1, read as the reverse complement.
TACAAAATGAAGCGCAAACAGTCCATCATATTTAGTTACTCTTTAAAACGTATCTTTATAAATATTCGACTGTGGAAAGGAAAGAGGACTTAACCCACACATATAAAATTTTACATGAGGCGCAAAAAACGTGTTTTGATGATTTTGTTCCATATGCAAATTATGAATTATACACAACCTTGAAGTGCAAGGAGACTTCTTAACTGGTGTTAAATTGATATAAACTAATATTTATTAAGGAAGTTGTCTAGGTTAAACCTTTATTTCAGTCTTTTTTTTGGTTTTAACTTTTTACAATGTCATCTTTTTCAAACTTAAAAGCTAAATTTAGATACCAATTCGGCATTTTCAGCTTCCATCCTTTTGATAGAACGTGTGTCAAGTTGTATACATTGTAATAAACGAACAAAGCTGTTTAATACACGTCATGAGTGAAATCGGCCCTGATCATATTAATTAAAAGTGAAATTACTACAAAAAATATTTAATTTTTTGAACATTTATTATTAAAGGCATTCATAATATTAAAGAAATTGTATATAAACTGGTAGTAATAAATCTTTTGATGATAAACCGGTTCTGATCAACATAAGTGCGAATTATGTACAGAAAAATGTCTTTTACTTCCATATGATTTTTTATTGAAATATTTTAAATGTAATTTAATCTAAATAATTTTATAATATTGCTATAAGAGTACAGATATAGAAATAAAAATTCTTTAGTCTAAAACGTGCCTTAGTCACCTCAACTTACCCCATTTTAATAAAACGATGTCATCAAAATATTTATTAAAAACAGACTGTATTATATACGACAGAACGAAATGGCTGATAGTTGGCTTTTGCCAAGAGAATTTTGATTAGGTGTTTTATGGTAAAGTAATAAGTTTTAAATTAGAAATTGTTGGTAAAATTTCAGATATTTTTTAATATGAAAAACATCGATTCGAATGAACGTATTCGTTAGAATTTTTTTTTTTTTTTTCGGCCCAATTAATTTACTTTTTCTCCGCCAAATGTTGAGTACTACACAAGCCAGCATCTGCTTCTATACGTAGAAATTCTTAGAAACTCATAGATAATATGAAATCGCACAAATGATATTACCAATTATTTTATTTAAAAAAATCTCATAAGAAAACATATTTTCCTCGATTTTTACGTTTAATATTAATGTAATATAGAAGCTATGTTTGTTTGCAAAACACAAAAACGTATTTAAAGGAATTTCGTAAATGATGTTTGTCTAATTATAATAACCATTTTTTTGATATATTTTAATGATATTTGATACGATAATGATAAAAATACATTTTTGTATGTTTTCGAATTCCCCAGCGCACAAAACAGAATCTCATTTTTGGTAATTTCTGAATAGAGCAAAAAAAAAATGTTTATTATTATTTTTGAATTATATACTACTTTTAAAATATGGGTTATTATTCAAGATTGTATTATCCTTTCCTTTAAAATGTTTAAACTTTTTCTTTCATTGCAGTAAAAATTCATGCTTTAAAACTTACATAAATAATTTATCAAATATTAAGATTTTATATCCAAAAGATAATTGAAGGAGAGTATTTTCAAAATTAACTAGTTCTCCAACTAGACGAACATAAGCTATGGTTGAGTTTTTTTCAAAGGAGAACAATATAAATACGTATATACAAAAACCTGCAAGTATGCATTCCAGTAGAAAAATCTATATATCAAAATCGGTGTTGGTATCAAAAAAATGATATTTCTCATCGAACAATAGAAAAAGTGCATTTAAAATAGCCTGCTGTTAGTTGAAAAGTCGGTTTAAAATAGCTTTTTGGCTCTGAGCGCAATTTCCAACAGAAATAACCAAAAAATATTTCACACTAATACAGTAAACAGTTTTTTAGCATTTGCCAAAATTTCGTTAAAGTGAAATAAGTTCACTTCGGAAATACAAACTTTTAATTTTTAATTAGTTATGTCTCAAATTGTTACTCTATTGATAGGTGGTAGACTTTTTTTGACGAAAAAGCAGCGTTAAACTAAACATTTTATCACGTTCAATGCTGTCTCTAAGACAAATGGTTAGCTGCGCGGAATTTCAAAGACTGCGTGGCCAATCAAATATTAATTGAATAGTTCTTGAAGGGTGCGCCAACCCGGAATGAGTGCGCGGAGGCAATTAAACAGCTGCGCAGTCGCGCGCGAGCGCAGCTTAAAGGGAACGCTGATCACGTTACAGTAAAACCCCCATTTACACTAGTTGGGAGACTAATTCAATGTAGTGTAATTGGGGGTGTGAATCTCATACAAAATTAGGGATTTGGCTTTTTCCGCAAAAAATGCAAAACTAAGATTTCCCTTAGTTTTGCAAAATAAAAAATATTTAAATATTTAGTTACCAAGTGATAAAATGCAAAGGGCGCCAAAATCCTACACATAGACAGTCGCCCGCTATACGTGTATAGCCTGGCACATTTTGAATACACAGACGCTAACCAAAATTTGACTGTTTTCGTCTCGTAGTGACGACAATAGAATGCGACCGTGCAATTGGGGGATTTGCGGCGAATATTTCAAACCAGCGCGTAGTTCGGGGTAGTGTAATTGGGGGTTCCACTGTACTTGGTAAATGTTAATAATCAAAAGTGTGGGAAAATAACTTGTTGTATAGAATTGAAAACTTACAAAAAAACTCAAGACGAGCTTTTATTTTGTGACGTATCGTGTAATCACGGACTCCTATTTTAATTGGATAGCAAAAGAACATGCCATTTCTGAAGAAAAATAGTTCCATTTCACAGTTCGATCTTATCGTCAAATTGAAACGAATGGCGATATATCTTAAAGGTATTTCTCAGAAAACAACCCCTCTTTTTCAACGGGCACGTCTCACGGAACTTACTGAACAAAACTTTATTTTTACCCCAGCGAAAGAAACTTATATAAAAGTGTTATACTATACAATACAAAATAATCATACAGTGGGTCGATACATAGAAACTAGCGACTTTTTTCAAAACTCGCACCAATGAGAGAAGCCTATTCCAAATATATTGCGTTGCTGGCACCATTTCATTGCGAAAAAATATAAAAAAATAATAGTACAAACCAACTTGGAAAAGTTTTTCAGCCGAACTTTTAGTCGTAAAAAGTATCATTAGACAAGCCAAAGCTAATCAATATCAATAGGTTTAACTTTAAAGCTCGGACAAGACAATCAGCGACTTTCCCCATTTCATTTGAAGAATTGAAGAATCGATTGACGTATACAAAATTGTTCCAACCTATTAATTTATTAATTAATTTATTTAATGAACCTTGCACATGGTTGACAAATTGTAAATTTAAAACTTTTACTATGAAGAAAAAAAAATAGGACAATTTAACTTTTGCGGTTCTAAGCTCAAGAAATGCGACCCCAATACCCACATTTTCTTAAATATCTATTTGAATATGGGTGATACAATGTTTATAATTAAAATATTCTTTTATCATAGTTTTTTGGATCTTTTTTAGTTTATATAAATACGCGATAACGAGATAAGCGCCCGCTTATCAGCGATCGTTCGTAAGATAGCTGGGCTAAACGTAAACGTCAATTGCTAATTCATATTTGTGCTGGGATGACGTCTTTTTTACGCGCAACTTAAAATATGATTATTTATTAAAAAAACACGGATTTTTATAAAAAAAATGTATGAGGAATGATGCAGAGAGATATTTAAAAGCCCTTAGACTTTTTTTTTTTAATTCATAAGAATAAAACCAATAATGAGGAAACCACTGGGGTCCCTCAACGACCCCCATCGGCAGAGAAGTATTTTTTTAGTCTCCGAGCCGCGAGAGTTAATATTGAAAGCAGTAGAAAAAATGGCAAAGAAGTCATTTGAGTAAGCTCCGATGAACTCTACTTTAATACATAAAAAAAAGTATTCGTCGGAACACTCGGAACTCACCCACGTCTACGTGGAATATGTCGACATCCGAAGCAATATTGTTCAACACCGTTAAACCTCTCCCAGTAGCATCCCCATTGGCAAGCTGATTCTACAGTGTCAGATTGGCATAAATTCATGTATATTTGAGGGAGTCAAAAGCAAAGACAGCGTTCTACCACGGTAGCCATTTTGAGAAAAGCGTAAAAAATGAAAAAAGGATTACTTATTTATTCACTAAATTATTAACTTACAGTAAAATATTGTCGGATGCTATGGCGCAGCGGTTAACGTTGTGGACTTCCGTGCCAAGCCTCACGGGTTCAAGTCCCAGTACGAACAGCATTTTTCGATCGATTTATGGATTTCTGTTCGGAGGCATGGGTGTTTGTATGTCTCTCCCACCATTTCCGATCCTTTCGCCTTTTAGTTGCCGTAGATAATTAATAGTAATTACCTAGCACGCCCGCTATAATTTGCAACTATTAATTTAATTAGTTATTGACGAGATAACTCGTCTCTGGCGTGTTGAGCACGAAAATTTTTATGAGATATCTTGTCTGTGGTAGCCATCTAGTATAATAACAACGTAGCAAAAGCGATTAATTAATTACTAGTCTTGTTAAACAAAAAGTTTGAGCGACTGAGTAACGAAAAGTTATCGTAGGAAAACTTGGATTGAAACACCTCCATTAGGAAATTATATGCTCCACATTGGGAGCGGACGTGGATAAAAAAAAAGAATGTTGTGATCACAATGATTCGTCAATTGTGCTGAGCAATCATGTTGTCACAAGAATTTTTTGTATTAGACAAAACGATTACAGTGAGGAAGCTGAATTTGTTTCTAAAGTGAATTAAACAAAAAAGGTGTGTATTCAATGGAATGAAAACAAATTTTCTATTGAAACATTAGTTCACAAGCTGATTTTTTAAAACTCAACAAATAGATTAAGTATTTCATTTTTCAAAATTGCCACCTTTGCTTTTAACCCCCTCATTAAATTTAAATTTTATTTTAAAAGTTATCTTTAACAAAAAAAATATTAAGGCAAGATGCTTTATCAACAAGCTCAAGTTTTTCATTATTGAAACGTTCAGTATCAGATACGGTCAAGTCATGTTTTGGACGATGTACATTTTTTTAAAATTCCGGCAAAGAACTTTAGTGCCTACAGTTTAATATCAGAATAATGAATGATAACTTGTATTAATATAAACACACTATTATAGAATCACTTCTACTGTAATGTGTTATTTCTTTTTAATGACAATTTTGGCTTACACCTTTTCATTTCAATTATTTTTTGTATAAATAGAATTGTAAAATTATATTTCTTATCAGTTGACAATGCTAACAATGAGCGAAACTGGATCTGACCTTATAAATAATGTGGATTAAAGTACCAAAGAATATTGTGTTTTTATTAATGTAATGCTTTTCCACCAAGTATTGACAGTGAACACCTTCAAAGTGATAACTTGTATGTTATAATATCGACTGTGGAAAGGAAAAAGGACGTAACCCACAGTTTTTCCAAAAAGCTTTTTTTCGATAATAATAATGTATCCAAATTGATACACGTTCTATCAAAATGATGTAAGCTGGAAATGCTGAATTAGTATCTAAATTTAGCCTTTAAGTTTGAAAAAAGTTAGGCGTGTGAAAATTGAAACCAAGAAAAGAGACTGAAATAAAGATTTTTCCTACAAAATATCTATTAATTAATATTATATTTTGTCAATTAAACACCAGTTTAGAAGTCTACGTGCACTTCAAAATTGTGTTTATTTCATGTTCTGTATATGGCCCAAACTCATCAAAACACGTTTTTTATGCCTCTTGTAAAATTTGCTATGTGTGGGCTACGTCCTTTTTCTTTTCCTTAGTCGATATATAACCTTAATAACAAAAAGCAACCCTTATATAGTTCCAAAAAGAAGCCACTTTTCAACGTTTGGAGTACTTAGGAAGTAATAAAATATTTTATTATGAAATTATCTTAGCAACAAAGGAAATAAAATTTCATATGTATTTACTAGAGGTCGTTATAAAAATTTCTAGGTTTCTCTGACGAGTCCAACGAAATGGTTTTCAAAGTGTGTTTCGTGACGTTTTATCATTTATTATTTGAGAGATTATTAGTTAATTGTGTAATCTAATGTAGCATATATATATTGAATATTAACGATTAATATAAATAAGGTAATATAATGTAAAATTATAACTGTTGTGACTTTAATGAATTTTTTAGAATCGAAGATTAAATTCTCCGAAAACGATTAATAAAATAGAGATAACTAATCAATGTTTTGAATTTTAATTTATGAACCAGTTAGAGTAACAAACAGTTTTTGTAGAAAATCTTCTGCTGAGATATTTTCATTAGAAGACCATATTATCCACATTGACAGCGGATATGAATTAAAAAATAAAAAAATATAAGTATTGTCAAAAATTTTCCATTTATTTATTTATTAAATTGGCATTTACTTGAGAGGAATCTATTCCAATAATGTGTAAAATTATGAAGTATTTGATTATTTTATACAACAAATACTTGAAATAGTCGATAGCTGTTTCAGCTTCATGCCACTGACAAAAAATTAATTCAGTTGAAGCCGAATTTCTATAAACCTATTCAGATTACTCTTGTCGAACTAAATTGTTTGTTATTTTTGATAGTTATTTTGATATGGCCCGTATTTTTCCGGTCAGAATTTATATTACCTTGGTCAGAATTTATATTAAATGGTCATACTAAATATCGGTCAGTGTAAATAGTCATAATTAAAATGAAACTAAAAAAAAAGCTAACCTAACCTAACTAAAATGGTTATACAATATTTTGACTGTTCATATTTTTATTCTGACCAATAATTGATTTAAATTCAGACCATTTAATTTGTTCCCTTTTTGGTATCGTAGCATTGTGGAAACAAGGACTAATAAAAAAAGGATACCGTGAAACGGAAAAGTTTAAAAATCACTGGTTTGGAGGATAATACAAAGTTACTTGAAATGTAAAGTACAGCTTATGAAAGTTGTAAACGTAATTTCCTGGAATATGCATTTGTTGGAAATAAAGAATGTAGGCTACACACATTTAAGCTTTATCCACAGAACTGAGTAATCCTTTATTGTCTGAAAATGAGATTAATTTAAACTTTAAGCTTTATCTGTTGTTAAAAACATACAATTTAATGACACAGTCTCATTAGGGAAAGGAAATGGAGTATTTTTTTTCTTTTTTCTTTACATATTTATGACTTTTTGTATACTACATACGAGGAAAAAAGATTTAAAAAAAAGACAGATTAGTAGTAACTACGGTATACAATCCCAGAGCCATTTTGGGATCGCAAAATTGGACGGGATCCCAGGATTACGGGATTCGGCATCCCAGGATTGGAGACCCTAGTGGGAACATATATTAAAAATAGTAAATATAAAATTAAGCATTACAGTTATGGGAAGTGGTATCTATAAAATGACTTGAAGCTCTTGCATTCGATATACACATAACAGAAAAGTAGAACTGGTAGAAATATATTGATTTAAGCTAAAGAACATATAAAACCATTTAAGACAGGCTCTCAATTTGCAAACCATCTCATAAATGAATCGTATAGCATATATTTTAACATATAAACCATGTTTTAAAATCTTTGAGGCGGTGGGCTTCCAATACGTTGACAAGAGGCTCGCTGTATATCAAAGTAATTCTCGGTGTTCTGGGGAAGCAGTGAGTTTTTTTTATCACTCCGGTAGAATTATATGCAATACACTTATAATATGTAACAATTTGCAGTTTACCGTAAACTTACCAATGTACTACTGTGTATACTGAAGCTGTCCTAGATAATATATAAGTCAGAAATTGCAGTTATGCACTCATTTGGTCTGAAAATATTGTTTTTTCTTAAATTAACAAAGGGCTCGTCGGGATTTATTATCAAAAATAGAATACATAGTTTAGAATTTTTAGAAATAAAGTGTAAACAATAAAAAAATATTATTGAATAATATCTTATATAAAACAAGTTTTTCGCCACTGTTATATTTATCTTCCAACGGTTTTCACCCATCCTAATTGATGCAACTTATTAGTTAATCATTTCATAACGTAAATGTAATTTGTATAAACATTATTGTTTGTTTGTTTTTCTATCATCCCTTTCTTGCCTCCCATTTTTTTTTGATAATATATCAGAAAAGTAAAATTAAAATCATTCGTACTTCATCAGGCATTTAAGAAAGTAAGACTAAGGATGCCTCTGAAGCAGGCAAAACACGTGTCACAGTTTGTAACACAATACATGGAATAATAAAAGTTATTTTATATTATACTTCAGGAGTGTTTGATTTTTACCTCTTTCATCTGATAGATTCCTCCGTCCCGGAAGCCTTTTGATAGTCCTTGTAGTATGACGGACTTTGTAGAGCTGCGGTATTTTGGAATGACAACTTAAATAGAAATATATTTATTTCAGTGTAACTAGGTCCAAAACAGGAAAAGGTTAATTACTTCTAAAACACTTCTGTCAATCACCTGAAAGTGCTTTTCGTTGCCGCGTAATAAGATACGTTTAATAAATGTGGGCGGTAAATCTATAGAGGCTAGTGGCAAGTACAGTATTAAGTACTCTAATACGATAGACGCTAGAAGTGAAATGATGAAAGAGGATTAATTATAAAATAATAATTGAAATGTCATTTAGTCGTAAACAAAATCACGCCTGATTGCTTTCAATAATATTATAATATTTATCATTATAAAGGTGTTCACTGTCAATCAATAAATGGTAGAAAAGCTTTGTATTATAAAAAAAAAAACATTTCTTGTCGCATAAGTCCTTGTTCATATTGTTGGTATTTTTATACAGCGCTCACAGTATACGTATCATACATACACCAAACAAAGAAAAAAGAGCAACTGCTCGTTATAACCTAGAACAGCGTTTCCCAAATGATGGGTCGCGACTAGGGCTTATACAAAAACCGACTTTTGAAAAAACCGGTTGACGAATGTCAATATTGTTCGAAAACCAGTTTTCGAAGTTTTACAAAAAATGGATAATTCAATTATAATAGCGAGAAAAAGTTCAATTTTTTTTTATGTTACTTATTTATATACGTAATAATGCACAACAATGACGTGTGGCATTGGGTCTTTAAGCCATCAAATAAAAGATCCAAATTTTCTGTCATTTTGTTTATTGACTCGTTTATGGAAAATTCGACACAACCGGTTATGAAGTTGAAAAAACGGTTTTCGGATGTCACAAATTTAGCCAAAAAACTGGTTGACGCTTTGTGTTTTATTAAATCATTTTTTTTAACACCAAATAATTTCTTGTTGTACATTTTTATGTATATAAATTAAAAAAAAATGGAACTAAATTGAATTATCCATTTTTAGTAAAACTTCAAAAACCGGATAAAACCGGTTTTCGAACAATATTGACATTCAACAAGCGGGTTTTACAAATGTCAGTTTTTGTATAAGCCCTAACCGGTAGTTTGGGCCAAAACGAATTGGGTCACCAAGGAGAAATATTTAAATAACCGCGTCGCGGGAATGTTTGGGAAACGCTGACCTAGAAGATGACTGTAAATACAGTGGAACCCCTAATTACACTACCCCGAATTACGCGCTGGCTTGAAATATTAGCCGCAAATCCCCCAATTACACAGTCGCATTTCATTGTCAGTGCTACGAGACGATCGTCTGTGCCGCGCATACAGTCAAATTTTGGCTAGCGTCTGTGTATTCAACACGTGCCAGGCTATACACGTATAGCCGGGTGACTGTCTATGTGTGGGGTTTTGGCGCGCTTTGCATTTTATCACATGGTAAGTACATATTTCGTCAATATTTTTTTTTGCAAAACTAAGGGAAATTTTAGTTTTGCATTTTTTGCGGAAAAAACCAAACCTCTAATTTTGTATAAGATTCACACCCCCAATTACACTACCCCGAATTACACCATCCCAACTTTCGTGTAAATGACAGTTTTACTGTAATTGTATTTGTCTTGAATTTTAATTGTACGAATATTAACAATGTGAACTTTAAATATTATTTTTTTTTAAAAGTAATTTAAAAAGTGAATATCAATAGTCTACCTGTAATAAAGTTTTTATTGATACCGTAATTTCCAAGTCTAATAAAATGCGTTTTTTTTGCTTGCAATCAGGCGTAGAGGATTGATTGAAATTTGAAACATTTTTCCCTAGATAAATCACCCCAATGCTAACTCTACGATTTAACTCATTTAAAGATCACAAACCTCCCCTACCCCTCATGACTTATCACCGAAACTTTTCGCCCTCTTTAATTAAAGAAAAGTTTCCTTCAATAAGGACCCGGGGTCAACAGGGTGTGCGAAAAATAATGAGTTTGTGAAAATTACTATTGTCGTGAGGGTAGTATATATATTTGGGTCGTAGTGCTTGACTACTTTCACACTAAGGCTTTAACACGCATACCTCCGGCTGGTTCATGAATAAGGGATGCGATTATAAGACTGAAACGTCTAGTTACAAAAGGCGCTAAGTACACATTTCAATATTTGCGGCAAACAATGTTTTGTTGTTTCCAGTAGAAAATGTTTCTATTGTAGACTATTTTTCTATAGCTAATAATCCATACAATTGAATAAATATAAGCAATATAAAATTATTCATATCAGAAAGTAGAATGAACCAGATTTGAAATATATCGCTTATTAAGATTTGAAATATGTATATGCACTGTGCCGTCCAGTTGGTTAGAGCTTGCTCTACCGATCACGCAGGTCTGGGTTCGACTTCCGGTCAGATTACAGTGAATTTGAGATTTATTCAAATCAAAGTTATGATCGAAGACTGGGTGTTTGTGATATAAATACACATTACTTCCTCTCCTCCCATCCTTCTGATCCTTTCATTACTGGGTGTAGCGATAGAAATTGGTCAACCACCTTATCCTGTTCTAGGCTTATCCTTCTTTCTCTACTACTCACTTTGAAAAAAAAGAAAAAAGAAATAATTTTTGAATCTTAGTTTTGAGACAATGTGAATTTTGGAAAATATGCGACATGTATATGAAACGTTCAAAAAACAAACTGCCCATATTTTACACAAAAGTTCAGTTAGTGGACAGATGGATAAAAATTGTGAACTTGGTGGTCTGTGAGCCAAAAAAGTTTGCCGACCGCTGTACTATTTTACTAATATTACTATTACCATTACTCTCTCGAAGCTCGAAGATCTTTTTCGAGCTTAAAGCATTTTTCTCTTCTTCTTCAGGGCCGAGTTAATAATTCTGAAATTCTCATGACTATTAACTTATATGCTTCCACTTTATTCTTACGTGGGCGAAACTATGACCATAGGCTTTTATTTCTAAAAAATTGTTCCTCGCTTAGGACGTATGAGTCGCCAGTTCCAAGGGCCTTTCGACTGATCAACTCATTGCCTAGAGAAATGGATATTTTTGGTGGTAGTGTTCGTGAACTGTTTGTTAAGTTTTTTTTTTTATTACTTGATTTTGTTGTATCATGTAGTTTTATTTTTTGTCTCATTATATTTGTTTTGTTTCATTATATTTGTCACCTACAGCTGTAATGTCATGTACTGTAATTTTGTACATGTTGATTTTTTAAACAATGAACAATTAAACAATATTTTGCTTTAAGTAAACTAAAATGGGAATCATTTCGCAATAGTTTCCATGAAACTGTTTTAAAAACGTTCCTGCCGGGTCGTTTGCGTGTTGTTCCCATTCTGGGATCCTTTCGTCCTTCGCCACCCGCGCAACGCCTAGCAATGACGCGAATATCATTAATTTTTCACGCGCCCTCACACGCCCAACGGATAAAAGTGTTAGTCCGCTCCTGTATTCCGGGAATGCTGCGCGGGTACTAATTTGAAGCCCGTATGCGAAACGGACTGGGTGGAAGTCGTTTGTCAATTGAGAAAATGGAAAAACTTTTCGGGAAAATTATAATGTAATTTTTCAGGATACATTATAGACCTACAGACTAGGGCTGTAATTAAAATATTATATATGCAAGGTTCGGAAAAGTTTTCAAATTTAATTATAATAATTAGTAACCATACTAGGCCCCTAAATCGTCTTACAATAAAGGTGGAGGTATGCTTTGATACATAAATAATTATAACCCCACCAAAGTTCTTTTAGGAATGTTATCTAAGAGAGTGAAATCTCTTGAAGCTCGAAGATAGTTTACAAATTCAAAGCATTTTTCTCTTCTTCTTCGGGACCGAGTTAATAATCCTGAAATTTTCATTACTATTAACTTACATGCTCCCAATTTTTTTAATCCATGTCCGCTCCCAATGTAAAGCATATGGCCTCCTTATGGAGGCATCTCAACAGAAGTTTTTTTTCTTCGTAAACTGTTTGTTACTCAGTCGCTTAACCTCACTTTTTCAAAATGAGTAGTAGCGAAAGAAGGATAAGGCTAGAACAGGAATAGTGGTTCGCTAATCGCTATTGCTACACCCAGTTATTAAACGATCAGAAGAATGGATGGAAAGGAAGTAATGTGGATTTACATCACAGACACCCAGTCTTCGAAGACAGCTTTGAATTGAATAATTCTCAAATTCACTGTGATCTGGCCGGGAATCGAACCCAGACCTGCGTGATCGGTAGAGCAAGCTCTAACCAACTCGGGCACAGCAGGCGATTTTCTTACGTGGGCGAAACTATGTCCAAAAACATTTGTTTCTAAAAACTTGTTCCTCACGTAGGACGTATGAGTCGCCAGTTCCAAGGGCCGTTTGACTGAACGACTCATTGCCTAGAGAAGTGGACGTTTTTAGTGACAGTATTTGTGAACTGTTTTACTATTTTATTTCATGATTTTGTATGTTGATTTTGATGAATTATGTAGTGTTTTATTATATTTTTTCTCATTATATTTGTCTTGTGCATTGCGAATTGGCGTCAGCTGTAATGTCATGTATTGCACTTTAAATTTTTAAACAATAAATAAAATAAATATTGATCACTCTTAGAGTGTTCACTGTCAATACCTGTTGAAAAGGCATTATTATTAAGAAAAACACAATATTCCATTGTAGTTATTTCCACTTTTATTTACCAAGATCAGGACCGTTAGAGGTGTTCAATATTTTAATTTGTGTAAGTTAAGAGTCACTTATTCATAATTTATACTGTAATTTGTAAATTATTTTCAAAAGCGATGGCTTATTACACCTTTTTATTTTAATTTGTTTTTGTATAAATAGCACTGTAGAATTATATTTCTTATCAATTGACAATGCTCGCTATGAGCACTCTTCTACCATGTATGTAAGTAAATATAAGCATTTTTTTTCCAACAAACAAAATATAATATAATTCTTAAAATTAAATCTGTAGGCATTCTCATGGGTTAATCCTTTTCACCAGCAATGGCTTTAAACTTAGTGATACATTTATTTATTACATAAACACAATACATTCATTTACTAAGCGTCAGTTCAAGTTCATCCGTGTACTTGAACGCCTGAAGATGCCGAAAGGCGAAACCCGGGTCGTTAGTGACAAAACTTGTGTGAATGTAGATAATTTGAACGATTCAAATTTAATATTGAAATTTCACCAAGCACCTTCAGTCGAAATCTTAAAATAAAAGAATAGCGCTTTCTGACGTTTAATTCATGATTTATTATTTCTTACATATTTCATGTACAAATTGTTTGTTAACTTTCATCACGTTTTATATTTATCAGTAGATAACCTGTGTGGTCGAGTGGTCAAAGTCGTTGGCTTCGGCTACGAAGGGCACGGGTTCAAATCCCGGTGCGGACAGTTTTATAAATTGATTTTTCGATCGATTTATGAATTTCTGTTCGTAGGCATGGATGTATGTGATGTCTTCAATTCCCCACTATCATCCTATCCTATGAACGGGCGTATCGAGAGCGATTAGCTCACCACTAGTCCTGTCCTAGCCCTATCTTTCTATTCCTACTCTCTTTGGAAAAAGAGAGGTTGAGCAACTGAGTAACAAGCAGTTCTCTTAGAAACACTTCTGTTGAGATAAACTCCATTAGGAGTCCATATGCTCCACATTGGGAGCGGACATAGTAAAAAAAAAGATAAAGCTTGCGTCAGGAAAAACTGTTCTCTAAAAAAACTTTGGAATTAGTATTATATTATTTAATAAAACATCTTTTTACCAAAAAATATCAGTAACATTTTAAAAGTGATCATAATTTAGAGTTGTTGAAATACATTCTTATGAATTCTCACTAAACCGACTTTTCTTGGAATGAAAGTCAAAAATAAAAATGTTCTTTACTTGCATTTTATTTTATTTGACTTTACCCGTATTTTCCACTTTTAACAAAGAAAAAAAAACACAATAATACTTACCATTTTAAAGGTCAATGGAGGCTGCCAATTTTTGAACTCAAAATAAACAAAAAACGTTATTTTATTTACAAACCCTCTGTTTTTCTGGGAGTCACGTTTTATTCAAAAAAATACAAAAAGCAGGAAAATGGCATATCCGTTTGTAATTTTTAGCACGTGTAGGTGGGATATAAGCAGTGCTGACTTGAGTTTTGTAAACTTTATTTTATTTTTTAATGCTATGCCAAATATTATATTATTATTTTCCATCTAGAATCAGTTGTTTCAATACTACGATCAAATAAGATAAGGGCGAGAAATGAATTTTTAAATCCATATCGGCTCCCAGTATACATATGTATATATATCGACTGTGGAAAGGAAAAAGGACCTAACCCACATTTTTTTTTCGATAATCACAATGTATCAAACTTGATACACGTTCTATCAAAAGTATGTAAGCTGTAAATGCCGAATCAGTATCTAAATTTAACTCTTAAGTTTAAAAAAAGATGAGAGTCTGAAAATTAAAACAAAGAAAAAAGACGGAAAAAAAGTTTTTTCTAGATAATTTCTTTAATTTATATTAGATTATGTCAATTAAACACTAGTTTAGTAGTCTCCGTGCACTTCAAGGTTGTGTATAATTCATAATTTGAATCATCAAAACACGTTTTTTGCGCCTCCTATAAAATTTGCTATTTGTAGGTTACGTCCCTTTTCCTTTCCACAGTCGATATGTATGGTTTATAAATGAATATCTCTCAAAAGTAGTTTTCCTACGAGAACTGTGTTTTACTTACTCAGTTGCTCAACATTTATTTTTATCCAATGTCTGTCTTTTTGCTAAGGCAGAAATTGTTGTCGGCTGTTGGTAAGTTCTTAGCCCCACCAACATGGCGTGTCTGGGTTGAATTCCCGGTAAGGTCAATGTTAAATTAAAATGATTTAAGATCTAAGTCATGGGTGTTTGTGTTATCAATTTTATTCGAGTTGTACTCGAGTGATTTATATTTAAAAAAATCATCGACTTTATCTCGTATGCTTTTTGTTTACAACAATTGTCAATTGTTGTTTACTTCTATTATTTCAATTTATTTTTGTATAAATATCACTGTTTATATATTTTTCTTATCACTTTACAATGTTCGCAATGAGCGAAACCGGTCCTGACCTTTTCAATAAATGGAATAAAGTACAAAGGAATATTGTGTTTTTATAAAAATAACATCATACACTTCTTATATTTATGATTCTAAATTAAATACATTTCAAGAAAAGAGATTTTCTTCTGTTTTTTTTATGTATCAAAAAGAAGAACAAAATATGCTTTCCGGTATTATTTAACTTACTTGTATTCACAAGCACTAACAAGAACAGTATTATTCCTAAAGTTAATACAATGATGGGTTTCGCAGGAAATTTATTAGCTGGGAGCTTTATTAATTGGAGGGTGGCATTTTCACTGAATCCGTATCTGCGTCGCCTCGTTTAAAAATCCTCAAACATGTTACAAAGCCTAATGATATTATAATTTAACGAACGCGTATGTGCTCAGATTGTCAATCCTCTCGCTGAGCAAAGCGCTATTGAAATCAGAGCCGAATTAGTGAACGAAGCTCTTAAATGGATAATGAGTAATTTATTATATTCTATGTAGCGTCTTACTACAGGCAGCCTTTTACCTTATTTACACTAAAATGTTATCACCACTAGGGCTTGTCGGTTTTCAAAAACCGGTTTCTTGGCTAAATTTGAGACATTTGAATACCAGTTTTTCAACTTCGTGACCGGATGTGCTGAAATTTCATAAACGAGTCTATAAACAAAAGGGCAGCAAATTTGATGGCTTAAAGACCATATGCCTCACATCATTCATTACCCAGCGAAAAGGTATTTTTGATATCAAGAAATTTTGTTAAAAAACGATCAATGGACGATTTGTGTTTTCGGTTTCTGAAGAGTAACACCAAATAATTTCTTGTTGTGTATTATTATTATGTATTTAAATAAATAACATAAAAAATTGAACCTTTTTTTGCTATTTTAATTGAGTTAACCATTTCTTGTACAACTTCGAAAACCGGATAAAACCGGTTTTCGAACAATATTGACATTCGAAAACTGGTTTATTCAAAAGTCGGTTTTTGTATAAGCCCTAATCACCACCAACTTCACAAATTTGTACACGAAAGTCATTCAAGGTTTAAATGCAATGTTTTCACGGGTTACTTTTAAGGTGTTCACTGTCAATACTTGGTGGAAAGACATTGTATTTATAAAAACACAATATTCCTTTATACTTTATTTTAATTTATTAAAACGATCAGGACCGGTTTCGCTCATTGCGAGCATTGTCAAAAAAATATAGAAAAATAAATTGAAATAAAAAGGTGTAAACAACAATTGACATTGAAAAGAATTTATACATTACTGTATAACTGACTCTATAATTACACAAAATTAAAACGTTTAACACCTCTAAAACATATAATTACAAAATCATCAAAGATTACTAAATTTTAAGTGATGACTGATGGTAATTTATAAACATAAATGCCACCTGAGTGGTTAAGATCGTTGGCTACCGCTACGGAGAGCACGGGTTCGAATTCCAGTACGGGCAGTTTTATAAATTGATTTTTCAATCAATTTATGAATTTCTGTTTAAAGGCATGGATGTATGTGATGTCTTGAATTCCCCCCTCCCACCCATCCTATCCTATGAACGGGGCGTATTGAGAGAGATTAGCTAACCACTAGTCCTGTCCTAGCCCTATCCTTCTATTCCTACTCTCTTTGGAAAAAGAGAGGTTGAGCAACTGAGTAACAAGCAGTTCTCGTAGAGACATTTCTGTTAGGATAAACTCCATTAGGAGTAAAAATAAATAAAAAAATAAATTTAAATTTAGGATTTTTTTAACAAAGTGAAATTCTACAATACTGTTTTTTTATATTTATTATTTGATAGCTATTTCGGCATTCGCCATCGTCAGATTATCATAAGGATGTTAAAGAGTGAATAACAAGATGCATTGTGTATCTCTTCGGAGCCAGTATATATATAGCTGAGAAAAATGTAAGTTTAATCATAGTTCTGACGATGGCGGAATCTGTGGTAATTGTAATTACAAACATAATTATAATTTCGGAAATTTTTAACAAAGTGATCTAAAATGCTGTATTACTAAAGTAAATAACAAAATGATAATTTAACTGCTTTAATTGCTTCCAAGTTGTATGTATACTTTTACAAAATCGACAGCCATGAAGATTCTGAAAAAGATTTCTTTTTAAAATATCAATTCTAACATACAAAAAATACAATTTAAAAATATACATATTACATAAGAATAGTTTTTTGTCCACATCCGCTCTCTAGTTGGATATGGCCACCACATGATTCCTCAAAGATTCTCTGTCCTTTGCCTGTCTTCTTGCTTCCTCCCATGTCAATCCAGCGTCCTGTAGCTCCACCGAGTACATCATATAGACCAGGAATAGCGAACCTATGGCATGCGTGCCCAAAGTGGCACGTTTGAGAATTTGGATGGCACGCGAACGTAATAATCTTTGAATTATTAATTTATTTCGTTTTATTAATTTTCAAATGTTGTTGTAATTTTAATTTTTTAAATAAAATTCAGAAAAAAATATTTTTTTATTTTTTCCATTGCGCTATTTTTTACTGCTTGGACACGCCACGTCAATCAGGAAATAATATTTGAGAATTTTTGGCACGCGGACCCAAAAAGGTTCGCCATCCCTGCTATAGATGGTCATCAGTGGCATTCCACGATGGCGAGTTAAGAATAGTTAACATAGGATAATGCAATGGATACAGTAAAAAGGAACTTGCAAAAATAATTTGATCATTCAATAGATTAAGAATTTAAATAAGAAAATATTTCATCAAAAAACGCAAAAAAATACTCGATCCAGCACTGTTAATTTTTTAACGTAATGAGCACAAAATTTACAAATGTGGCTAAATAAAAAAAAAACATTGCCTCATATTCAATTCAAATGATAAAAAAAAAATGTAAATAAAACATTCGGCGCAAAGTGTAAATAAAAAATATGTGTAAATTTCCGAAAAAACTCTGGCACAAAAAAAAATATTTCGTATTATTTTGAAAGATTTCTTTGAATGGTTTCGACGATAAAAAACAAATACTGCGAAAATGTTATACTGATTTTGTATAGAAGGATTTCGGAAGGACGGCAGTGATTCCTGATTTAAATATTCAATGCGCCTTTTTAGCATTAGCCTCACATCAAAGATCCATCCCTGACCTAGATTTGGATACCATTTTTATAGCCACAAGCATAAATCCACAAAATTATTTTTTTTTAATAAAAGATCTGTTTTCTTTAATATTACGTATATAAAAAAAACGGCTTAGGGAAAAGTCGTAATTTGAATATTTTTTGCCATTAAAAAAAAACTTTTTGAATGGTTAATTATAAGTTAAAATTAAAATTATTTTATCATAATTACGACGTCTAGTAAAAACTATAATAAAAATACACTACTCTACATCAGTGCTTCCCAACCTATTTCATGCCACGGACCCCTAAATCCAAAAACAATAATCTGTGGACCCCCGATTATTTTTAATTTCACATGTTTATATTTATATTATGTTATATTATGTCGCCTGTGTGGTCGAGTGGTCAACGGTCGGTACGGACAGTTTTATAAATTGATTTTTCAAACGATTTATGAATTTCTGTTCGAAGGCATAGATGTATGTGTGACTTGAATTCCCCTCTCCCACCCATCCTATCATATGAACGGGGCGTATCGAGAGTGATAAGCTAACCACTAGTCCTGTACTAGCCCTATCCTTCTATTCCTACTCTCTTTGGAACAAACAGTTCTCGTAGAAATACTTCTGTTGAGATGAACTCCATTAGGGGTCCATATGCTCCATATTGGGAGCGGAAATGGTTAAAAAAAATAAAAGTATATAATAATTCTGATGACGGCTTGGCGCAAAAATGGCCTTCAAATAAATCAAATATACCGTAAAAGAATATATTGTTTTTTAAGCGTATTAAATTATGAATGAAAACAATATTTTATACAAACTTTACGTAAAAATGAAAAATGTTATTTATTTAAAAACTGTATAACACAATTCGTTGCATGTTAATTATAACTTTAAAAAGACGGGGTATAAATTTATTCATTAAATAAAATTCACCATTTAGATACAAAGGGGCTTATGCGAGAGTCTACTACAAATAGGGCTGTGTCAAAAGTATCGATTCTCAAATATTCGTTATTAAGTACGGATTTTTTTTTTGAGTCGGGTATTGAATGAATTTTGAATTAAATATTTGAATAATGCTGATAATTTAAGATTTAGACTGAAGGAATTTCAATATTAAATTTGAATAGTTAACATTTTGTAAATTTGATTTTTATTCTACAAATAAAATATTTTTTCAGTAATTTTATGGTTATTATTGAAAAATAGGATTTGTTACACGTGGTTACTTTAAAAAAAAAAATTAAAGTTTTTTGAACTTTTTTCAATACCTTCTACAATGTAAAAAAATTGAATGTATAATCGAGTACCCGGCATGCATTGCAATGCAACTCAAAGAAAGAAAGTGTTCTTGATTTAATTTTATTAATTGAAATGCTTTTGGATACACAATATAGTGTTGCATATAATCGCATAGGAGTGATAAAAAACATACTGTATCCCCAGAACACCGCCTACCACCAGCCTACCGCTAAATCTACTAATTCAAAAACCTTTGTGGGCGTCCACACAATGACTCACTAAAGTTTTATTGCAATCGGATTAACGGTATACTAACGCATACGGGACAAACAAACAAACATTCATTTTTATTATACACAAGCCGGTTCCCGGCAAGCGTTGCAATACCACTCAAAGAAAGAGAGTGTTTGTGTTTTAATTGCGTTTATTGAAGTGCATGTTTTTTATGTCTGTTTGACGTTTGACATTTCCTGCCGATTGTCTATGGTACGATACACGCGCCACTTACTGTTAGTTAATTGTAATAACCTTCGCGCAAGTGCGAGCATACGTTGTCAAAATTAGCTGTATGGCAGACATACAACCATTAATTTTTATATATAAGACCTACTGTAAGTTATTTTTTTATGCCTATAGCCTTCCCAGAAGTGCAAGCAAAAAGTGTGTCGAAGTTTTATTGCAATCGGGTCAGCGGTTTTAGAGTCTATAGAGACCTAAAATTAAGCAACATTCATTTATATATATATAAGATATAAGATTATATATAGATTAAGCAAGTCTCATGTCTAGGGTTGCTTCGAATGTCACGGGAAACGATACTGTCGTTCCCCGTAATACATATTCTCGGATTGTCCCTACACAGAATCTCTAAATGTCACATCCTTATTTATGCTGCAAAGAATATTCAGTAATAGAGTGTTTTAAATTCAGTTTAAAATTGTGACGAAGCCTACCGTCTCGGTATCACGAATTTGATCAAACAATTTAATTTCGCCTTAATGAGAGACTCTGATTGCAATTTAGATAGGCCGCCACAGAAACCTTTTCTTCGCTTAACTTAATAATTCAGACTATGAGAAATATTTAATTATTTTGGTAGAGCACAATGCAAGGAAGAGATATTTGAAAGAAACTAGGCAGATCTAATCAGGCCAGAACCGGCGATAGTATCTTAGAAAGAAGAAGGTTTTTTGATAAATTATTAGGGAGAAAAAAACAACAAAAGAATATTAATTACTCAACAATTCCTTTGATTCAATTATATTAATATTTCGAGTCATTAAAAATTCACAGTAATAAAATTAATAATCTTCTATTTTATATTAAATCTAAAAATTCAATTAAATAGAAGAAGGTCTAACGAAAGCAAAAGGTTTTTTAATAATTTTTTTCTCCTATAAAGTAACTGTGGATTCTATTAAAAACAATTAAAAAATATGATTTGTAAACTTAAAATTCCCTGTATCTACATTTTACTGTGCTTGAATTTATTTTGGACAGCAAATTTATGTAGCTTTAAGTGCCAGGATGCTCCAGCGTCAAGGTTCTTCTAGTCTCCTTCATCGATACATTTTTCGAAAAATTATAAATTGTATCCTCTTACCATCCTTAGCAGACGAAAGTTCCAATGTGCTTAGAAAAGTCATTTTCAACTCATTGTAATATTTTATTCCTAAGCTATGAGTTGTTATAGATAAAACTTGCGCAAAGGTAGTTGAAATATAAATTTATAGTAACCTAAAAGCTGTTCAAGATTTTCTATCCCCCGCCAGTCTCTTTGCTTCCTCCCAGGTTATTCCAGGGTCCACTGAGTACAGACTGTGAATGATTATCAGTGGCCTTTCACGACGCCAGGATCCATCTGGTTGGCAAAAACCGGTTTTATCCGGTTTTCGAAGTTTTACAAAAAATGGATAACTCATTTAAAATAGCAAAAAAATTTCATTTTTTATGTAGTTTATTTATATACATAATAATACACAACAAGAAATTATTTGTTGTTACTCTTCAGAAAATATGATTTACAAAAACACAAAGCGTCCACTGATCGATCACTTATTAATGATATATTTTTTGTAACAAAATTTCCTGATATCGAAAATACCCTTTCGCTGAGTAATGATGTGGGGCATATGGTTTTTAAGCCATCAAACAAAAGGTCCAAATTTTCTGTCCTTTTTTTATAGACTCGTTTATGGAAAATTCTGCGCAACCGGTTACGAAGACGAAAAACCGGATTTAGCCGGTTTTTGAAAACCGACAAGCCCTACTACCAACCAACACGAGGTTTTCTTGTTTTTTTTTTAAAGCAAAATTATTGTTAATAAATTTTTAATTTATTTCTGCCATTTGTTGATTTTCTTACTCGTATTCTTTGTCCCGTTACACGCAGAAATTATAACAAAGAAAAGGTGGCCGTATTAAAATAGCATGATCTTTTGATATTTCCAGGAAATGAACTGTAAGCCAAAGGCGATGCCTCTCCTTGTGAATACGGGTGGAGCAAATCGTCGCCACAGCCTGCCTTCGTTTCCGCTTCCTGTTCCCGATCGTCTCGCTTCTCTTGCACAGCCTTCCGAGCGTGGGTCAGCCTAATAGCAGTCATGAGGGAGGCTTTTGCGGTCGTCTGTTTCATATCGCATCTGACAATGTGCCGACTGGTTTCAGGTATGTATCCTTTGAAAGATTTTGAAAAGATTTTTTCATCACTATGGCCGTGATACAATTCTAGTTTTCTTTGATATTTGCCGAAGATTACTAAAGCAAAATGAATTGGCAAAAGTAAAAAGAATTTATAAAGTATATTCAACTAATATGTAACGAGAAAATCCCTAAAAGAAACAAAAGCAGTAGCATTTTTTTTTTGATTTTTATAAAGCTTCATAATTATCCCTCCAGAGACAAGAGCTTTTTTTCGATAATAAAAATATTTTTTAAGCCATATTGAAATCACGGATAAATTTTATTCCCAACAAAAATTAAATTCTTAATAAATAATTAATATTATATTTAACTGTGATACTTAATAGTGGGAAGTTAAATTTTATTTGTTTTTACCACACATCGCATTTCTTGCCATTCGCTATATTTCTTACAATCATTACTTAATTTGCATATATGGCCCTTCCGATGTATCGTAAATTGTAAATTAATAACACCAACGAATCACAGAATATCCATACAAGAAATCTTTCAAACATACATGTTATATTTAACGAAAAATAAGCTTATAAATTGGAATTTAGAGTTGATCTACGTATAATCGCCGAACAATTTGTTAGTAGAGGTTAGAATTCAACGGCTGATGATTTGCTGATTTTTCTACAGCACTGCTTGGAACTTAAGACTGCTATGATAGAGGACATCCAATCCCTTGATAGATTCTCGACTTGAAGATCTTTTTTTTAAGTCCATCGCTTAAAAAAGTTACGTCTGCCAGCGGTGATACATACTTTATTTTTTAGGTCCATTATGCGAGATTTTTGTTTATTGTATTGAGAGCAGCTGTCCCCCCAAAAGTCTGCTGTTGCTCTCCTAAACTAATATTTTATTTGTGACCCCCTTGGAACTTGATGCGGACCCCGGTTGAGAAACCCGGGTCTACTGCTACAAATATACAGTGGATGAATAAGATATATTCTAAAAAAAATATTGCGTAATATTTTGAACTGATATTATATCGTTTCCTCCGCTTAATATCCAAAAAAATTCAATTGATGAAACACTAAAATAAACGTATTTTTTTTGGCACAGCCGTTTTCAATTTTCAGCTTTATCTCACTCGATAGTGATTTAGTTGAGTGTGGACAGCCTCTGCCGGGAAACCTTCCATGATTCACTTTTATTTAATACTTCTGACACGTATATTGCAGCTGCAAACTTCCAACTTTATAATGCCACCATTTATTTTATTGAAACTTTTTTTCGACCATTGTGCCAGTTTGTAATATTTATTGCATATGTGTTTGAACTTTTGTGGATTTTTCGTTTTAGTTTCGATCAACGGTGTTTTAAACATCGAAAATATATCGTCACCGTACTAGCTGAAGTTGGGAAATAAAAAATTGATAGTTCTTGTGTTGACAGCAATTGAAAAATGACAGATTTTAAGATTTAATCTCTGGCATTAACAATTTAAGTTAAATAGATAATTATACAATTAGATTTAAGATAGATTTATGCTGATTGGTAACGAATAAAAATAAGCAATAGTTAGAAAAAACGATTGCCTGTTAAATAATAATTTTACCATTAAAAATTGCTCTTTTGGTTTGTCAAAAAATGCTTACTGTAAATTATTTTTATCAATTTTGTTGCTTATCCAATTTCAGTCCGGTGACGATATTTTTGTTGGGCTCAGAGTTGAGTTTGAAAAAAAAATCTTTTAAATAAAAACTCATAATTTCTCAGGGTTCATTTCTAGGGCATCGAATCCCGGGATCCCGTTAAATTTTCTGATCCCGAAATCCCGGGATTGACATGGTCGCGATCCCGGGATTTCGGGATTGAGATTTTTTTAGCAAATCCCGGAAATTGACACGAAATTGTGGATTTCAAATTCCTCGGTGAGCTAAAAACAAAAAAAGACGAGTTCCTGTGACAATCTGGGGGAAAAGTATACCAAATCGTGGATTTTAAATTCCTCGGTGTGCTAAAAAAAAAAACAAGGTTTGGAGATAATGTGAGAAAAAAGTATAGGGAATTGAGGATTTCAAATACCTCGGTGAGCTAATCCCAATCCCGGGATCCCGAGATTGAAAATTTATCAATTGAGGAATTCCGGGATTGGAAAAAGACTCCGGGATTGGATATCCTAATCACGACCATCTTCAATGGATGGTTTCAGATAGTTAATATGATGAGAAAAAACATTATTGAATATATTAAATATATGTGGAATTAGAACGAAGCAGTGTTTTTCCTAATATATAATACCTTTCCACCAATTTTTACAGTAAACACTATAAAAGTGATAGAAATATAATAAGAATATTAAGCATAACTTACTCTTTCCAGAAATTTAATCTAAGTAAAAAAACGGTTGAATTAATTTTACAATATTTTAGGATTACTAAAACTGCTGTCTTTATTTTCAAAGCACTCAAATAAACAACGCAAATAAATAATAATTTACTTTGAAATTTAAAGATACACATTTAAAAATAAATATACAGGTTATGTTCTATATCTAAAATTCGATTTAACAATTTCATTCGTAGAAATTTGTTCTTAGCATTAATATATTTATTATTAAATAATATTACGTCAAATGCAAAGTATTTGCAATAAAAGACAGCTCGTTACCTTACTTTGAAGAGGTTCAAACTGACATTTTGGCATAAAATGACCTTTTGATCGGAAAATTTTGTATTTGCAACAATTTAACATATATATTAATTTCAGAGTCATGCATTTTTAAATAAAGAATTTAGCAGGATTCAAAAGTTCTATCTCCACACATTCTTTCATACAACAATTTTTAAAGCTTCTTAGAAACAATAGGACTTTTATAATCGATTTATAAACAACATTCGTCTTACAGTATTACAACTCAGTATATTATTATAAAACTTAAATCTTTTGGATGAAGTTGCGACAACATTCAGCTTAGACAATCGATTGGTAAGTGGCAACTGTCAAACACATACTGCAGACCGAGTGTAGAAAGTTCAACTGGACATTACAACCTTTTCAAACTTAATTATTGTTGTAAGTTCAGAGCAAAAAAGTTCTGATTACAGATTTAAGCACCGATTATCTACAGATATATAGGGCTTAAATAAATAAGTAAAATAATTATGTTTATACTTGCTCATCATTAAAAGTGCATTTTTTCTTTTGAATTTCAAAATATGATCAGTCAAATATTCAAACGCTCGTATCTCAAAACATGGTAAAGTGCAAATATAACCTTTTCAAAGTAAGGTAACGAGCTTACTGAATTTGTTTGAAGGTTGCATTTAAAAGACGCTATTTAGAGGTCAAAGTATTGTCTATTCAAGGTGAAATTTCAGACTATAAAATAATTAGAGACAACATTTAAATGGTCAATTTTTAAATTAAATTATTTGAAAATCTTTGGCATTTGGTTGAATGTTGTATGCTAATATTAAGGTATTATTATTTAAATTTTGACATCGTTAAACGAAATAATTATTACTTACTGATAACACGAAAAGCTTTTGAATGTTTGATAGCACAGAGTACTATCTTTTTATAGTAAATATATTCTTTGAATTATTCATAAATTCAATATTGCTGAAAGCACTGTAACTTTAATATTCATGGAACTAACGTGTGTTTCGTAACACTTTTTCACTTTTTTTTTTGTTTTCGACATGTTTGAAAAATTATCACCATATACATTGCTGTCGTTTCATCTAAAAAACCTTTTTTTTTGGGAATATCAGAGACGAATATTTTGTGTAAATTTGTCGTGCAAATGACGTCTTTATTAGAAAATCCTGTGTTCAATATATTAAAACTCCCATTTACACTAAAGTCGGAACAGTGTTATTCGCGGTAGTGTAATTGGGGGAGTGAAACTCATACAAAATTAGGGATTTGGACTAAGATTTACCTTAGTTTTGCAAAAAAAAAAAAAATTGACGGAATATTTAGATACTAAGTGATAAAATCCAACACATTGACGGTCGCCCGGCTATACGTGTATAGCCTGGCACGTATTAAATACACAGACGCTAGCCAACATTTGACTGTATGCGTCGCACAGACGACCGTCTCATAGCAACGGCAGTGGAATGCGACAGTGCAATTGGGAGATTTGCAGCGAATATTTCAAGCCAGCGCGTAATTCGGGGTAATGTAATTAGGAGTTCCACTGTAGTTATCTTTTTTTACTAGCCTAACATGAAAAAAACGAGTTTCTGTGACAATCTGGGGAAAAAAGTATTCCAAATTGAGGATTTCAAATTCCTCGGTGAGCTAATCCCAATTAAATCCGGGATTGGATACCCTAGGCACGCCACACAATCGAGAAAAAATATTTGAAGATTGTTGGCACGCGGACCCAAAAAGGTTCGCTATCACTGCTATAGATGGTCATCAGTGGCCATCCACGACGGCAGAATCCATCCGGTTGGTAAAAGAGTCAAGCAGAATTCAGGCTTTCTTGTGGCATCCTCAGCACATGTTCAAGCCAGGTACATCGTCGCTTTTGTTCGCATGAATTCTGACAGTGCTGCTTTACGGTTGCGAGTCATGGCACCTTACAAAAACACAGAGTAACCGTATACTGTGTTTCTAAAACAGATGCCTGCGTCGAATACTGGGAATGCGGTGGTTTGAATTTACCAGAAACACAGAGATTAGAGAACGGACTAAACAGCCGTCAATTACGTCAAAAATTATTTCTTCAATGCTGGGAAAATTGTGATATGAATTTTAGTCAAATCGTTATTCAAAGAATATTTTAAAAAATACCCTAATATTCGAATAGTAAAATAAGCGTCAAACGTATTCGAATGTTCGGTTGGGAACCCTACATCCTAGTGTTATCTGATTACTGACGATGAATCTTCAACGGATTTGAATTGTCAGGTGACTGTATCGAAAAAAAAAGCACGGTTTCTTTTTAATATATTATTAATACAGTGAAAGCTCCAACCCCAAAAATCTTAATAACACCAGTTTCCCCGGAAACTTTTCCTTACCTATAAGTGAACTCCCTTTAGTAATGTACTTTGAAAACGGGAATATTTACGAAAGGCAGAAACTTACGCAGGCTCGGAAAATAATGACAAAGTGAAAACTTTGTACAAACATAATATTAATGATCAGCAAAATCAAGGTCGTATCTAAGATCGAAATATCTTTCTATATAATACTTTAAAATAAAAAGCATACATACACCCAGGAAAAGTTATTTGGCAAGGCGCCAGAAATTTAGAATTTTTCAAATCGTGCGATAAACTCAATGATAATTTACAAGGGCGTTTTGGCTACTGTAGAAAAAAGTACCAGAGCTGTGGAGTCATGTAAAAAAAGACGACTCCGACTCCGACTGGGAAGATTTTTTTCAATAATTTCATTTGAACACATATATATATGTATACCATAAGATCATCGTTAGTCAGCGAAGCATGCAATGTCTTTGGACTATTTTGTTTGAATACACACAATTAAATGTATTTTTCAAAAAAAAATCCAGCCGCACATTTTTCACGATTCCGACTCCGACTCCAACTCTGACTCCATTTCCCTGAAAAGTACATCTGTACTTAGCATGATGGCTATAATTTGCAATTATTAATTTTAATTAATTGTTGACGAGATAACTCGTCTCTAGAGTGTTGAGCACGAAATATTTGACGATATATCTCGTCTGTGGCAGCCATCCAGTTAAGTCGCTTGATGTGGTCTAGTCAGTAAGAGCAAGCTCTACCAATCAGGTGCGTCTGGGTTCGATTCCCGGTAAGTTCAATGTCAACGATTTTTTCAAGGTGTTTGTGAAATTAATCTTATGTGACTTACAAAAATTCTCATCGAGTATATCTTGTAAGATCTTTCAACTTCAAAATGTTTGACGCATTGGCGTAAGCTGTAATGTTAAATATTTTATATAAAAAAATAAAAAAAATAACTTTGGTAGAAAATATACGACAAATAATAACCATGCATACGATTAAAAAATTGCCTAGTTGGGATTCGAACCTAGACCCACCACTTTGCTAGAGTGAATAGATCTCTTGAACCCTGCTAACTCCTTTATTTAAAAATGCATGACTGAAATTGATATATATGTTAGATTGTGGCAAATACAACATTTTTCTAATATAAAATTTAAAATAACTTTGATTATTCCACGTATTGAGTTACTAACTGTGACACGTGTTTCATTACTTAAGCAAACTTTGCGATAGTAAGTCTGAGGATGCCTCTGAAAGAGGCGAAACACGTGTCACAGTTAGTTACACAATACGTGGAATAATCAAAGTTATTTTAAATTTTATATTAAAATGAACTTCCACAAAGTTACCGCCGAAACCATCGAAAGTACAACATTTTCCAATCGAAAGGTCATTTTATGCCAAAATGTCGGTTAGAATCTTTTCAAAGTTAGGTAACAATGAGTTAAAATAAAATTCGTTATGTAGTTTAATTACACAATGAGAAAAATTAGTAAGTTCTTTGAAATCTTCAATTTCTAAAGCCCTCTTGCGGCGTTGTTTTGACTAAATTAAAGGTTTCGCTAATTATAAAACTGCTTGGATTAGAAAAGCTTTATAGTTTAATGAAAACAAAATGGCTGCTCTGAAAGTTGGAAAGGTTTTTGACTGATAAGCCAAAACAAATTATTCTATTTAAAAAGCTCGGTGCCGGAAATGCTCCATTCCTACTTCAGATTAGAATATTCGAAGTTTAAAATTTAAATTGATGCCCCGTTAAATTAAATTAATTTTGAAATAAACTTATTGCTTAATTTTATTCAAACTTTCGATATTTTGCTTATAGGTGAGTGCCTGATAAAGTTAAAATAGAAAAACATTTTAGATCGAGTGTTTTGTAAAATATATCGAACTTTTAATGAAAAGCAATTAACCCTTCAGAGACGAGAGCTTTTTTTTGATAAAAAAAACATTTTTTAAGCCATATTGAAGCCACGGATAACTTTTATTCCTAACAAAAATTAAAATTTAAAAAAAAACGCAAAGTTTTAGTATAGAAACCCCGCATGAATATAAAGACGAGTGTGACCGTATGGGCACGCAAACATTCGGGGTTGAAATATAGCTAAACGTGAAATTTTTAAAAATATTAACAATTTGACCTCTTTAGATCAACATAATTTCAATACAAATATTAATATTAGCAAAAGAACTGTAAATAATTTGATAAAAAATAACAGTTTCAAAAAGTCCATTAAAAAAAAACGGAAATTCAAAAAATCGCATGTGCTTTTGGTGGCCGTTTCTTTCCCAGCGGCTGATGACAAACTGAAGTCTGTACCCTTCTTAACCAAATATAATATGAGTGAAAGCAACGATAATTAGTTAGAAAAATGATGAATAGTGGGATCAATAGACAACGGTGTTTACTGTGACCATATGGTCACGCTTGTCCTTGGAGGGTTAAATATAAAGAAAGCTGAAAATTAATATGGTATTGTAAATTTAAAAAAAACGAATTTAAATTTATTTATTGATTTAATTGACATTTATTAGTAAACAATCTATTATATAATAATAAGATGTATATATATAAATGTGTTTTAGTTCTATAATTGTCATGTTATATTGAAAAGCTTAGCATCAAAAATTATCAGCAATTTCGAATGAACAGTTAAATTGCCGAATTCCCCACTTTTCTACCCTATATGTAAGTAAATATAATCATAAAACCTTTTCCAACTTACAAAAAATAAATATAAATCTTAAAACTACTCACTATTCAAATGTGTAGGCATTCCCGTGGGTTAATCCTTTTCGCCAGCAATGGCTTTAAACTTAATGATACATTTATTTCTTATATAAACACAATAAATTCATTTAATAAGCGTCAGTTCATGTTCATCCGTGCACTTGGGTCTTTAGTGACAAAATTTGTTTGATTGTACATAATTAGAACGATTCAAATTTAAAAAATATCAGATCTACTTTTTCCTGAACAGAGAAAAATATACTGTTTTTATAAAAACTTATTTTGATCTTCAATTGCATGGAAACTTTTTGCGAGGTTTTTGACAACGTTGAAAATGCAATTTTGTTCTTTTTAACACAACTCTAATATTATAGCAATATCTCATTTGTTTGGTGGAATTTGAATATAAAGTGTGAATGAATCCTTCAAATCGAGATAAAACTACATGAACGTATAATGTAAAAGACACATGGCTGCATTAAGATTAAAAACAGATACGTCAACCTTTGACAAGCATTCAATATCAGAAAACCAATCATTCAATACGGAAAAAAGGGTTAAAATTCTTCATCGAAACAAAGGTGACCATAAATTGTTTTACCAATAATTCATAGAAATAAATAGAGCACAGCTAAGTTGTTTACCAATTTTTATTGAACTAGTAAATTTCCTTCGTTCAAATTATGTACATACATTCAAACAATTCTTGTCACTTACGACCCGGCAACTTCATGCAAAACTTGTGTGGATGTACATAATTTGAACGATTTAAATTTAATATTGAAACTACACTCTCATTCGAAATCTTAAATTATATCAGTATGAAAAAAACGTATGTCGTATAGAAAATTTTAAGTGTCCCATTCTTCAAATGCAAAAAATGATTTACCATGAAGTCATTACGTTAAAAATAGAATGACGCAAAAAATACTTATTTAATATAAATTATCCTTTAGATACAGCTTTTTTAATTATACCTCCTGATAATAGTGATATAAAGTGCATTTCCTCTTTGTATGGCGGTTGCAAGCTGCAACTGACCTCATTTCAGCTGATGGACGAGTACTACCGGTCAACAATAGGAAACCATTAAGTGCAGTGCACTTTGCTGCAGCTAAAAGATGCAATTAAGGAAACTCTTGCAGTGAAGTTGATGTCGCGTTTTAGACACATGACAATTCCGCTCTCTTACTAATAGCATCGATTGAAGCAAGCAATTGTTTAATGTATGTTATATCGTCGTTAAAAACGGAAGGTAATGACAGTTAAGGTGAAGACACGCCTTAAAGCTTTATTGAATTTTCTTTACTCATAAAATCGTCACATCTCTGGCAGAAATTGGTAAGAAATAAAACTGACAAAAATGAATTAAAATATAAGACCCAAACACGGATGACCATAAGTATTTTTCCAGAAAATTTTAGAAATAAATAGGGCACAGTTTGCCAATTTTGAATGAGCAGATAAATTCGCCACTCTTGTATTCTATATAAGTAAACATAATTATATATTTCCCAGCAAACAAAATAAATATAATTCTTGAAATTTCTCATCATTCAAATCTGTAGTCATTCCCATGGGTTAATCCATAGGTTCCCAACCTTTTTCGGGTGGCGACCCCTTTTTATAAAAGCCATGTGACTAGGGGACCCCCGAGAAATTTAAAATCCTCGATATGCTATACTTTTCCCCGGATTGTCTCCAAAACTCCTTTTCTTTCTTATATAAACACGATGCATTTATTTATTAAACGTCAGTTCAAATTCATCCGTGCACTTGAACGCCTGAAGATGCCGAAAGGCGAAACCCGGATCATTAGTGACGAAACTTGTGTGAATGTAGATAATTTGAACGATTAAAATTTGACAAAAATGAGTTTAGTATACTTAGAAATTCTTTGTCTGGAATTACTCAGTTGGTGTATTTATTTCACTAGTTTGTCAAAAAAAGGCATTTATTTGTATGAGTAGCTATTATTAATTCTTATTTATTAGTAAGCGATTGTCACTATCTTTTAATTTTGCACTTTTAGTAATGTCAGATCACCATTAATGCATCTATTATTTTGATATTGTAATTATCTATGTGATATAAAATATCGATACTACAGGATTTTTAATTGCTAATTACAGTGGAACCCCCAATTACACTACTTCGAATTACGCGCTGGCTTGAAATATTCGCCGCAAATCCCCCAATTGAACGGTTGCATTCCATTATCGTTGCTACGAGACGGCCGTCTGTGCGATGCATACAGTCAAATGTTGGCTAGCTTATGTGTATTCAAAACGTCCCAGGTTATCCACGCATAGCCGGACGACTGTCTGTGTGCTGGATTTCGCGCACGCTTTGTATTTTATCATTTGATAACTAAATATTTCGCCCATATTTATTTTTTTGGAAAACTAAGGGAAATCTTAATTTTATATTTTTCGCCGAAAAAAACAAAATCCCTAATTTTGTATGAGATTCACTCCCCCAAATTACACGAAATTAAATTAAATTAAATGAGGGTTTTACTATACTAAAAACTATCGATTTGTTACTTGCCAATTTTTACCAGAACAGTGAAGATATCAAATTTGTTATATAATTTGTTTTAAAAAAAAATAATACGCAAACAATAGTTGTAATAAATTGATTTTTCCGGTTCCATTAAAAAGTTTCCCAACTTTATAGCTGTACCGCTGTCTAATAAATGACTATTTGATTGCTTCGAGCGAAATTGCCAACCCGGGTCGCAGCTTTCCATATTCAAACTTCAAATCGCTCAAATTAAATTCCGATGGGCGAATTGATTTCGAATGTTTCTCACAAACGCTGTAAGTCATCGGTTGTCAACCGTTGTACAATTTACACTTTAAAGATTTTTGTAGAGATATGTATGTTTAAAATTCAATAAAACACACAAAAACTGTTGCACTGGCTATGGTAGTAGCATTTTCGGAAGATAATTTATGCCATTTGTGTTTTGATATACATAATGACCTTAACACAAAATTAGGGCACCAATCCCGGACTTTTAGATTGGAATTCTTCTTCTTCCGAGATCCCAAAAATTTGTAGAATTCCAGAAAAAAAAATCTGAGACTTTTTTATAGATCTTCCTAAGATTTTTTTTTGTCAGTGCAGTGGCTGATTTCTAAAATCCAGTAATTTGCAGAATTCCTAGGATGAAAAAATTTGGACGCTTTTATTTTTTAACTTTTGCGCGGATTTCATTTTTTTTTTGCCTCGTTGCCTATTTTCCTTGACTTTTAATCCCGGAATCCCGGTATTAGCACTATTACAATTCCGGAATTTCGGAACTACAAAATTAGACGGGATCCTAAGACTAGAGGTGCTATGCACAATTTTACTAAAATTGCCTACAATACTCAAAATTTTAGAATCAACATAAACAATATTCTATTAATAAAGCTATTTATTTTATTTTGTTGATTGACACATCTATACTTTTTTATAATATTATTTGCATGAAGAGTAAATTAAGTAGAGATTGAATGTTTTGAATTGTTAAATCGCAATGTAATAACAATTCTCGTTTATAAACTACGTTTCAACTATTGTATTATAGAGTATAATATTATTGCCCCACTCTGCTGTTTTTTTTTTTTCAAAATTTCATAAATGGCTCGCGTGTCAACCGTACAGCACGCCTTCCATAGACATGATAAATTGAAAGTTGATGAATTTATCAAAAGCGAAAAACTAAAACGCGATAAACTAATTTGTATCTCGGCCACCATGCTCCACAATGTTGGCAGACCTTGTTGCCAAATTTCATTATAAACCAAGGTTAACTGTCTGAAACAGGGGTTAAAAACATTACGTCAAAAACCAATATCATTCATAAAAGGTTGTCTTAATATTTTTATCAAAACTGTCAAAATATTGTTAGTTTATTGATTACTAGCGAATACCCGACATGCACTCAAAGAAAAAAAGTGTTTTTGTTTTAACTGTGCTTATTGAAGTTCTTTTGGATAAACAATAAAGTATTGCATATTATTGAATAGGAAAAATTTACTGCTTCCCCAGAACACCAACGATTGCTTTGATATAAAGCGGGCCGCATTGTTAACGTATTGGCAGCCCACTACTGGCTCTGATAATTCAAAAACCGTTGCGAGCATTCATAGAATGACTTACTAAAGTTTTATTGCAATCGGATGAACGGTATAGAAGCGCATCGGGACAAACAAACAGATATTCATATTAGAACTATTTTCATAACGTACGTTTCCATTATAACTTTTATAATTTTGGCCGAATACGACCCGGGTTTCGCCTCTTGGCATCTTTTGGTGCTATCCAGTGCGCGAATGCACAAACTTATAATGGAAACGTACATTATGAAAATAGTTCTAATAAAAACATAAATTTCCATCAAGCACCTTCAGTCGAAATTCTAAATTATATAAACAAATATTCTATTTTTATATATATGTACATAATATATAATAGATAACATCTAATAATTTACCGTTTTAACCGAGAGTGTTAAATGTAGTTAAAACATTTTTTTTTTATATCCACTTCCGCTATCAAGGTGGAGCATATGGCCTCCTAATAGAGTTTATTTAAAAAAAGTTTTTCTATGAGAACTTTTTTCTATACAGTCGCTCAACCTCTCTTTTTCAAAGAGAGTAAGTAGGGAAAGAAGGATAATGTTAGGATAGAATTAATGGTTACTTTTCGCTCTCGCGAAGTCCAGTTATTAAAGGATCAGAAGTGAGAAAGGGGACAATTTTGTAAGCATTTGAACAGAAATTTACCAAAAAAATGCTGCTCGTACTGGGACTAGAACCCGTGAGATCCGGCACGGAAGCCAAAAACGTTAAGCGCTGTGCCATATGACCCGACACATTTACCACGTGTAATACTGGATTCCCTCCGGGCTTCGAGTGAATCGTTCATTGGCAATTGAGTAGTCTGTTCAAAATTACCATATTAATTGTCTAAAACCGATACATAGAGTTCTTTAACTCATCTCCTATTAGGGCATCGAAGGGATAATTCGATTGACATTTTTTTGAAAAGTTTTTAAATTTTCCGATGACAATTTATGTTGAGGCATAACTGATATTTTTCTTCTCGACCAACCATTTATTTTATTCCTTTGACCAGCTGATATATTAACCTGATGAGTACCGTGCGGTATTAATATGGCCATGCATGGAGGGCCGTGATTTTCTTTCAACAAATAAAACCTAATAAATATGTACTCTTTGGACATATAATAATAGTACATCACGAACAATTGCCATATAAATACACGATAGGTCATTTCCGCCATTATTTATCGAAAAACGTTTCAAAAACGGAAATTACCACCAAAGAATTATAGCCCTGCTAGCAACAAATTTGAACACAACAAAAAAGC
This sequence comes from Himalopsyche anomala, assembly GCA_031772345.1. NCBI lineage: Eukaryota > Metazoa > Arthropoda > Insecta > Trichoptera > Rhyacophilidae > Himalopsyche > Himalopsyche anomala. Next base: position 23,448,810 of record CM062834.1, on the reverse strand, counting down.
TTTTTTTTAAATCGTTGTATTATAGATTACAAAACAATATCTTTTAAGTTTAATTATCACACTATGATTCCAAGGGATGTCACTATATGCGTGATATTTTAAAATTATTAAATACGTTTATTGTGGTCTTTAAGCCGCGTCTTAATTACTGCGTGTAAACACGCAAATTTTGTATGGTCGGCCCTTCGAGCACGAAATTGTATGGCATGTTAACACGTCGGTGGCAGAAAACCGGTTAAAATTTTATAACATATGTTGAGATCGATGCTCTATAATCTATAAAGTATGGGTTTCAATGTATGATATGATTCGGAGTAAGCATCAATATGGTTTATCTTACGTTATTTAGTTGCCTAATCTCCTTTTCAGACATTAGAAAGCTTCGATAGAATATTAATATGCAACTAACGAATCTGTACAAACATGTACGTATTGAACAAGCAAATCCTTGTTAATTCTATCAAAAGTCATACACTAGTATTGGAATGGCTTACTGCACGTGCTGGATAACTCTCTAGAGAGCTTAAATCCTGTTTGCCTTTGATTCAGACTCGCAGGAGTCCTGGAAGACTGTCAAATATAAAGCATAAGACACATTCAGTGGGACTTAAGTTAATTAGTTTATCATCGTCATTGCATTATTGAAAACGTAACGGTTGCTTATTCATAACAGTTAAAAGACACGAATCGATCAATTCATAAGCTCATTAAATTAATTACTTTAGAAATAATTAGAATTGAAAAAACTTATGCAGAGGTTAAGCGACTGAATTACAACTGGTAAAAAATATGGCTTGTATATAAATGCACTTTTTAAAAAAAGTCGTAAATACTATTTTTGTAATTGTTTTCATTAGCAAAAAAATTTTGAACGAAATAAATAAACCATAAAAAATATATTTAACTAAAAACAAATGAAGTCACTTGAATAAATAGTTTCCATTATAAAATAATTCTTAAGAATAATAACATGTATTTATTTCGACTACAGCAAAACCCCCATTTACGCGAAAGTTGGGACCGCGTGTTTGGGAGTCGCGTAATTGGGGGAGTGAATCTCATTAAAAAATTAGGGGTTACTTTTTTTTTCGCGAAAAATGTAAAACTGCCAAAACTAAAAATAAATGAAAAAATATATATGGTTGAAATATTTAGTTACCTAGTGGTAAAATGCATAGCGTTTGCTAACGTTTGAATGTATGCACCACACAGACAGACGCTCGGCTGGACGGGTCCATTAATCTGAAAAAATAAAAACAAGATACATGTTTTGAAATCATCTGCGGTAGACCCTGGAGAAAACTTGCAGCCCCCAGTTTGGGAAGGACTGTTTTATAAGATTCCTAGAAACAAATTAATTATTAAACATTGAATTAAAGCGTAGACGATGATTTTAATTTGCTACTTACGTTAGATATTAAAAAATAGGTTTCAGATTTTTTCTTTTACTGTACGCGTGAAAAGGGATTTTAAAAAATATTTTTTTTATGCACTTTATTATGATTTCATGTGAAATCGTGGATTAAAAATATATACATTTTACCTTCGGAGTTACTGACAGTTCAAATACGGGTGACATTTTCTGTTCAACACTGTTCCATTCATCTGACTAAACAAAGGCCAACAATTTAGGTCATACCTGCTTGACATATTGCCAATAAGGTTTTTTTTCTGCTTTTTTGTTTTGTTTGGAAAATACCCCATTTCATTACTGGTACCTCACTATTTTATTTGAAGTATACGAAATACAAAGTGAAAAATTTTCAAAGGGCGGTAGAATTCTTTTTCTTTCGAAAAAAGGGGTGCTAAGTCAACTGAATTAATCGCTTGATCAAAAGATGCTGTCAATGTAGTGCGTAACTATAGAATGGATTTACGCTTTATTGTTTTGGAACAGGGTGTAAAAAAGCGAGAAATTTGAGAAGTGGTGAATATAAAAAGATACGTAATAAACTAGGAAATTTTTTTCATAAGTCTACTACCCGGTTTCCTGCAAGCGTTGCAATGCCACTCAAAGAAAGAAAGTGTTTGTGTTTTAATTGTGTTTATTGAAGTGTATGTTTTCTTTATCTGTCTGTTTGACGTTTGTTGCTGCCGATTGTCTAGGGCAGTGCTCCACAACTGGTGTGCCGCGACACACTAGTGTGCCGTTGAAATAAACACAACCTTGAAGTGTGCGGAGACTTCTTAATTGGTTTTAAATTGACATAATCTAATATTAATTATAGAAATTGTCTAAGTAAAACCTTTCATTCAGTCTTTTTTCTTCGTTTCAATTTTCAAAAGCTCATCTTATTCCAAACTTAAAAGCAAAATTAAGATACTAATTCGGCATAAGAAGCTTACATCCTTTTGATAGAACGTGTATCAAGTTGGATACATTGTGATTATCGAAAAAAAACTTTTTTCCTTTCCACAGTCGATATAATTCAACAATATATTTATAATTTGTGTTGTTTTTGACCAAAAACAAGATTTGAAAAACATAATTTTAACACATCTAACATATAATGAAAAAGTCATCCAAAATTAATAAATTTCAAGCGGTGACTGAAAGTAATTACAAACATAATTAAAATTTGGTAAATTTTTGACAAAGTGATAAAATGCTACATTAATAAATTTTTATTTTGTGTTATTTTAGAATCACTTATAATATAATTGGTAATTTCTTTTCTATGTCAATTATTGTTTACACCTTTTCATTTAAATTTATTTTTGTATAAATAGCATTGTTAAATTATATTTCTTATCAGTTGATAATGCTCGCAATGAGCGAAACCTGTCCTGACCTATTAAATAAAGTGGAATAAAGTACAAAGGAATATTGTGTTTTTATTAATATAATGCCTTTCCACCAAGTATTGACAGTGAACACCCTAGAAATGATCATAAGTTTAAACATAATTCTGACGATGGCGCACGCCAGAATAGCTATAGGCTAATCTTGTAGAACTAAAAACATTGATACTTTTTACTTTATTAAAATGGAGTTTTACGAAGTAAATGCCAATTCAAACCTTACCATAAAAAAATACAGTGTTCACCTTAAAACGGATCAAAAGTTTTTATTTATTTACTGTTAATGTGTTTTTTAAAAGTGAAGAAAAGTTTTTTTTTCGTGAAGAGTGAATAACTATAAAAAGGTTCTTTTGCGCTCTATGCGTAGGAATGGAGTGGTTGAAAAATAGGACAGTATTGTTAATTTATAGCCCCTCTTAACAGATAAGGGCCGCAGTGAGGGTGGGGCGTTTTCGAAAGTGAGAGCAAAAGTTGGGCCCGCTCAGTAATTCCGTAATGCGAATACTTATTTAATATCCCTTATTCTGGGAGGGTGGGAGAGCTCAGTTTTCTTTGTGCTAATTAGAAAACTTCCAGAGGCATCTTTATTGTTGAGGGATGTCGGCCGTCCTAGTGGATTCTCCCTCGATTAAACTATTTCAAAAAGCCATCAGGAACCAGGGCCGGATTAACTTATTTCAGAAGATTAGACACAGTAGAATTGTCGTGCGGGAAAAAACATTCGTTTTCAATTTTGTGAGCTGAAAAGTTTAATCCAAAGAAGCGGGGCTCGAATTAAATACACCAAAAAGGATAATGTAATTTTATAATATTTAGGCGATTCACTACGATTGCTAAATATTTTTCTTTTGTTATTTTATCAGTATATATCATTCTATATGCCATCGCGTCTAAGCTTTCCAATCCTGGGATCCCGTACAATTTTGTGATCACAAAATCCCGAGGTTGGTATGGTCACGATCCCGGAATTTCGGGATTGAGAAATTTTTAGCAAATCCCGAAAATTTTTGGTATTTTGGGCAAATTGGTAAAATCCTGGGTTTTGAAGAGCTAAAAAAAAGAGTGCCCAATCCCGGGATTGAAAATTAATCAATCCCAAAATCCCGGGATCACAAAAAGGCTCCGGAATTGTATACCCTAATCGTGAAAAAGAATTGCAATAAAGGAATTATCGATACTGTGATTCAAGTATTCATAATTTTTTTTAGTACAAAACAAAATACCAATTTTGAAAAAGAAAAAAATATTGGTATAAAAATTGATATAAATCAAACGTTGATTGCATAAAAACCATTTAATATTTTTATAAAATTATTCAAAATATATTTTTTTTAATCTGCTAAGAGTTCTATCAATATTGATTTGATACCTTGCAGAGTTTATAAATCTTCAATGATGTATTTATTATTCATTAGTAAGTTATTTTCGAAAATCACACATTTTTGATAATTATAATATTTTTTTAAGTCGAAATTTTATATGAAATATCGAAATACCAAATGTGCCTCTGTTTTCAAAATTAAGTACCGGTACTTTCGATGGATTCGGCGGTAACTTTGTAGAAGTTCATTTCAATATAAAAATTAAAAATAACTAATTATTCCATGTATTGTGTTACTAACAGTGACACGTATTTCGCATCTTTCAGAGACATCTTCAGACTATTAAAATACGCGGAGTAATCAAAGTTTTTTTTTTTATATTTAAGTTCCGGTTCTACAATGTTCTACACGGTTTATGTGACGTTTTAACGGGTAAGAGTCGTAGTACGAATAGCAATTTTTTTCAATCGATTTTTGTTTTAAAGCACGGTTGTTCATGATGTCTAAACATTTTCTCCCACTCTTCCGATCCCTATATAATGAAGCGTAAAGAGAGCGATTAGTTAACCACTAGTCCTGTCCTTGCTATATCATTATTTACTTACTACTCTCTTTGAAAAAGAGACATTTAGCAACTCGGAAACAAACAGCTCCCGTAGAAAAAAAATCTGTTGAAATGCTTCTATCAAGATGCCATATTTTCCAAATTAGGAGTGGACATGAATTTAAAAAAAAACAGTAAAATGGTGCGACATATGACGAGACTTACATACCAAGATGAAATTCATAAAGAATCTACGGCTCTTAAGCTGTCCATTAAATTAATAAAAACACAATATTCCTTTGTACTTTATTCCACTTTATTTAAAAGGTCAAGACCGGTTTCGCTGATTGCGAGCATTGTCAACTGATAAAGTGGAATAAAGTACAAAGGAATATTGTGATTTAATTAATATAATGCCTTTTCACCAAGTATTGACAGTGAAAATAGGGTAAAATATCAAGGTATTTCAGTTCTACAGTTTTTAAAAAGTTAAAGGTTGATAGCTATTTCGGCCTACGCCATCGTCAGAACCATGCTTTAAACGTACATTTACCTGGCTATATATACTGTCTAAGAAGAGATACACAATGCATCATATTATTCACTCTAACATACTAATTCAAATTCTAATTACAATATTGCACTTATTAACTGTGATTTTAGTGTTACAAAGAAAGATAAGCAGTCTGGGTTTTTAAAAACATTAATTAGAATACTTTAAACTGATATTTATTATTAATTATGCTACATTAAATTTATTAACTATGGCTTAAGTGATTTGAAAAACAATAAGCAATGTGGGATTTTCCACAAGTAAATTAGGAAAAAATATATTGATATTTATTATTGATTACATTAAGGGTTTTAACAACGGCGATGGATTAATAATGGTTTGCTCATTTAAGATGTTTTGTTTATGTCTGGTAATTTCAAGTTGTTCTAGTAAATTTAGTTTTTGACCCTTATGACAAAGATGCAGAACGGTTGGAACTAAACTTAAACTAATGTCATGAGACTCGGTCAAAAAATGATTTGCAAATTGTGAGTCAGATTTGTTATTTTTAAAAGATCAAATCAATAAATAAATTGACAGTGAACACTGTAAAACTGTGCATTTAAATTTAAAAAAATAATAAATTATGTTGACATTTTGATTTTGCTTGAGAGTGTTTCAAAACTGAAAAACCGGTATTTTTGTTGAAAAATAACTAAATACCCGGAACTAACTTTCAGTACTTTCGGTAGGTATAGCAATCTCCAATCGCGAAAAATAAAAGTGTATGGGCGTAATGTGAAATATTTTTTAAATTATATCAAAACACGCGAAAGAAGAAATTGTGAATAGTCATAACCTAAAACAGGTGTCAACATAATATATTTTTAAATTTTTCATTTTGAATTTATTTGAATGATACGCCCTTTTACTTTTATAATGTACTATTTTTTTTAATCCATGTCCGCTGTTTGTTATTCAATTGTTTAACTCCTCTTATTTTTTTAAGAGAGTATGGATAGAAATAGTAGAGTTAGGACAGGACTAGTGGTTAGCTAATCACTCTTGCTATTTTAGGATTAGAAGGGTGAGAAGGATTTTTTAAATATATCAAACATCCTTCACTTCGAACAGAAATCTATAAATCGATTGATAAAATTCTGTTCGTACTGGGAATCGAACCCATAAAATGCGTCGTGGAAGCCAACGACGTTGACCATTGCGCTATGGACCCGATAACTAAGCATATACCAAATAAAAATCTTAAATTTCAATTGAAAATTTTCAGAGTTATTTTATCAAGTATTATTGAAATACAGCTCAACTCATTTGTCATAGACCCATGAAAGTATCTCAAAATAAATTTTCTACGAAAACTGATTGTTATCCAAATACCAAATTTCTCTTTTCTTTTCGAAGAGAATAGAGATAGCAAGAATACGGATAAGTTAGGACAGGTTAGGTCAGGGACTACCAACCTTTTTGGACGTTAGAGCGCAATCTGAAATATTGGCAGAGCGGCGGCATTTTTTGAAAATCTCAAAACCTAGGAATTTATCGCTTTCCCCAAAATATCTCAGAAACTCGTTTTTTTTAGCTCACCGAGGAATTTAAAATCCTTAATTTCCTATACTTTTTCAACAAAATATTGGAAAGGAAAAATACTAATTTAAAGATTTTTTTCTTTTGTTACAAACAATTACCAACCTTACCCCCCCCTCTCTTTAGATATATTTTTAGGTTGTTGGCGGTGCGGTCCGTAACAATTATTGAATTTTCTGTTTCAGTCCGCTACGAAATAATGTTGCTCATCACTGATCTTTACCATTAGCAGTGGGAAAGATTAAATTAAATTTGCCACATGAAAATAAAAAAAACTTCGTTTAAGTTTCGATAAAATTTTATTAAATAGTAAAAAGTCGAATTGTTGAGAATCCGTGACTGCAGAAAGGACGGAATTCTTTAATGTAGTCGTTTGGAGAACAGTCCGAAGATTGCGAGCGATAGCATTGTTATCGTAATTTCAGCAACATTCTTACTTTTATAGCCTTTTCTAATTGGCGTATTACTAGAGTAATTAGTGAAACGAATTAGGCCAAAGGTCAATTAATTTCTTGTTACCCAGTATTATAAAGCAGTACTGTGGAGAGGTTCATAAAAAAAATAAGCAGAGAAGTGCAAAAATAGTTCCTGACAAGGGGCTCGCTTTAAGACGAACTTGGGACAAATTGCACGTCGATCTTTTAATATAAATAGTAAAAAACTAATTTTGATGAATTCGGCAATGACTTTGTGGAAGTTATTTAAAAAAAAATATAGCTGGCGTGCTAGGTAAAGACGTACTTTTTCTACGGCAGCCAAAAGGTTAAGAAACACAATCAGACATAACATCGCAAGGTTTACAAAAAAACCTGATGATTCTTCACAAAGAAGTGAAAGACGCGTCACGTTTTGTAGCACGACAAGTAGAATAACAATGTTATCAAATCTAGTTTTATATTTATAGCAATGTAATTAATTAACGTTAAAATTTATAATGCATATAATAATTTGTTTAATTTTTTTTAATCCATGTCCATGTCCCAACGTGGAGCATATGGTCTCCTAATGGACGTATCTCAACAGAAGTTTTTTCTACGAAAACTGTTTGTTACTCAGTCACTCAACCTCACTTTTTTCAAAGTGAGTAGTAAGGAAAGAAGGATTAGGCTATAACAGGACTAGTGGTTGGCTAATCGCTATTGCTACACCCAGTTGTTAAAGGATCAGAAGGATGGGAGGAGAATTTAATTGGGGGAATTGCAGCGAATATTTCAAGTCAGCGCGTAATTCGGAGAAGGGTAATTGGGGGTTCCACTGTATTGATATAAAATCATAAAAGTGTTGTGAATTATAATAGTCATATTACCTTCAATGTATTAGAAGATTTGTATTTTTTTAATTTTAGATGTTTTTGTTTCTAGTCTCCTTCCTACTCAATTATAACAACGGGATGAAAACAAAGATTATTTTGTATACAAGCTATTATCCTAATACCACCCCCTTATTTTTAACTTGTTTAAAATTGAAAGTTAGACAACTAATTTAAAAGTTTACATGGTAAAGCAGGAAGCTGCTATGTTTTGGTAAGTGGTAAACAACCAACGTTTTAAATCTTTTGCATTAGTAGGGGTTTCAAAACTCTTGGATACGATGTCTGTTTGAGTGCCCCTGAATATGAATTTTTATGTGATTATCACCTTTGAAATCGTGATGACTTCTCCATACTAATAATATTTTTTAAATATACAGTGGAACCTCTCATAACGAGTTTAATTCGTTCCAGAATCTTACTCATTATGTGAAACACTCGTTAAGCGAAACTATTTTCCCCATATAAAACAATGTAAAATACAATAATGCGTTTCATGCCGGAAAAAAATCAATTTTTATATTTTTAACGTGTATTAAAGTAAAAAATAAAATGCTTAATACTTATAAATAATTTTTAAGAAGCGTAACAACTTGGAAAGCGAAAAACAATGCAACTCCATAAGCTTTTCGGTGGTCAGCTCTTGTCTGAACTCTTTCACAATCTCATAAATTTTGTTGTTATCCACCTCCAGTACCATCAGCCCAAAGATACAATCTCGTTAACTGTAGACTTAACAGGTACTGTTTTAAACCCCTCAAAATCACATTCGACAACGCTCCTTGGCAAAGCTTCTTCAAAGCTGAAGTGAGGGTTACCTTGGTAACCCCTTCCCACGCCTTGTCAATCATCTTGAGACAAGCAACGATGTGAAAGTGATCTTTGCAAAACTCGTTTCTCGTTATGCGAAATGTCGCTCGTTAAAGGAGCATTTTTTTCCCAGTCTGTTTTCTCGTTATGCGAATTAATTTTTATAAGAGAGGCTTGTTATAAGAGGTTTCACTGTGTTTCGTAACCCCATAACCTTGGATGCTAAATTGACTTTTATTATCAGTACACTGGTAGTGGAAATGCCTTTTTTAACACCTCCATGCCCATAATGCAATCGTAAATAGTTGAGCCATTAAGTCATTCAATATTTCTCTAAATATTGTCAAAAAGTATTTATCATTCTAGGTATTCTACCATATATACATTTTTAAAATTATTTTTTAGCTGCTAACTTAGGTTTAAATACTGTCAATAAACAGTGAAACTGAGATGCCATCGTGGTAGTGAACGTGATTTTTTAGGATGGCATGTTACGGGTTAATAATGTTGGCGAAAAATAAATTCAGTATTTTACAGCAGAAGTTTTCCAAAAGATCTGTAGACAGAGGGTTAAAAGTAAGCATGGAGTTACGTAATTAATTAGAATTTCGCGAAAACAAATATGGTCCCTTGAAGGGTGAGCCCAGCTGTGAAACAAAATATGATACGAGTTCTCATTTGTTCTAGTTACGCAAAATCTTTCGGAGCGTATCAGTATTAAAACCGTTTTTCATACTAATTTAGGCATGGCAACATTAAGATTGAAAATTCCGAGGAATAAAACTGTTTACATTGGACTGAACGGATGTGTATGTATATATTCACGGAGCAAATACTCAAACAATCGTATCATTCGGGAATTTAAAAGGAAGAGATATGACTGTTACCTATGTACTTTAGGCGAAATTCACATTAAACGCGTAGGCTGAAATTATGTAAAGGGTTATGCTAACTGAGTTCTACTGGGTCTTTCAATAGGGAAGCTCGAAATTTGTTAGGTTATAGCAGCCGTGTTGTTATAGTTAAATCTGTCAAATATGCTGTCAATTTCAAATTCGAATTGTTTGAATGGTGTTTTTTTTAATCCATGTCCGCTACCAATGTGGTGCAGATAGCCTTCTAATGAAGGTATCTCAACAGAAGTCTGTTACTCAGTCGCTCAACCTCACTTTTCTATAGAAATTAGTAGGTATAGAAGGACACACCTAGTAAGGACAGGACTAGTGATTTACTTATCGCTACGCCCAGCTATTTTAGGGTCAGAAGGGTGGGAGGGAATATTTAGACACCACAAAGTGAGTAGTAGGGAAGGAAAGATAAGGCTAGAACAAGATTAATCTCTATTGCTACACCCAATTATTAAAGAATCAGAATAATGGGAGGAGAAGAAATAATGTGAATTGACATCAAAATCACCCAGTCTTAGATCACAACTTTGAACTGAATAATTTTCAAATTCACTGTGATCTTACCGGGAATTGAACACAGACCTGCGTGATCAGTTGAGAAAGCTCTAACCAACTAGGCCACAGCAGGCGACAATGAATGCTGTACTCCTCCATTAATCTTGTCGTTAACGAACCAAGTTTCGCTTTTCGTCATCTTCACGTTTTTTCAAGTGCACAAATACACTTGAACTGATGCGAAACCCGAGTCGTTAACGATAAGATTAATGGAAGAGTACAGCATTCAGAAAATTCAAATTTGAAATTGAATTTCCATCAAGCAACTTCAGTCAAAATTATAAATTATGCTGTCAATTGATTAGTAGAGTACGGAAAATCACCATGGAAAGTTATCGCGTAGAACAACGTCTGCAAATCATCAAATTCAGCAAAAAGTCACTGCTTCGTTCGAGAAACGTTCTCCTCCGTTCTCCTTCGAAACCCTCCTGCCGAGTCAACTATTAGATGTTTGGTGGCTAAATTCGAGTCAACTGGTTCAGTAAATAGTTGAACAACAACCAGTACATCACCGAAAAGCAAGATCTGCTGAAAAAATTGCTGCTGTGCGTGAGAGTGTACTTGAAGCCCCAAGGCAGTCAATTTCTTTCCGTTCACAAGAACATGGCCTTTCTATGACTTCAACTTGGCAAATTTTGACGTCGGTACTTGGGTTTGCACCCGTTCAAAATTAAACCAACCCAGGAACATAAAGTTCTGGAGCAGTTGGAAGTTGACCCAAATTTCGCCAAAAAATCATCTTTAACGACGAGGCCTATTTTTGGATGAATGGATATGTCAAAAAGCAAAATTGACAGATTTGGGGCGATACCAATCCACACGAAATACATCCCGAGAAAGTCACTGTTTGGTGCGGAATTCGGTCTGGCGGAATCATCGATCCGTATTTCTTCCAAAACTGAACTGGCATCGCCATAACCGTCAACAGTAAACGTTACAGATCGATGATAAGCAACTTCTTGTTGCCTACAATGGATGATATGAATACCGATAACATATGGTTTCAACAGGACGGCTCTACGTGCCACACAGCACATGCCACGATAGACATTCTGCACGAGCGAGCGTTCTTATTGAAAGACCCTTTATTTAACTTCTGGATCTGGCAGGCGTATGTTTTAGTTAGTGGCGATGTCCGATTTAGTTTAGTCTGAATATCGAAGACATTGCTAAATGTTTAAATATGTCCGTCCCTAACAACGGTATAATAAAAATAAACATAAGTACTTAGACATTTTAAGTCTCTTTATAATCTGCGTTGTTGAATTCACAACTGTTATGTGTTTGGAATAGTGCTCTTGTTTGCTTTTAATGGTCGAAATTGGAGATGAGTTTTTTTTGCGTTTAGTTGAGGGTAAGTGTCTATAGCGAAAGCTAAAATTTAAGACAGTTTTTTAAATGTTCTACTTACAAACATTCGTTTAATTGATATAATCTAGCTTAATATGTTTTTCAAATCATCCCAGCTTAGTAAAATATTTCTTATTATTATCTAATATATAAAAATGTATTTTTGTTTGTTCGTATTCAATGCGATGCCACACCGCTAACCCGATTGCAATAAAACGTTGTCCAACTTTTTGCTTTCACTTCCGGGATGGTTATAGGCATAGTAAAATTAACTTGCAGTAGGTCTTATATATAAAAATCAATGTTTGAATGTCTACCGTTCATGCAATTCGACTTTCAACCGTTGACTGACGATCAAACAGCATTCCGACAATTCAAATTTGACGTTTTATTGTGTGTATTAAAAATAAAAAAATCGAATATTTCAAATCTGTCAAATCATGTGGTCTACATTTTGACATTACGTTCAAATGTGTTCCATGCATTAGGTGTTATTGTTTATTTCTATTCTATGCGTTGCAACACCGCTCATCTGATTGCAAAAAAACTTTGAGAAACTTTTTGCTTGCACTTGCGCAAAGTTTATAGGCGTATTAAAAAAAAACTTACAGTAGGTCTTATATATAAAAATAAATGTTTGTTTGTCTGCCATACCGTTCATGCAACTTGCGCGAAGATTATAGGCGAAGTACAAATAAATTACAATAGGTGGCGCGTGTGTCGTACCATAAAACATCGGCAGCGAACGTCAAACAGACAGAAAAAGAAGACATACACTTCAATAACTCAATTCAAACACAAACACTGTCTTTCTTTGAGTATCGTTGCAACGCTTGCCGGGGACCGGCTAGTATTGTTATAAAATTTGTCTGTGAAAAATGAACAGGGAGTCAGTGGCGTGCTTAAGCAGAGACCTAATATTATTTTCGATACAAAATCGCATCTCAACCAAAACACACTATTTATTTTTAAAGAAATTATTGAACGTTAAAAAATCATTGTTAATGATTTTTCCTTATAATAAATAGGTGCCGCTGTAGACCGTGACGCTCAAGTAGGTGGTTGGTGGATTGTATAAAAACAGCCTCTATTTTTATTTTAAAAAATCGAATCCTAGATATGCTACAGTCAAGGTGTTAATATCTTATCAAGGAATTGGGTTTTGTAATAGCTGAAGTTATACGAAATGTGCCCGAAGTTTGCAGCAAACGTGAGGAATGTTTGAAGAATCTTTATAAATGTAGGATTTAATAGTAGTTCACAATGTCTCATCGAGATATGAAAACTTATTCTGCTGCCTCACTCGGGTAAGCTTTTAAACGAGAAAACTTTTATTGTGGTGGTTGGTAGTCCTCGGCGGGAGGGAGGCCTTTAATATTATACACGAAATGCGGTAAACTCGTCTAGGTGATACTTGACATTATCATATTGCCATAAAAGTAACTTGTTTCTCCCGGGTAATGTATATATTTAATTTAAACAGTTTTAGAACCGGCGGCAGTGGAATGTTGTTTATTTATTGTTAAAGTTTTGGAAACAGTAAACTAACGTGAGATAAAATGTTAGTATTCTTTAATGTTAGTAAAAACACAATATTCCTTTGTACTTCATTCCACTTTATTTAATATGTCAAGACCGGTTTCGCTCATTACGAGTATCGTCAACTGGTCAGAAATATAACTTAACAATATGCTATTTATACAAAAATGAACAGTTATAAACAACAATTGGCATTGAAACGAAATTACCAATTACATTACAAGTGATTTTAAAATAACACAAAATATCTAACATATAATTAAAAAGTCATCTCAGATTAATAAATTTAGAATGGCGATTGAAAGTAATTACAAATATAATTAAAATTTGGGAAATTTTTGACAAAGTGATAAAATGCTACATTAATAAAGTGAATATGCTTAATGATAGTTTCCTGTTTTTCCCAGCTTCCAAGTAGTTGGTGTGTGTACATACTTAAACAAAATCGACAGCCAAGAAGATTCTGAAAAATAAATTTTTCAAAGACCATATCAATTCTAACAAAAGAAATATATATTCTTTAATGTGTTATCAAGCTAAACTTCTTTTGTTCAATTTTGATGACTATGTGATTTTTTTTATCCAGTCAAAACTAGGGGTGGAATCGGCGAGGGATTGGTTTACAGGTCAATAGTCATCATTTTTTTTTGCTTTAACACTAAGTCATCGGTTGGATATGATAGTCATGAGAGAGAGTAGTCCTGATCATATTAAATCGGCGGTCGAGGAACCGGGGTAAATTACCCCAAATGAGGTAATAAGGAATTTTTTAAAAACCTGAAGGGAGAAAGTTTTCAATTAAATTTTGTTTGTTCCAATATGAGAATTTTATTTTGTAAAAATATTTAAAAATGTTTAATTTCAATTTACATTGATTGTCTCCTTTTCAAAATGAAGGGGTAATATCGACTTACGCAAAAATATTTTGGGGTAATGTTTAAAAAAGTTCCCCGACCACTATATTAAATAAATGTAGAATTAATTGAAAATAGTATTTTATTTTTTGAATGTAAAACCTTTTCATCATGGTTCTCATATATATGTTAAAAGCTTTTATTCAAAGCACTATCATCGGAAAAAGTTGTTAAAATATCATAGATATTTACAATTCTTTCCCAACTCAGTAATTATTATTGTTTTATCAATTTTCGCATTTTTCGGATCAGAATTTTTAATAAATGGTCAGAATATATCGGTCAGAAAAAATAGTCATAATTTAAATGAAATTAAAAAAAACCTAACCTTACCTAACCTGACCTACTAACCAAAATTGTTATTAAATATTCTGACCGCTTAAAATTTTTATTCTGACCAAAAATTGATTTAAATTCTGACCATTTAGTTTGTTTCCATTGTTTACTAGATATAATAAAAGTCAGTCAAAGAAATTAACGATATCATTAAATGTTTTATTAAAATATCATACTTTACCAGAATTATTTGCTTTCATATCGACTGTGGAAAGGAAAAAAGACGTAACACACAGTTTTTTCAAAACAGCTTTTTTTCGATAATCACAATGTTTCCAACTTGATACACGTTCTATCAAAAAGATGTATGCTGCAAATGCTGAATTAGTATCTAAATTTAGCTTCTAAGTTTTAAAAAAGATGGGCTTGTAAAAATTGAAACCAAGAACAAAGACTGAAAAAAAGGTTTTTCCCATAAAAAATCTTAAATTAACAGTAGATTATGTCAATTCAACACCAGTTTATAAGTCTCCGCGCACTTCAAGGTTGTGTTTATTTAATAATTTACGCATGTCCGAAAAACATAAAAACAAGTTTTTTGTTTCTCCTGTAAAATTTGCTATGCGTGATTTACGTCCTTTTTCCTTTCCACAGTCGATATGAAAGATAATTATTTAGAAATATTCTGTTCATGCTGAAAAGGTTGACAACATTTACTTTGTCCTTGTATTATCCTATGTTATAGCTGTACAGACAAAGCTTCTTTACGACTAATTCATGATCAAAGAACGAGAAAACAATATTATTAACGGTAGAAATATTAGCTCACCTCACACTGGGCCCATTAGAATGTCTTTGTTGACCCTGCGGTCTCCCACTCGACCATTAGTGTATCTTTGACTACATCTGGTTGCCCCCTACCCGCACGTTAACGTTCCCTAACTACCCCCTCGCTGCCAGACACTACCCATTGATGTATATAAACTTCCCCCGTGTTACTTTATATTTCTCATTGATGTATCCGGTACCTTTCCACCCACCACTCACTATCTCATTGATGTTTCTTCAACTGCTCTCCAGTTCTCACTTACTTTGGTGTACCTTTTTGGCCAGTGGGGTAGATTGCTCAAAGACCTTTGTCAATTATTCCACAATTTTAACCGTGTGGTAGTGGCGTGAGATGGATATTTTAAAAGCTCAGTACATACTTGCGGAAGTAGTGAACGATTTTCGAAGAGAATCGAATTTAGTTTGCTAATGGGTAAATTCCCCTACACAAAGAAGTATTTAGTTAAAAATAAATTATCTAATGAAGCTGTTTTATAATCAGTATGTAATTTTCAGATCTATAGAAGATTATTATATCAACTGTGGAAAGGAAAAAGGACGTAACCTTCAGTTTTTCCAAAACAGATTTTTTTCAATAATCACAATGTATACAATATGACACACGTTATATCAAAAGGATGGAAGTTAGAAATGCCGAATTTGTATCAAAATTTACCTTTTAAGGTTGAAAAAAAGAAAGGCTTGTAAAAATTGCAATCAGGAAAAAAAAAACCTAAAATGGTTTTTCTTGGACAATTTATTAAATTAATATTAGGTTAAGTCAATAAAAAAACCAGTTTATCTATCACCATGGACTTAAGGATTATGTATATTTTATAATTTGCTTTTAGCCAAAATTCATCAAAAAACTTTATTGTGTTTCCTGTAAAATTTTATATGTGTGGGTTATGGATTTGATATGGAAGGGTTCAAAAGTAATTTTGACATTTATGCTCGGTTAGTATTATAATATGTCGTGATCTTACTTTGAAAAGGTTCTATTTGCACTTTACCATGTTTTGAGATACGAGCGTTTGAATATTTAACTGGTCATATTTTGAAATTGAAAAGAAAAAATGCACTTTTAATGATGAGCAAGTATAAACATAATTATTTTACTAATTTTAAGCAAAATTTATTTAATTTAAACCCTATATATCTGGAGATAATAAGTGCTTAAAACTGTAATAAGAACATAAAAATAAAAAAAGATTTTTAGTACTTTTTCAACTTAAATTTTTATTTGATCAGGACCGGTTTCGCTCCGCACAAGCATTATCAACTGATAAAGAAAATAAATTAAACAGTGCTATTTATACAAGTTAAATTGAAATAAAAAGGTGTAAGAAATTACTAACAATTAAAAGGATTTACAAATAACATTATAATTACACAAAATTAAAATGCTTAATACCTATAACATACAATGAAGAAATCATCAATAATAAGTGGCAAATTATGTCAATTATAAACACAATTAAGATTTGGGAAATATTTTAAATAAAATGAAACTACATTACCAAAGTGAAAGTTAAAAAAATTCCCAAATTTTAATTGTGTTTATAATTGACATCATATATCACTGTTTAATTTATTTTCCTTACCAGTTGATAATGCTCGTGAGGAGCGAAAAAGGTCCTGATCAAATAAAATTTTAAGTGGAAAAAGTACTAAAAATCTTTTAATATTTTTATTATAATGCCATTCCACCAAGTATTGACTGTGAACACCTTAAAACTGTAGTAAGAACCTTTTTGCTCTGAACTGACAACATTAATTGAGTTTGAAAAGGTTGTAACGTCCAGTTGAACTATCTACACTCGGTCTGTTGTATGCGTTTGACAGTTGCCACCTACCGATCGATTGTCTAAGCTGAATTTTGTCGCAACTTCGTTCAAAAGATTTAAGTTTTATAATAATATACTGTTACTAGTTGTAATACTGTAAGACGAATGTTGTTTATAAATCAATTATAAAAAGTCCTATTGTTTCTTAGAAGCTTGTAAAACTACTGTATGAAAGAAGTAGATAGAACTCTTGAATCCTGCTAACTTTTTTGTTTACAAATGCATGACGCTGAAATTAATATATATCGACTGTGGAAAGGAAAAAGGACGTCACCCAGACAAATAAAATTTTACAGGAGGCGCAAAAAACGTGTTTTGATGATTTTAGGCCATATTCAAATTATGAATTATACACATCCTTGAAGTGCACGGAAGTTTCTAAACTGGAGTTTAATTGACATAATCTAATATTAATTTAAAAAAATGTCTAGGAAAAACCTTTATTTCAGTCTTTTTTCTTGATTTTAATGTTTTACAAGGTCATATTTTTCAACATTAAATTATAAATTTAGATACTAATTCGGCATTTGCAGCTTGCATTCTTTTGATAGAACGTGTATCAAGTTTAATACATTGTGACTATAAAAAAAACCTGTTACGTTCTTTTTCATTTCCACAGTCGATATTGGTGATTGTGGCAAATACAACATTTTCCGACCAAAAAGTCATTTTATGCCAAAATATCAGTTAGAACCTTTTCAAAATAAGGTAACGATGTGTGTCTTCATTGTAAAAATAAAACTAGATTTATTACCGGGCTTTGCCTAGAATTTAAATTCTCAGAGTCTCCTTGACTCATAGCTGTGGAAAGGAAACGACGTAGTAAGATGAATATAGGGTATAGGCACGCTTATCCGGATATGTTCAGCACAATAAACGATGTAAATTTCATGACCCCCGGCTTAGAGTTTGAATAACATACAAATACAAATATTTTCTATTTGTATACTAGAGATATAAAAGTAATATTAAAGTTGTTGCATTATAAAAAAAAAAAAAACAACTCTGTAACCTCAGTAATCTTATATATCGAAAGGAAAAAGGACGTAACCCACAGTTTTCTTTCGATAATCACTATGCATCCAACTTGACACACATTCTGTCAAAAGGATGTAAGCTGAAAATGTCGAATTAGTATCTAAATTTAGCTTTTAAGTTTGAAAAAAGATGGGCGTGTAAAAATTGAAACCATGAAAAAAAAACTGAAAACAATGTTTTTCCAAGATAATTGTTTAAATTATTATTAGATTATATCGATTAAACACCAGATTAGAAGTCTCCGTACACTTTAAGGTTGTGTTTATTTCATAATTTGCATATGGCCCAAAATCATCAAAACACGTTTTTTGTGCCTCCTGTATAATTTGCCATCTATGGGTTACGTCCTTTTTCCTTTCCACACTCGACATGTATATATAAAAATAAATGTTTGTTTGTTCGTACTTTATGCGTTGCCACACCGCTCATCCGATTGTAATTAAGCATTGACAAAGTTTTTGCTTGCACTTCCGAGAAGGTTACATTAACTTAAAATAGATGGCGCGTGAGTCGTACCATAGACAATCGGCAACAAACGTTAAATGTTAAACAAACAGAAAAAGAAAACATGTACTTCAATAAACACAATTAAAACACTTTCTTTCTTTGATTGACATTACAACGGTTGACGGGAACCGGCTAGTGTAATATAAAAGAGGATATGTTAAAAGGTAAAGAGCGAGTAGAAAAAAGTACAGTATTTATGTGATAATTGTAATTAACTTGAAGTAATAAATATGACACTCGTTTAATATAATGCAATTCCAAATAGGACCGTATGTATACCCAAACAAATCTAAAAAGAATCTCTCGAAAAAAGAGCAACATGATTTTGAAACGCCACGTTGTCACGTTGATGGAAATTCAAGCAAAAGCAGAACTTCAAGGAGTAGCAGTAAACATACTACGGAGTAGAATAATTGGTAATTTCTTAGCATTAAGTTCAATAAAAAGTCAGAATTTTGACAAATGTATTTCCGTGTTGTGAACCGTGACCTAAAAAGTCTTCTCTTCTCCACTCAATCTTCCGCTTTCCTACGTCGATCACCGACCTCCAGTACTAATAAGTCCTGTGACACCTCGTTCTCCAGTAGTTGTGGTCAAAAACATGGATCGTTTTTTAGGTATACATTCATTCTTGTGATATATATATATATATTTTCTCTTAGAGTCTTAATGAATCTGACATCGTCTAGCTCATAGTTGTGCCAACATCGCCATATACCGTCGTCAAAGTCATGGCCGAAAGCATTTTGCAGGATCTTGTACTCAAAACTTCTGATACTCCTTACAGCTTAGCGTTTAGACTTCTTATCTGTATGCTCTTAGATGTTTGAAGAGGAGAACACTTTTATACATTTAAAAAAAAATGTTTCTCATTTCAAGTTTTATTTTGTCAATAAAACTGAGGAATATGTTGTGTATGAAGGTAATAAAATCTTTTATGGCAACAATCATTGTCACTTCTCAGTTTTCTTTTGCTGTTAGTTGCATGACTAGAAGTAGCCCAAATTCACCTTGAACATAAGTTTTTACGACACATTCTACACATTTCTCAAAACTTCATTTAAATATACGGTATTATATTTGACATAAAAGAAAAAAAAACCGCCATTTCGCGTGTCTCTGATGCGATGTAACAAGATGGCCGGGCACGCCATTTGCTTGAAGTTTGCTTGCTCGGCTGTAAATGGTAATGTGTTTTCTGACAGTTCCCTTCTTTACCGACCGTGCTGGGTCGGGCCAGCTGATTAGTTCAAATCAGGTGCGCTGAACGTGAGGCGCTAAAAGTGAACGGCCTGTTTTACAAAATGACGGCACGAGGAAAAATTGATTGACTTGAGATGTTCAGTTTGCCGGGCCGAACACCCCTGTCAAATTTGTGTCACGAGCGAAAGATATTTTTTGCTGAGACAAGTTATAGCTAAAGGGGGCAATTTATACACAAAATATTCTCAAGGCTAGTTCATATTAAATTCGTTTACGAAAGGATCATATATCTACATTATCATTTTAGTATTAAGCTTAAAATAAAACGAGTTTTAGAACATGGCCTATACAAGTAGTCAATTGTATTAACTTTTCCGGTTCTAAGCTCAAGAAATGCGACCCCGATTCCCACATTTTCTTAAATATCTATTTTAATATGGGTGACACAATGTTTAAAATTAAAGTATTCTTATATCATAGTTTTTTGGACTTTTTGTAGTTTATATAAACACGCGATAATGCGATAACGAGATAAGCGCCTGCTAATCAGCGATTGTTCGTAAGATAACTAAGCTGAACGTCGCTGAACGCGTCAGTTGCAAATTAATATTTGTATTTGAATGATGACTTTTTTACGCGCAACGTAAAATATGATAATTTATTAAAAAAACACGGATTTTTATAAAAAAATGAATGAGGAATGATGCAGAGAGATATTTTAAAACCCTAAGACTATTTTTTTTTTGAAATTCATAAGAATAAGACCAATAATGAGGAAACCACTGGGGTCCCTAATCGACCCCCATCGGCAGAGAAGTATTTTTATAGTCTCCGAGCCGCGAGAGTTAAAAAAATATATTTGGTTATAGATTTTGAAATCATGGGATTTTCAAACAATTTCATCTAATTTTCAAGCCCCTATAACCAGCTTGGGAGCTTTTTTCTTTAGCTCTTCCAAAAATTTTTGAATCCAAATCGCAGGAATTTACGGATTTACAGAAAATAGCAGCGTGTGGTCTTTTTTAAGCTCTTCCGTGTTTCGTTTTTTCGAGAGTACCAATCCCGGGATTTCCAGATCCCAGACTTGGATAACCTAAGGACTAGTAGTAAGCTAATCGCTCTCGCTAAGACACGATATTTTAAAAATAAGGTTGGTGGGAAGAGGGAATTCAAGACATCACATCCATCTATGCCATCGGACAGAAATTTATAAATCAATTGCAAATCAATTTATAAAAACTGTCCGTACTGGAATTCAAACCTATGACCTACGTAACCGAAGCCAACGACGTTCACCACTCGAATGTATGCCAATAAATGCTTTTTTGGCAAACTAGTATAATACAGTGGAACCCTCTATTACACTACCCCGAATTGTGCGCAGGCTTTAAACATTCGACGCAAAACCCCCAATTGCACTGTCGCATTCGATTATCGTTGCTACGAGACGGTCGCTGTGCGGCGCATACAGTCAAATATTGGCTAGTGTCTGTGTATTCAACACGTGCTAGGATATACACGTATAGCCAGGCGAATGTCTATGAGTTGGATTTTGGCGCGCTTTGCATTTTATCACTTACTTATATTTCGTTCATATTTTTTTTTGCTACTACTACTAAGGAAAGCTTAGTTTTGCATTTTTTGCGGAAAAAACAAAATCCATAATTTTGTATGA
Organism: Himalopsyche anomala; assembly: GCA_031772345.1. Classification (NCBI taxonomy): domain Eukaryota; kingdom Metazoa; phylum Arthropoda; class Insecta; order Trichoptera; family Rhyacophilidae; genus Himalopsyche; species Himalopsyche anomala. The sequence continues at coordinate 23,427,288 of CM062834.1, read as the reverse complement.
GATTCACTCCCCCAATTACACTACCCCGAATTACACTGTCCCGAATTTCGTGTAAATGGGGGTTTTATTGTAAATGAAAAAAAAAACTGTTTTATTCCCGACAAAGAATTGATATCAAAGAATTTCTTTGGAAATTGAACATTTTTTTATCAGTTTTATATTTCTGCCAAGCGAGTCACTATTTCAAATATAGAAGGCCTAGTTTTTGTTTTTAATCTACTGCTCACTCTAAAGCGAAATTTGAGATTCTAAAAATGGTTGCCGACCCTTGCTAAATATAGGCAAGAGTCTGCTCCACCGAATCTCATGAAATATGGATGATATCGGGAGTGAGAGAGTAGCTCCAGTTTTAGACCGGACGGTTATTTAGTGTCACTTAGGCCCACCGCCCGATACGGATTGGACATTACTTTCTGGAGCTATTACCGGGAAAGTGTGTTTCCCGTGCGGTCGTTACCTCTAATTAATAATCCATAGTACGCCACTGATTTTTTTTCTGCTAGGTGATTCGTATCAATTAATATCGGTATTAGCGGGCAACCTTTTTTTTCCACGATAGAGATTTCGTTAATTAGTACATATCAACTGTGGAAAAGAAAAATGACGTAACCCACACATAACGCGCAAATAACGTGTTTTGATGATTTTGGGCCATATGCAAATTATGAAATATACACAACCTCGAAGTACACGGAGACTTCTAAGCTGGTGTTTAATTGACATAGTTTAATATTAATTAAAGAAAATGTCTAGGAAAAACCTTTATTTCAGTCTTTTTTCTTGGTTTTAATTTTTTACAAGGTCATCTTTTTCAAACATAAAAGCTAAATTTAGATACTAATTCGGCATTTGCAGCTTGCATCCTTTTGATATAACTTGTATCAAGATGTGATACATTGTGATTATAGAAAAAAGCTGTTTTGAAAAAACTGTGGGTTACGTCCTTTTTACTTTCCACAGTCGATATAAATAAATCGATGGCCATACGTTGACAACACGTAAGAGCCAAAAAACTGTATAAATAAATAAGTACTTGGGAAATCAACTTAAATGAAAGACAATTTGGAGTAAAATAATTATAATTATGTATATTCAAAATAATCTATAGAGTAGAGTATATAGCCTCCTAATTGAGGTATCTCAACAGATTTTTTTTCCAACGAGAGTAGTAGGGATAGAAGGATAAGGCTAGGATAGAACAAGTGGTTAACTAATCGCTCCCACTTGAAAAACTTGTTTATAAACATGATGTTGAAATATTTCAACTATCAAAATGTTTTTATTTTATTTTAAAACCCACAGATTATTCAAACAGCTATTGCTCAAACAGGTTCGATAATCACAATGTATTCAACTTGATACACGTTCTATCAAAAGGATGCAAGCTGTAAATGCCGAATTATTATCTGAATTTAGCTTTTAAGTTTGAAAAAGATGACCTTGTAAAATATTAAAACCAAGAAAAAAAACTGAAATAAACGTTATTTCTAGACAATTTCTTTAATTAATATTAGATAATGTCAGTTAAACACCAGTTTAGAAGTCTCCGTGCACTTCAAGGTTGTATATAATTCATAATTTGCATATGGCACAAAATTATCAAAACACGTTTTTTGCGTCTCCTGTAAAATTTGATATTTGTGGGTTACGTCCTTTTCCCTTTCGACAGTCGATATTATGGTTTTTTTTTATTTTTCAGTAGAATAGTAAAATACAAATTCACGGGATAAGATTTGAAAAAGACCATCGGCATATTTTATGAAAAAGTCATTCTTTCTTCACTAAAAAAGATTTAAAAACTAAAATATAAAATTATTTTACTAAAAGTATTTTTTAAGTCGAATTAAAATGTTTTATGAATAGAATAGAAGAGAAAAAATATGAAAAGCAACAGACAACGCTTTTAAAATTTAGCAAAAAATGTTTTGTTATTAAAAATATAAAAAATACTACTTTAACAAAGGTATAATCGTTTCAATACAAAACAAAATTTTAATGAGCGTATTTCCGAGAAAAAATAACATAAATAGTCCGAAATCCAAACAAACTTTTAAAGAATGTAAAAGTTTCCCTTTTTAATACCTGTTCAACATTCATTTAGGTTTACCGGAGAGGGTTGTAGGGGGTAAAATTTTTCGTAAAATATTAACTAACCGCAAAAAGTAAAAAAAAAAACTCAAGTTTATTTAAAACGTCTTTCCAACGTAAAAAATGTTGGTTACGTGTTGAGCGTGACGTGTATAAGAGGTACAACTTTTAAATCGTCAATACACTGGCAAAAAGCTTTAATTCATGAGCCGTCTATTTTGAGTTATGAATAAGGCATCAAATCCGGGATCCTTTTAGTGATCCCGTAATCTCAGGATTGAAAATCGAACAAACAACATTAAATTTGGGATTGAGAAATTTTAGATTTTGCGATTTTGTAATCCTTGGATTTTTGTCAATTTCAAAATCCCAGAATTTTTCAGAATTTTCAAAATTAAAAGAAGCAAGACTTTGTTTTTAGCTTTTCCCAGAATTTAGAATTTCAAATCCTAGGAATTTACGGAATTGTCAAAATACAAAAATCTCAACATTTTTCAATACCGAAATCCCGGTATAAGTACTGTCACAATCCTGGGATTTTGGCATTACGAAATTGAACGAGATCCCGAAATCAGACGCCCTAGTTATTAATGAAGATACAGTGGAACCCCCAATAACACTACCCCGAATTACGCGCTGGCTTGAAATATTCGCCGCAAATCCCACAATTGCACGGTCGCATTCCATTGTCGTTGCTACGAGATGGTCGTCTGTGCCACGCATACAGTCAAATGTTGGCTAGCGTCTGTGTATTCAACACGTGCCAGGCTATACACGGGCGACTGTCTATGAGTGGGATTTTGGCGTACTTTGCATTTTATCACTTAGTAACTAAATATTTCGTCAATTTTTTTTTTTGGAAAACTAAGGGAAAACATAGTTTTGCATTTTTTGTCGAAAGAACCAAATCCCTAATTTTGTATGAGATTCACACCCCCAATTACACTACCCCGAATTACACTGTTCATAACACATTCTGTGAACTGAAAAAAAAATCAACGTATTATACGTTTAGTTAATTCCTCTTAAAGTTAATAATGGCAAAACAACTGTAAATAACTTTAAATAAAAAATACTACTTCTTTTAGACAAAAGGTTTATCTTCCCTGCCTCTCATCATTTATTCCCTAATCAAATCTGTTATCAAAAGTTGTTTTATTACTGCTATTATTTAAATGCTTATTATTACCTAATTACTTTGTTAATTTTAATTGTTCTAAATTCATTTATTTTACCTTTGATTTTATTTTTTTATTATATTTATCGTTGCTAATCAAATTGCTATAAATATGAAGCCCGATTGTATTATTGAGGACATTTTATATTCGGTGTGATACAAGAAAAATAAAGTTTATTGAATAAAAAAAAAAAAATGTAATAAAGAATTGGTATTGAAAGGAATTGAAAAATGTACGTACAAAATATTTATAAGTGACCCTAAATTAACTAAAATAAAAATGTTTAATACATCTTAATGTAATTACAAAACTCATCAATAAGTAATTAAGCTAAAGTAGAAAAAAATGGTTAATTCAAACATAATTTAAATCTCGAAAATTTTTACATTTTTTTTTTTTTATAATATTTTTTTTATTCATGCCCGTTCGCAATGTGGAACATATGGCCTCCTAATGGAGGTATCCCAACATAAGTTTTTTAACAAGAACAGTTTGTTACTCAGTCATTCAAACTTACTTCCTTAGACAAGTGGTTGACTAATCGTTATTATTACACACAGTTATTTATGGATTGGAAGAATGGGAGGAGAAGAAAATAATGTGTAATGGCATCACAAACATCCAGTCTTCGATCGCAACTTTGAATTGAATAATTTTCAAATTCACTGTGATCTTACCGGAAATTGAACCCAGATCTGCGTGATCGGTGGAGCAATCTATAACTAACTGGGCCACTGCAGGCGACAAATATAAATGTAATAATTACATGAATACAATTAATAACTTAACTGCTTCCAAGTAATTCATTCAGAGTGAAACCGGTCTTGATCTTATTATCATAATAAAACTAAAAATTAATACAAATGTATATTTTATTTTTTTAATATAATTCCTTTCCATCCGCTAATTGACCCACCAGAAAAAAGTTTTATATATTGTTAACATAACGACTGTGGAAAGGAAAAAGGATGTAACCCTCAGATTTTCCAAAACAACTTTTTTTCGATAATCACAATGTATACAACTTGACACACGTTCTATCAAAAGGATGGAAGCTGAAAATGCCGAATTAGTATCTAAATTCAGCTTTTAAGGTTGAAAAAAGAAAGGCTTGTAAAAATTGCAACCAGGAAAAAAAGACCTAAAAAAAGTTTTTCTTGAACAATTTAGTAAATTAATACTAGGCTAATTCAATAAAAAAAACCACTTTATCAGTCGCCGTGTACTTCAGGGTTGTGTATATTTCATAATATTCTTTTAACTTAAGATCATCAAAAAATGTTTTTTTGTGTCTCCTGTAAAATTTGATATGTGTAGGTTACGTCCTTTTTCTTTTCCACAGTCGATAAGTAATTATTATTATTTTTTTTAACCATGTCCGCTCCCAATGTGGAGCATATGGACTCCTAATGGAGCTTATCTCAACAGAAGTGTTTCTACGAGAACTGCTTGTTACTCAGTTGCTTAACCTCTCTTTTTCCAAAGAGACTAGGGATATAAGGATAAGGCTAGGACAGTACTAGTGGTTAGCTAATCGCTCTTGATACGCCCCGTTCAAACCATAGGATGGGTGGGAGGGGGGAATTCAACACATCACATTCAAATTTCATTTAATCGGGTTCAAATCCCGGTACGGACAGTTTAATAAATTTATTTTTCAATCAATATTTCATATTTTTCCACCTGTGTGGTCGAGTGGTCAACGTCGTTGGCTACCGCTATGGAGGGCACGGGTTCGAATCCCAGTACGGGAAGTTTTATAAATTGATTTTTCAATCGATTTATGAATTTATATCCGAAGGCATGGATGTATGTGATGTGTTGAATTCCCATCTCCCACCCACCCTATCCTATGAACGGGGCGCATCGAGAGCGATCAGCTTACCGCTAGTCCTGTCCTACCCCTATCCTTCAATCCCTACTCTCTTTGAAAAAAGAGAGGTTGAGCAACTTAGTAAGTAATTATAGTTTGATCTAAAACCTTTCCTAATGAGGATGCTTCGTTGATATGTATTTTGGAAAATTGTAAATTATAGTACTTCTCATTATGTTTAACAAAGGCTTGACCTGGTTTTTCATGTTCAATGATGACAAACCCGTTTTTCTCCCTCTTTTTCGAAACGTTACCCCAAACACGTTTTGTCTGTTGTTTGTACAGAAAAGATGAAATAATGCTATGCGATCATGCGAGTCAATTCTCCCTACGTTCTGTTTTCATAACATAATATATTATTATGTAAATAAACATTACCATTTGACACCATGTTTGTGTGACAGGACTGTTAGGGATTTACTAAAGCCAACAAAAAGGGTGGAGAAAATATGATGTTATAATAGGATGTGATATTCGTGACAAAGCAAGCTATTGTGTAATCTTTTATGTAACTTAATTTTCTCACCCTTAAGTGGGTTATTTACTGTTTTAAGGCTTTCCGTAATAGTAAGATATATTTATTTAGATTTATTAATTATTTAATTATTTTTAACGAACCACCTGAATCATTTTCCGTATTCTAGTTTTTCTGTTATTTATTTATTTATTGTTAAAAATTAAAAGCACAGTACATGTCCGCTCCCAAATGTGGAGCATATGGCTTCCTAATGGAAGTATCTTAACATAAGTTTTTTCTACGAGAACTGTTTGTTACTCAGTCACTCAACCTCACTTTTTTTAAAGTAGGGAATGAAGGATAAGGCTGGAACAGGATTAGTGGTTGACGAATCGCTATCGCTACACCCAGTAATTAAAGGATCAGAAGGATAGGAGGAGAGGAAATAATGTGGAATTTACATCACAAACACCCAGTCTTCGATCGTAACTTTGAATTGAATAAATCTCAAATTCACTGTGATCTGACCGGGAATCGAACCCAGACCTGCGTGATCGGTAGTGCAAGCTCCAACCAACTGGGCTACAGCAGGCGACGTTAAAAAAATCATCAAAGATTAATACATATTAAGTCAAGATTGATGGTAATTACTAAAATAATAAAATTTTTGTAAATTTGTCCAAACTGGTATAATTAATTCATTAACTGAATTTTTCCAGGCAAAGAATCTCTTTGTGTACATAAATCATTTTTGTCAGTTTTGCTAGTTACCAAATTTTGCCAAAAATGTAACGACATAATTGATATCATCACTGAAAACGCAGCAAAGTATAAATTAATTAACACATTCATAAACGATATGTATGTCAAAACTTTGTTCACCAATGGGTAAATATATAACATGTAACTCCAGCCTAGAATTTCAACTCACCGTATGAATAAATTGAACATAATCATGTTTTCATTTATGATTGTGCCGTAAAGAGATACTGACATAATGTGACACTTTTGTTTGTAACTGGTTTAAACAATCAAGCGGCTCTCAAACTGTTATGTATTTTTTTAAATCCATGTCATCTCCCATTGTGAAGTATATAGCCTCCAAAGTATCTCAACATATTTTTTCCGCGAGAAATTCTTGATACTCAGTTTCTCAATCGGTCTTTTGAATATACAAGGTAGGGAGGTGTCAACCAGTCAAAATTTTTGAAGAATTTTTTCCATTTTGGGGAAATCGTAAATTTTCAAATTTTTGAAATCGGTCAAAGAGAAAATTTTTTTGAAACGACTCCGAGAGCTTAAAAAATGCTCAGACATTATTGAGTTTTGGGATATACATACTACGTACATTTCCAGGTTTTTAAAATCGGCCATTGAAGAAAAATGGTGTTTCACTTTCTTTTAAACATTTTTTAAAAATCTATCCCTGGATTCCGAAAACCCACATTCCGAATTTCCAAATACCTGGTTTCGAACAATTGTAAATCCCGGGATCACAAAAAGCGTCCGGGTTTGAATACCATAAGTGGAAACTTTGACAATGCTTACGGACGTGGCAGTAGTGCATATACAGTAAAACCCCCATTTACACTAAAGTCGAGACAGTGTAATTGGGGGAGTGAATCTCATACAAAATTAGGGATTTGGTTTTTTCCGCAAAAATGCAAAACTAAGATTTCCCTTAGTTTTGCAAAAAAAATAATATGGACGAAATATTTAGTTACTAAGTGATAAAATGCAAAGTGTGTCAAAATCTAACAAAAAGACTGTCGCCCGGCTATGCGTGTATAGCCTGGCACGTGTTTCAATAAAGTTGCATAAGAAAACAATGTTGTTTACACAGTACTTGCCATAACTACTAATCGGTCATCATACTACAGTAAAACCCACATTTATACTAAAGCGCAATTCGGGACCGTGTAATTTGGAGAAGTGTAATTGGGAGAGTGAATCTCATACAAAATTAGGGATTTGTTTTTTTCCGCAAAAATGCAAAACTAAGAATTCCCTTAGTTTTGCAAAAAAATATGCACGAAATATTTAGTTACTAAGTGATAGAGGTAGACGGTCGCCCGGCTATCCGTGTATAGTCTGGCACGTGTTGAATACACAGACGCTAGCCAACATTTGACTGTATGCGCCGCACAGACGGCCGTCTCGTAGCAACGACAATGAAATGCGACCGTTCAATTGGGGGATTTTCGGCGAATATTTCAAGCAAGCGCGTTATTCGGGGGAGTATAATTGGAGATTTCACTGTACAGTGTTTTGATTACTTCCACATATTTAAGAACTTTATCAGTAGAAACAAAAACAAAATGTAAAACGAAAAAGTGTTCTCGTAAAAAAAAGAAATCTTTCAGTTAAATGCAGAGTGAAGCGTGATACTGTTTTATATTAGGAAAAGATTATTTATTATGGATGTGTTTGATGCTCAAATTTAAAATGTGTTAAGTGTTGCCGCGTTGCTAAATGTTTCACAAGTTTATAGGCGTCCTGATGCCTCTGAGAAAGTTTTGCGCAGTCTTCTCCAGAAAGCTAATCGACTCCCGAAAACCAATTTCCCATTCACGCCCGTTCCGTTTGACACCCCCCCCCCACCACACTTCACGTCGTTGGCCAATTATGCTTAAATTATTTCCGTTGGCAATTATTTTACGTCACCGTGTTTTACGTTGTTTTGCTAAAATCTTTTGCGAGAGATCACCCTGTACTAAAAATTAATATTTTTTTTATTTTTGAAATATTCAGTAAGACTTACTTACAGGGTTGTGAAGTCGCGTGAAAAAAAGACAACTCCGACTCCGACTCCGACTCCGAGAATTTTTTTCAATAATTTCATTTTAACTTATATATATGTATACCATTAGATCATCTTTAGTCAGCCAAGCGTGACACTTTTGACTATTTTGTTTAAATACACATCATTAAATATATTTAAAAAAAAAACCGAGCCACTCATTTTTCACGACTCCGACTCCGACTCCACAGCCCTGCTTACTTATATTATAATTTCTTCTATCACTTTTAGGGTGTTCACTGTCAATACTCGGTGGAAAGGCATTATATTAGAAAAAACACAATATTCCTTTGTACTTCATTCCACTTTATTTAATATGTCAGGACCGGTTTCGCTCATTACGAGCATCGTCAATGATAAAAATGTAATTTAACAATGCTATTTATAAAAAATGACAGTTATACCAAGGATGGGTGAGAGAGGGGAATTCAAGACATCACATACATCCGTGCCTTCGAACAGAAATTCATAAATCGATTGAAAAATCAATTTGTAAAACTTTCCCTACTGGGATTTGAACCCGTGACTTCCGTAACCGAAGCCAACGACGTTGAACACTCGACTACACAGGCGGCACAAGCTATTGATATACATTTTTACTCTTAATTGCACCTCATTTGTGACCTTTGGATGAAACATTTCAAAATAATATTCTACAAGAACTATTTGTAATTGAGTAAGGGTAGAAGTAAGGTGGTAAGTTAAATTGAGTAAGAGACTCACAGTTGTAGTCGGTCAGAACTAGGGCCTTCAGTACCGAGATTCTGGATCCTTTGAAATTTTGCAATCCAGGAGATTCGGGATCCACTCTTACACGAAGAAATCTGTTTAATCCGGTATATTTTTTTGCGCTGGAGTCACTGGCAGTCGAAATGATAGAGCTTAAAAAAGCTCTAAATGTTTTCTAAAGAAGGACTTATCCAAATTTATACATAAGCATGATAATTTATTTAATTTAAATCATTTTAGGATGTTAGAGTAAATAACACGATGTATTGTGTATCTCATGTAATCCAGTATACATGTCGACTTTGGAAAGGAAAAAGGAAACCTACAGTTTTTTCAAAACAGCTTTTTTTCGATAATCACAATATTACATCTTGATACACGTTCTATCAAAAGGATGTAAGGTGAAAATGCCAAATTAGTATCTAAATTTAGCTTTTTAGTTTGAAAAGAGATGGGCTTGTGAAAATTAAAACCAAGAAAAAAGACTGAAAAAACAGTTTTTCATATACAATTTCTGAAATTATCATTAGAGTATGTCAATTAAACTTCAGTTTAAAAGTCTCCGTGTCTTCAAAGTTGTATTTATTTAATAATTTGCATATGGTCTAAAATCATCAAAAAACGTTTTTTGTGGCTCCTGTAAAATTTACTTTTGGGTTACGTCTTTTTTTCGTTCCACAGTCGATATCTGAGTAAATGTAGGATTAAAAATTGTTCCAATGAAAGCATTCACCGAAATAGCTAGCAATTATTAAAAATCATGTATTTGTAGAACTAGAATTTGAAGCAACGTATATTTTTTTTACTATATTACCGTGTAGTTCTACCAACATTCTACCAAATCATGAAAATTTATCGATGTTAAAATGTCTCTTTTATAAACCAGAAACTCAATGGAAAACGATAGTTTTCTTTAAAAAATACCAACATAAAACATTTACATAAATCCAAACAGCGAAATAGCTTGCAACTATTAAATATATATTTGTAGAACTAAATACGTTGCAATTTTTTAAACCATATTACCATGGAGTTTTACCAAGTATTCTATTAAATCATAAAAGTTTTTTGACGTTAAAATGTCTCTTTTATAAACCAGAAGCTCAATGGAAAACAATGGTTTTCTTTTTAAAAATTCCAACATAAAACATTTACTTTCGTTTACATAAAACCAAATGTCTTGTAAATTCTGTGATCTTCGCTTAAAAAAAGCACTGTAGAATAAATAATACGATAAAAATCCTCGCCACCATTATTTTTGGTTTTCGCATGACATTTAATAATGACCTCCATATTCCGGATAACAAAGAAATATGAATTTTTGCTTATGCTTGCATATATATATATTATTTGCCTTCGATTTTATGTTGTCGGGAGAATGTTATGCTGATACTTGAAATAACCTTCGATAAATTAGAATTATTGCGAATGGCTAAAGTGACAAGGGGTTGGACATCAAAATGAATTGATCAATGAATTTAGATAGAATACTATTCGAAGGATTTTTTTTTGCTGGTGTTGATGTGATCATCGAAATATATATTTTTATCACTTTTAGGTGTTCACTGTCAATAATTTGTGAAAAGGCATTATATTAATAAAAACACAATATTCCTTTGTACTTCATTCCACTTTATTTAATATGTCTGGAGCGGTTTCACTCATTGCTAGCACTTTGAACTGATGATAAAAATATATAAACAGTTCTATTTATACAAAATTAAATTGAAATAAAAGGTGTAAGCAATTATTAACAATAAAAAGAATTTACAAATTGGATTATAAGTGACTCTACAATTACAAAAAATTAAAATACTTAACACTTTTAACATACAATTAAAAAATCATCAATAAATATAAGTGGCAAATGATGTCAATTATAAACACAATTAAAATTTGGGAAATTTTTAACAAAGTGATTTTACTTTGAAGTACAAAGGAATATTGTGTTTTTATTAATATATATTGTTACGTGTAAAATAGTTTAAATATAAAAATTGTACTAAAGTTAAATACAAATACTGGTACGAAATATGTATGAAATTTGACAACGGCATCATAGTGCAATAAAAAAAATTGCCATGATAACTTTCTTAGTTAATATTAAATTTAAAAGATTGTCTTGTACTTGTTACTTTTGTAAGTCATTGATGTGTAACATATTTACAGCACAATTTTAGCAATCATATGAAAAAGGTTCTGAATATATGAACACAATAAATAAATAAGATAACTACATATTACATTTGAATCGTTCAAATTATGTACATTCACACAAGTTTTCTCACTAACTACCCGGATTTCGCTCTTTCAGCATCTTAAAGCGCTTGAAAGCACAGATAAACTTGAACTGACAGTCAGTTCAGACAGACAGACAAAATAAAATTTCGAAATATACAAAAATACTCAAGGTACATAGAGATTTTCAATTTTTTTTTTTATTAAATGAAAAAATCTACTTTATACACATTTTATTAATGAAGTCCAGGGTTGCTTAATTTAAATGTCACGGAACCGAGAATGTCAAAAGTCGTCGATTTCCCGGGAAATTATTCTCAGGTTGTCTCTACACAGTCCCTAGAGACTATCTATAACAATTTTTAAGAAAAGAAAGACGAACCAAAGAAAAATACGTTGGTTACATTTCTAAAAAGAACGAAAAGAAAATGACACCGGCATATTTATTAACTCAAAGAAATCACGTTTAATATTTAAAGTTTCCAGTTGGTAAGAAAAGAATTGTATTTTTTATCGCTTGCGTTGAAATAGGGATCGTCTTGAAATTTAAATAAAAAATATATTTATAAAATGTATGTATGTGTTATTCTCAGAAGATAGTGAGAACAGAAAATGCTGCGCAAGATTGAGTGAGAAACGTAATTTTCCCTAACCCCTATGCTTCGAAAAAGCGATCCATGATGCTTTACTTTCAAGAAGGTGAACGATTTTTTGACGAATTTAATAAAAAGCTGTTTAGTAGGAGCGTTTCTGGATAAAATGCTATCTTTAGCTTCAATTATCATTTTTTAATGAGCCTTAACTGAGTTACAAAATAAGCAGTTTGAAGTCATTGTTTTTATTGATATTTCCATATAAAAAAACAGTTTGGCACCTAAGAACCTTCCAAAAACTTCCAATAAGGTTTTATGGTATCTGACTTAATGGCTTTTTGATTTAATTAAGTCAGATGCTATTGTACTTAATTGTATTTAAAGCGATTCCAAATTAGTATCAGTTATTTCTAAGAGGTTTTAAGCATTCTCATAAAATTATTTTAATTACTTATTTTCTTGCATATAACTTTTATTACATCCATTATAGTTTTACTTAGATAAGTATAATTAGTCCTGTATTAATATTGTTAAATCTTATCAGTAAAAAATGCTCGTGATATCTGCGCCTGTGTGCAAGGTGCCTCGAAAAACTATATCTAAATGAATGGATAGAAGGGCATCCAATCCCGGTCTCAAGAATCTACGGAATTTCCAAAATGAAAAGGCGTGAGATATTTTTTTATAGAGCTCTTTCCAGAATTTCTGAATCGAAAATCCCAGGAATTTAAAGAAATCCCAAAATAAAAAGGCGTGAAATCTTTTTTTAGCTCTTCTCAAAATAATCGAATCAAAAAACTTAATGAAGCCCCTATGTGCCTGTGTGCGCCGCATTCTTTGCACACGCCACGAGTAGGTTCTGCTAATAATGAACGAAACCAGTCATGAACAGTGCTTTATTTTTTGAATATACTGTCTTTTCATCAAATATTGACAGTAACTACCTTCAATTGATTGATACAAATATATCAAATGTGGAAGGGAAAAAGAACGTAATCCACACAAAGCAAAGTTTACAGGAGGCATAAAAAACGTGTTTTGATGATTTTGGCCCATATGCAAATTATGAAATATACACAACCTTGAAGTGCACGGAGACTTCTAAACTGGTTTTTATTTGACATAATCTGATATTAATTAAAGATTTTTTCTATCAAAAATCTTTTTTTCAGTCTTTTTTCTTGGTTTCAATTTTTACAAGCTCATCTTTTTTCAAACTTAAAACCTAAATTTAGATACTAATTCGGCATTTGCAGCTTAAATCCTTTTGATAGAACGTGTATCAAGTTTAATACATTGTAATTATCGAAAAAAAGCTGTGAGTTACGTCCTTTTTCCTTTCCACAGTCGATATGTAAAATTTCTTATTTTTATAAAATCATATTGTAGCCTAATTTTATTGTTTCTTTTTTACAAGTTATTATTAAATTATTTACAGTCTTCAAGGTTATATCGAGCAGTCGCTCTCTTTTCTTTGCTTTGTGTATAATATATATGTATACTGTGAGCGCTGTATAAGAATGCCAACAATAGGAACTAGGATTTATGCAACAAGAAACGCAAGTTGTAACTATTTATCAGGAGCAATCTATTTCTTTCTTCTTCAAAGTAAAGTAGTTGTGGTTCTGAACCTTTAGAGAGAGAGAGATGTGATTTAGAATTAGTTTATTGATGAACATTACATACATGTGACACAATAGTGTCTTGAATTACTTCTTACAGTTCACTTTGGTATAAACATTTATGAGATATTTCAAACAAAGTGTTTTTGAGTGTGTACTTAAAATTAATTATTCAAATTCATTAGTCTAATTCTAATATTGTTGGCAGGTCCAATGGCACAGCGTTAAGCGTTGTTGGCTTCCGTGCCGGATCTTACGGGTTTGAGTCCCAGTATGATTTTTATATAATATGATTTTTATACATGTTATAGTGAAAGCCAAAATCTCGAGATCGGTAATAAAACGGTCCCGTTAATTCAGAATTCCCGGGTCCCGGGATTGGAAGCCCTGCACTTGAATTTATGATTATGATAGAGGCTTATGCTAACTTTATTTTATTAATTAATGTTATCCGTATTTCATTTAGAAATTCCTTAAACTGCCTTTAGAATTATTAATTGTAAATATTATTCAAAGTTATTGGTAATTTGAGTTTTAAATAACTTAAAATACTCAAGTAGTTAATTCTTAAATTGGAATCGATACATTATAAAAATAAAATTATTCAACATTTTGAAATAAATATAACACACGTAGTAATCATATTTTACATGTTTTATGATGAAAACGTTTTGCAGTGATTTATTAAATAATTAATATTAAAAAATTAAAAAAATGCACAGTTTTCTTGACCCAATTTCGGTATAAACTCAACGCTCAAAACTTTTAATGTTGAGAATTTACCCTAGATATGTACCATCTAAACGACGATCTTGCTGACGTTTTTAAGGGGTGAAAAATTACTTCTCACACCCTTCAAACAGCATGTAATTTTGATGAGATCATTAATAACTTAAACCCTTCGAATTTTTTGGTGAGATCTTTTTCCATAGTGAACCAAAAACATTGAAGATAATTTAACGCGTAACTTTTATCTTATAATATAAATTTCATACCTAACAGGAAAAGATGGATAATATTTTTTTAGGATCAAGCCCGCAGAGGGATTTATAACTCGGTCAAAAGATAATATGATGATCTTAGTTGAATTTCGGTGTATTTTATAATATATTATAAACAATATTTTTCTTACGGTGTCTTGATAGAAAAGCTTACATAATATAAGAAATGACTTTGAAAGTTTCATGAAAAACAGTAATTCAATGAAACTTTGTTTATTATAAACAATGTTACAAAAATATGCTTAAGATTTCCGTTGTTCTTATTTAAAGGATAATTAATAGACAGTTAGTCTAGTTCCATAATGCAATATGTTCTATTTTGGCAGTATTGAGATAAGTATGAAAAGTATTTCAGAATACATATCGACTGTGGAAAGGAAAAAGGACGTAGCCCACACATAGAATTTTTTACAGGAGGCACAAAAAACGTGTATTGATATTTTTGAGCCATATGCAAATTATGAAATATACACAATCTTGAAGTGCACGCAAACTTATAAACTGGTGTTTAATTGACATAATCTGATATTAATTAAAGATTTTTTTAGGATAAACTATTTTTTCAGTCTTTTTTCTTAGTTTCAATTTTCACAAGCTCATCTTTTTCCAAACTTAAAAGCTAAATTTAGAAACTAATTCGTCATTTGCAGCATACATATTTTTGATATAACGTGTATCAAGTTTGATACATTGTGATTATCGAAAAAAGCTGTTTTGAAAAAACTGTGGGTTTTGTCCTTTTTACTTTCCACAGCCAATATGTAACATGAAAATATAGTTCATAGTTCAAATAATTATGAAGTAAACTGGCCAGAAACAGACTAAACTTTCGATTATCTATTAGTTACCAGAAACGCTCGTAGGAATGTCCCAATACAACAATCGTTGGCCATTGTTTTGTTTATAGAATTCCAAAGTAGTTTAGTACAGTGGTAGGTTTATTATTAATTTGTATCGTTTGAAATTGTTACTGTTCGCATCCCATTCGTTTTCTAATTCAACCAGGGCTGTGGAGAGTAGGGCATCCTCTTCCGGACCCTTTTGTGTTCCCGGAATTTTTCCGATACCAGGATTAAACATTCAACACAAAATCGTGTATAAATTGCGATTCGGGATTTATAATTTTTTGCTCAGCAATTTTGCAATTTGCGGATTTCCCATTTTTTAAAATTATTTTTTACTCTTCCATGATTTATTTACAAATTGAAAAACGTATTTATGGAATTCTCAACGAATACCAAAACTTCAAACCTTCTTATTTTTTGAACCGATGAAATTATGTACATTCACACAGATTTTGTCACTAACGACCCAGGTTTTGCCTTTCGGCATTTTCCGGCGTTCAAGTGCATGAATGAACTTGAACTGACGCTTAGTAAATGAATGTTTCGTGTTTATATAAGAAATAAATGTATCACTGAGTTTAAAGCCATTGCTGGCGAAAAGAAATTAACAAATGGGAATGCCCACAGATCTGAATGGTGAGTAGTTTTAAGAATTATATTTATTTTTGTTTGTCGAAAAAGGTTTTATGATTATATTTATATAGGATATAAAAGTGGAGAGCCAGGCATGTGTAGCAGTTCATTTAAAATCGGGAAAATGTTCAATTGCGCTCTGTTTATTTCTAAAATTTCATGGAAAAAGAGTTTATGAGCGTCCGTATTTGGGTGCAAC
Source organism: Himalopsyche anomala (assembly GCA_031772345.1). Classification (NCBI taxonomy): domain Eukaryota; kingdom Metazoa; phylum Arthropoda; class Insecta; order Trichoptera; family Rhyacophilidae; genus Himalopsyche; species Himalopsyche anomala. The sequence continues at coordinate 23,411,032 of CM062834.1, read as the reverse complement.
ATTTTTATCACTTGTTCCTGATTGAACACGTGTCTTTCCGAAATTATAGATATTAAAATTCCCTACCGGAATTATTTAAAAAAAATGTGTTCCCTTTCAGACTGTCTAAAGTAAAAAAAATACAAAGAAGTAAATTAAAATTTAATTCCTGAAAAAGTTGTAACATCTTCTAAAAAACACTGAACATCGTTTTTAATATCTATTAAATAATTTCGGAAAATGATTATAATATTGTTTCAAAGCAGAATAATAATTATGTAGACTACCTGGCTTCATTTTACGCCCTCGCACTTCCGTTATTTATTTCCGAAACGTAAAAGAAAATCTTTACGCCTGACAAATCTTGTCTTTCTATTCCGTGTGTTGTCAAAAAGGTCTATTTTTCTGTATTGAGTATTGGTATTACTCCCAACGGAAAAGGTTTAGAACTACGTTCGGAAAACTAAGACTTCCATACACTATCTTACTATTTTAGTTCTGAAAGCGAGTGAGGAGAGTCTCTGAGGATTTTCCCTGAAAAGTGTTCTCCCGCAGCTTTTTCAAGTTTCCCTAAGTAGATGAGGGATGTTTCTAAATTCACTTTGCTTTGCCTTTAAGGTCGCGGTCTTAACCATATATTAAGGGATGAAAGGAAAATAAAGTGCAGAGAACTTAAGATGTTCTTTAATTTGAATGTATCAAAGTTATGTCTGCCTTTTGTAGAAAGTTTAAAGTTTTAATCAGATTAGATTAAAAAAAACTCTTGTTCTATCGAATTATTTTATGATTAAATAAATTGATAATATAATTTATTCATTAAACCAATGATTTTTAACCTGAGAGGCGCAAACAGTCCAAAATATTTATTTTATCTTTAAAACGTGTCCTTATTACTAATAAAGGATGGAGAGGTGTTAAGATATATTTTTATTTAAAAAGAGGCGCAGTAATATAAAAGTTGAAAACCACTGCATTAAACAACACGATTTTTATCGTTGGATTGTGTTAAATAAAAGGGGACAAACTGCATCTTTGAAGAATGTAGATATTGAGCTTTAAAGTTTTGAAATGTTTTTAGATACTTATGTAAGTGTTGTAAAAACGTATATGGTTCTGTTAAAATGTTATTCATCTTAACATTTCTTGTTAATTAAGCATAAACTACTTTGATTTGGCGCCTTTTTTAAAAAATAATACATGTATTTTGGAGATTTTACTATAGAGAAAGAACACTTTTTAGGTTTTTACTGTCAATACTTGGTGGAATGGCATTATAATAAAACATTTTTAGTACTTTTTCCAAATAAAATTTATTATATCAGGACCAGTTTCGCTCATCAAGAGCATTGTCAACTGATAAGAATTACAATGAAACAGTGATATTTATACAAAAGTTAAGTAAGAAAAACAAGGTATGACAAACAATTGGTATTACAACTGAGCAGTACAAATATTACGATACTACTGCAATGCATAAATTTTTATATAATAAAATCAATGCTAAAGTAACTAAGAAATAATAGAATAATAACACGGAATCCTTAAATTCGTCTCTTTCAAAGTGAAATAACAAGTACCTACTAAAAGCAGGATAGAACTGTCACTTGCTGTCACTGAAAGTCAATACCTGTCACTTTCATACAATACAACGATATTGGTTTTGTGTTTCAATGCATAAGTATGCGTAATGGGCAGATTGTTTTTAGCCCCCAACGATCAACAGAAGCTTGACAGATTGAAACACAATCCTTTGTGTTTGATGACGTTTCCGTACATACAAATACAAAAAAAATCTAATCGTGCTTGATTGCGCCCCAGTGTAAAGAAATATTGCATGATATTGTCTGTGGTTACGGGCATGAAGAATTCAGCCCCTGAGTGGTGTTGCCAGTGACGTAACATTCCTGTTCCCTGTGAAGTATTTATAGGGTTATTGTTTTTTTATGCCGGCTACAGATGAAGGAGAATCGAAGAAATCAAAAAAAAAAATTGATATATTGTTTTAAATTTAAATTTCATTTACACTTAGATCAATAATGTATTTGCGTCAGGGTGTTATAATTATGAATAATATTGTACACATTTGTCACGAATTACTTGAAGCTTTTGTGTTGTACTTATTATGCATAACAACCCTCAAATGCAATAATTTCAAATTGCATTTCGTGATAAACATTTGTAATATTTGTATGCATAAATTTGTCGGTTTAATTGAATTTGCTTGCATATATTCTACAGAAGTATCCCATAAATACAGTGGAGGCACATTAATTCATCTATCGATTATTATGAACTCAATTATCGATAAAGCACTTCATTTGAAAGCAGTTAAATATTATGACAACGCATCAAATTTAACGAAAATTCATGAAGCAAACTATAACAAAAACAAACACTTGTGTAAAACGTTTTTATTGGCCGTTTGTAGAACAGTAAATTTTCGACTGAATTCGAATATAACGTATTAGTTATTTATTTATTTATTGCTTAAAATTAAAATTATAGTACATTACATAACAGCTTACACCAAATCGCCATGTACTTGACAAATATAAAGACACAGAATATAAAATAAAACTACATAATACATACAAATCAACACAAAAAATCAAGATATAAAATAGTAAAATTTCACAAACAGTTAACAAATACTATAACTAAAAATGTCCACTTCACTAGGCAATGGGTTGATCAATCGAACGGCCCTAGAAACTGGTGACTCATACCTCCTAAGCGAGGTTTAAGTTTTTAGAAATAAAAGTTTTTGCTCATAGTTTCGCCCACGTAAAAATAAATTAGGAGCATGTAAATTAATAGTCATGAGAATTTCAGGAATATTAACTCGGCCCCGAAGGAAAAGAGAGAAATGCTTTATGCTTGAAAACGATCTTCGAGCTTCAAGAGAGTGAAATGATAACATTCCTAAAAGAAATTTGGTAGACTAGTATTCCTTTAAGGAATTTAAACTTTTTGAAATAATAATATCTTAGAAATTTCTTATGGACTCTCTCCAATTGCAGCTTGTATGAACTTTCATTGTATGAACTCCATATTCAAGCTTACTTAGTTATGTATACACAACATCCTACCCTTTAAACCATATCCGCTCCCAATGTGGAGCATATGTACTCCTAATGGAGTTTATCTCAACAGAAGTGTTTCTGCGATAACTGCTTGTTACTCAGTTGCTCAACCTCTCTTTTTCCAAAGAGAGTAGGGATAGAAGGAAAGGGCTACGACAGGTCTAGTGGATAGCTAATCACTCTCGATACACCCGTTCATAGGATAGTGACATCTCTTGGAATCAGAGTGTGACACTTTAACTTAAAAGATATTGTTTTGTAATCTATAATAAAACGATTTTTAAAAAAGCTTTTTTATTGTGTTCAAATTTATTGCTAGCAGGGCTACAATTCCTTGGCGGCAATTTCCGTTTTTGAAACGTTTTTCGATAAATGATGGCGGAAATGACCCATCGTGTATTTATATGAGTGTTTGTGATGTACTATTATTATATGTCCAAAAAGTACAAATTTATTAAGTTTTATTTTTTTAAAGAAAATCACGGCCCTCCATGCACGTTCATATTAATACCGCACGGCACAGATCAGGTTAAATATAAACGTACGTAAAAAGTTACACTGTCTCTTAGACGAGTGATTGATTCTCTTGAGTTTCTGTTCTATTCGCTTGTGTTGACTGAAAACTCTCATAATATTTTGATGTATCGCTAGATGAATAGATTTGTAAGTCAAGTTATAGATTTTCAACCATCCCCACCCATCCCCTATTCGATTCTGGAAACAATGCAAAGATAGAGCGATTTGGAAATATTCTTATATTTTAAGTAAAAAATGTAACACGCAAATAAATATTTTGTATTTTGAATCGCTAATTATAATTTAAAAAAATATTGTTTTTTTCATTCATGGTAATTATCATATAAACCGAATTAATAAATAAATACAATTGTTCTTTTTAATACAGTCCGCTCCACATGTGGAACATATGGCTCATAACGAAGGTATCTCATCAGATTTTTTCATCAGGATCTGTTTGTTACTCTCTTTTTCAAAAATAGTAGAAATAAAAGGATAGGAATTCTTTTTTTATCGATGTCCGCTCTCAATGTGAAGCATGTGGTCTCTTAGTAGATGTATCTCAACAGAAGTTTTTCTACGAGAACTGTTTGTTACTAAGTCGCTCAACCTCTCTTGTTTTAAAATAAAGTAGTAGGGATAGAAGGATAAGGCTAAAGCAGAACTATCGGTAAACTAATAGCTCTCGGTGAACTGACTTCACTAAGGAATTCTGACCTCTGTAGCGATCACGCCTTTCCGTCAGCAACGATGGTAAGGTCGTTTTCAAGCTTAAAACATTTTTCTCTTCTCCTTCGGGGCCGAGTTAATAATCCTGAAATTCTCATTACTATTAACTTACATGCTCCCAATTTTTTCTTACGTGGGCGAAACTATGAGCAAAAACTTTTATTTCTAAAAACTTATACCTCGCTTAGGAGGTGTGGGTCACCAGTTCCAAGGGCCGCTCGATTGATCAACTCATTGCCTAGAGAAGTGGACATTTTTAGTGATAGTATTTGTGAACTGTTTGCTAAATTTTACTATTTTATTTCTTGATTTTGTATGTTGATTTTGATGTATTATGTAGTTTTATTTTATATTTTGTCTCTTTATATTTGTCAAGTACATGGCGAATTGGCGTCAGCGGTTATGTCATATATATAATTTTATTTTTTTTAAATAAATAAATACAAACTACCGACACATTAGCGACAAAGGAAACTCAAAGAAATTTGTTGTTATGTCCTTAAAGCTCAATAAATTTCATATCCAAAAAATAAATAAATTATAAAGTAATCATCGATTCAATGATTCAATCTCGCCTTATAAATTACAAAATAGTAAAGTTTATTGAGTTTAATTTGATTTTGAAAATGAATTTAAGCAAAGTTACCACCTCACCTATCGATACTATATTTTTGATTAAGTGTTTTACAAGTAAGGCTTTGTCGATTTGATAATTTCAAAAGCGGAGTTATCGATTATATTAGTACTCAGTAAAACATTATAAATTAAACTCCACTTCAAATTTACGCAGATATATCAATAAAGCATTGATAGCTTCATAACTTTATCACTGACGAAACTCAATAATCTTTAAGACTATAATGCTATTGAAAATAATGCCTCAGGCATTGAGTAAATGGTATCTCATAAATTTTATTAATTCACGTATCAAAAAGGCAATTTGGTATGTAGGTTTCTCATTATGAGCGTAATGGTGTAACATCAAAAAGTTATACAACAAAGTTTCATACTGATGAGGGTCTTGGTAAGTTATCGTTTTTGTGATGATTAGTAAAAGCGATATTTTTTTACTATCTTTTCAATGAAGACGTAAACGTTAATATATTTTTTATTAATAATGAGTAAATCTTCATATATCGATACACCAGTTTAACTCTCGCGGGTCGGAGACTAGAAAAATACTTCTCTGCCGATGACGGTCGTTTAGGGACCCCAGTGGTTTCCTCATTATTGGCCTTATTCTTATGAATTTCAAAAAAGAAAATGTCTAAAGGCTTTAAAATATCTCTCTGCACCATTTCTCATACATTTTTTTTTATAAAAATCCGTGGTTTTTTAATAAATAATCATACTTTAAGTTGCGCGTAAAAAAGACGTCTTTCCAGTACAAATATGTATTTGAAACTGACGCGTTCAGCCTAGTTATCTTATGAACGATCGCTGATAAGCGGGCGCTTATCTCGTTATCGCATCGCGTTATTGCGTATTTATATAAACTACAAAAGGTCCAAAAAACTATGATATAAGAATACCTTAATTATAAACATTGTATCACCCATATTAAAATAGATATTTAAGAAAATGTAGGTATTGGTGTCGCATTTCTTGAGCTTAGAACCGGAAAAGTTAAGGGGGTATTCTGGTGTAGAGGCACGAATTTTGGGTGTTTTTTCGAGCTGTGTAAAAAATTAACAAAGAAAATTTTTACCGTGCATTTTTTTAACCATTCGTTTATTTATATTTTAAAAATTAAAGAAATAAATGAATTCAAAACTCGACAAGTTATCGGCTGGTAAAGGGAGGGGTCAAAAAAAAGGTGGTGTCCTGATGTACACGATTCCAACTATTCTGGTCATCTGAATTTTTTTTAACGGATTCTTAATTAATAAAAATGTCGCTATACCCCATACCTCGAAGAATTAACAATTTTTTTTCAGAAAATGACAGCCGTTTGAAAAAAATGAATTTTTACGTTTTTTTTAACAGTTTCAATTTTTTTAAAAATAGTAAAAAATATTTTTTTTACTTAAATCTGCTACGAGCTATAGAAAAATGTATATAAAAGATTCACACAAAATTTCAAATAAATCGGTTCGATAGAACTTGAGATATTATGTACGTCAGCTTGAAAAAAGTAGTTTCGAGAAAAACGCGTTTGAAGTTTTGAGTTTCGATCTGTTCCGGTCGGACCAGCGTAATTGCTGCGTCACCAAAATCGCTGTAACTCGGTAAATAATTAAAATTTAAAAAAAATCTTTTGATGACATACTCTCTAATGTCTAAGCTTTAGAAAAATATAAAAAAGAATGAATGTATTTTTTCAAATTTCTACACTAGAATACCCCCTTTAGACGGGAACAAGTGCAAATAACGACTTTTTTCAGTTATTAACAGTGGCGGCTCGTTCATATACACAGTGGAGCTGCAGCACCCCCAAGAAAATTTGATAGAAATGTAATTTTATTTACTTTTATTGTATCTATAATATTATACGATTAACTATTTAAAAGTGTGGCACGTATTTGCTGAGCGTGCGCCGATCGCTCCTCAGATGCATTACTGTATATTGTACTGACAGAGTGTACAGTAATACATTACATCAAAAAGAATACAAAAATACCTTAGGACCAAAACTAGTCAAGAAAGATTGACAGCTTTATCAATGCTTTCAATAGAGAAAGATATGATTGGAAAAATACCAAACTTTAACGAGAAAGTTGTAGAAAAATTTGTCAATAATAAAAATAGACGATTGGACTTTATTTGCAAATAGCTTTTTATTTTAATTGTTATTATTTTTGATATTTTAAATAAAATATAAGTAATATGGTCTTTTACTGAATTTTAATCTACCCACAGCACCCACAAATATCATACCCACGAGCCGCCGCTGGTTATTAAAATTATTGTATTTACCATGCCAAGATGTACGTTTTTCCGTAGAGCACTTTTTTAAAGCATATTCAACGTTCTACCCACTACGGCTTCACACTCCTCTTACAGGTAGGGTTGCCAGGTGTCCCGGATTGGCCGAGATTGTCCCGGAATTGGAATCGCTGTCCCGTATCTCGGATGAGTACTAAATTTTCCCGGAAATTTAGAGAAAACTATTTACGCTGTTATTTTGGGCAAATTGGTAAATTCCTGGGTTTTTGGGTTCGAAAGTCAGTCAGTCAGTGAAAGATTGAGGCTTTTTGGAGGTATCCACAACACGTGACCCAGCCAGTTCCAACGTCCTTTCATAGCCACTGACGTGACGGGGCTCTATCTTATACGTCCCCTTATTCCCGAATCACTTACAAAATCAAACCACCTCACCCCCATTATCCGAGCCAAGTATCTATTCTCGAAGCTAGGTATACAGTTTTTTTAAGCCTTCGCCAAATGCCATGATTCGTTACCGTAAAAAGTACTGGTAGAATGCAAGCGTTGAACAAATGGCATTTGGTTTTGATAGTATACAGCTGTTTTTTTTTTACGAATATTGATTTGAAACATTAAAAAGTGTCAATGAGAAAGTTGTCGGAATGCCGTTCTACCGCGTTGCATGATATGAAATATCCTGTATATATACGCGAATGTATCAGAATAATACACAAAACGTTTTTTCAAATTATATATATCGCTGAAGACCGTTTTACTCACCCTTAAGTATTTAAGTTTGCGCAAAAGTGTGATAACAATCGACTATTTAATACTACGTTGCCACTTTTATAATTTCCTTTGTCGATCCACTTTTAGATGTATAATTAATCTTTCAATCTTTATATAGATTTGTTTTTGAGCCTACATCATATTCTAAAATAAACCCGGCAGTTTATTTTCTCATAAAACCTCATGTTAAGCAAACTCGTTAAAATTTTGACTTAAACTTGTTTGTTCGTTTGCTTCCAAGAAATAAGATGTTTATTATTAATACAATGTATCATGTTAAGCAAAATCGTGTAAATCAAAGGTTTGTATATTTATAATATTATTAAGGAAGACATAGACAAGTATTGTGTTTAAATATATGATTAACCGCTTGAATACCGCGCAAATAAATCATTAATATGTCCCAGAGAGAGTGCGTGTTTTTGAGAAAAATAATTTTGCCTAATATACACTCGAATTCGATATTTTAAAAACCTATATTGACTCAGTATCGATAGCACTACACATATTTATCAAAATATTGTTTATATTCTATTATAATACCAAGTATTTGATTTTTTAAATGTCTTGGACCTCCGTGTTCGCTTGCATATGTTCCGGACACCGGTTTCCGGTTGGTATTCAAGTGGTTAAAGTAAATGTTTACAATTGTTGTAAACATAAAAAAGCTGGCTGCGTGGTTGAGTCGTCAATGTCATTGGCATCGGTTTAAAAGGTGACCGGTTCAAATTACAATACGACAGTTTTTATAAATTGATTTTCAATTGGTTTGTAGTAGTTTTCTTCCACTCTTCCTATCCTCAAACCGGGCGTAAAGAGTGCGACTATCTGAACCGCTAATCCTGTTCTAGATGTATATTTTTATCCCTACTCTACTAAGTATAAATAACAAACAGTTGTCGTAGAATATCTCCATTAAGAAGCCATTTACTCGAAATTTCGGAGTGGACATGGATTAACAAATAATTCAGAATACTTTTTGAAGGGTTAATTAAGTAGGGAGTTATGTGTGTATATATTATTTTTAAATATGTTTCTTGGGGATTTTTTATCATCTGCTTTGAAATGACGTAAAAACAATTTGATAATTTTGTAAATGAAATAGTATCCTCAAAATATTTTTTAATATGAAAAAGAAAATCATTGAAAATTGTTTCAAACTGTTGCTTTAAATATTGTTGTTTCGTTAGACTAGGTTAGGGTAGGTTAGGTCAATTGTTTTTTTATTTATTGATTTGGCATTTACTTGGTAGAACTCCATTATTATAAGGTAAAAACAGCAACGAATTTAGTTATTCAGTTTTTTTTATATTTATTAGTTGATAGTTATTTCAGCTTTCACCATCGTCAGAACTAGTTCTGACGAACTAAATACTAGGGCTAAATACGTTGCTATGTTTACCCTATGAAGTTAATCTCAATTACACGCAGTCATACATATCCATCCATCATCGATATCCAAAAATATCGATTCAAAATTAATTTTGAAATTCTACCAAGCACTTTCAGTCGATGTCTTAAATATATATATTTTTTATATATTATCATTTTTTTTTATTTAAAATACAAAATAACACTACTCCAAATTACACGGACCCAAATTCCACTTCAGTGTAAATGGGGGTTTTACTGTAGTATGATAACCAATTAGTAGTTATGGCATGTACTGTGTAGATAACATTGTTTTCTTATGCAACTTTATTGAAACACGTGCCAAGCTATACACGCATAGCCGGGCGACTGATTATGTGTTGGATTTTGGTTCTCTTTACATTTTATCAATTAGTAACTAAATATTTCGTCCAATATTTTTTTGTGTGCAAAACTTATGGAAATCTTAGTTTTGCATTTTTCGCGTAAAAAACCAAATCCCTAATTCCGTATGAGATTCACTCCTCCAATTACACTACCCCAAATTACACGATCCCGACTTGAGTGTAAATGGGGGTTTTACTATATACATGAGGGTCTTGTTAGACATTAAGCTCGCTATATATTTATTTCCACAGTAATAATTATATTCTCTGTGTGTAAAACATCCCTTAAATACATATATTATATTTTATATAATAACTCGAGCGCTTTTACACAACCTTATCATCCCTGCTATAACGGCGAAAATGAGAACATAAATATTATATAAAATATAAGGATTTATTGTATGGCGTAGACGTCGTAGCGTCGTAGACCGTAGAGGGTATAATGTAGACCTTTAAATATATTGCTTTATTCTTCATCAGTTGTGACAACGCTTTTGTAATGTTTTTTTTATGTTATATGTATAAAGGTCAATCTTGTGTAAGAGAAAATAGTTAATTTTGAATTAGTTTAATTAAATACGTATAAAAGAAATATTGTAAGAAATAATAAACTATTGATTGAACTTATAATGTCGGTATGTTTTTAAAAGTGTAATTATATTTTTTCCAGCTGCGTGCTCAATTGGTCAACGTTGTTTGCTTAGAACACGAAAGTCACAAGTTCAAATCCCAGTACGAACAGTTTTTATAGATTGATTTTTTAATTGATTTATAAAATTCTGTTCCAAGGCATGGATGTATGTGATGTCTTAAATTCGCTGTCCGACTAATCTATTCCTAGAAATGAGGAGCAGCGACATCGATTTACTAGACCAGGGGTGGGGAAAATTTTCATTTCTACAGGCCACATTAATTTATCTAATTCAATATAAGGCTGCAGTAAAAAAAACGTTGAAACCTCCCCTTTTCTTTTCGACTTTCGAAAACATAATGGGTTGATTACGCTCTTTTTCCAATCGCTTGCGTATAATTTTTTGATTAAAGTGAATTCTTGTATAAACTCTTTTGTTGAGATGAACTCCATTACGAATCTATGCGCTCTAAATTGGGAGCGAGCATGGATATTTTTTTTTATTATAATGTAAGAATTTAAAACAAAGATTTTTCCTAAAACCGATATCAAAGTTTTAAGCACAGCACCATTTACTGGATTTCAAATAAATCACTTGTATTGCGGTATTGCCTTTTAAGTAGGTCAAACTTTTCTGTAATTAATTAGCAAAGTAAAAAATATTTTTATTATTTGGAGCTTTAAAAATATTTCACACCTCAAAACAATTCGCAAAAGCTTTTGTTGGAAAAATGTTGCGTGTAAGTCGTTCCTGTATAACATTTATGTTATAATTAAAACAATAAAACATTTTTAAGTACTTTTTCCAAATAAAATTTATTTGATTAGGACCGGTTTCGCTCATCGCGAGCATTATTAACTGATAAGAAAAATATATAAACTGTGTTATTTATACAAATTAAATTAAAATAAAAGGTGTAAGCTAAGTAACTATTAACAATGATAAGGATTTACAAATAACATTATAATTACACATAATTAAAATGCTTAACACCTATAACATACAATTAAAAAATCATGAAAGACTAATAAATATAAGTGGCAATTGATGTCAATTATAAAATCAATTAAAATTTGGGAAATTTTTAAGTAAAGTGAAACACTACATTACTAAAGTAAATAACTTAATGATGATTTTGTGTTCGTCACCATCTCTTTGTTTGCAATATCTCAATTCGTACAATTGATGTACCTACCAGTTTTGCGAAAAATCATTTATTTGAATTGGTAATTATTATTAATTCTGATTGAAAGCAGATAGTTGTCCTTTTCTATTTATTTTAACTTTAATTTGCGTCAGATATATTTTGATGTGATAATTATCTATGTAACATAACATATCGATGCTAAAAGCATTATTCTAAAAGCTGAACATTTTCATTTGCTATTTACTCAGAACTAACAATCTGTAACTAACCAACTTCTGCCAGAACAGTGATAGTATTATGATTGGCTCACATCTACAGAATATTATATTAAATTTACAAAAAAATATTTATAGAACAACCCCCTATTTACGGTGGCCATAAAAAATAATATTCCCAATAATAGGCGGAACCAGCATGCACAGAATTATTGTGCGTATTATGTAAGGCCTGTTTTTCTTAACGATAATTGGATTTTTATTCACATTTTCGTGCAATATTTAAATTTATTTAGAAAATATTCCCATTATTTAACGATTGGGTCTCCATAAATGGCCAGCTTTTTGGCGTGACAGGAAACCATAAAGATAACGAAACCACTTGCTGTACAAACCTGCCAAAGGTGAGTTATTGTAATGTGGTGCTAAAGTTTAAAAGTATGCCGAGCTTAATTTGATTTTTTATGAAGTCGATTTATTCTAATAAACATACTTATCACTGAAATTAAAAAAAAAATACAATTTTGCCGCCACAAAGTATAATAAAAAAACGTGCGTCTCTTTTTTGTTAACCCATCTCTTCCAGTATTGAAAATAATTGTGGGGTTATAATGCAAAACGTACTGTTGACAAAACTCAAAGTTTTCAGTAGAGTCAAATACTGTAACGAATAACACAAACAAAATAACATTTGCATAAAAATATGATTTCCAACTTAAAAACGACAGTCTTGTAGACATTTTATATTAACCACTTGAATACCAAACGGACACAGGTGTCTGGAACATATGCAAGAGAACACGGATGAACTTTTTTGTGTTACCTGTAAAATTTGATATGTTTGGGTAACGCCCTTTTCCCTTTCCACAGTCGATATGACTATATAGTGCTTTGTACCTTTTTCCCATGTAACGCGGTATAACGGCGTTCCAGCACCTTTTCCCTCGACATTTTTAATGTTTCATATTTTTTATATATCGAATTTTTTTCCTTTAACCACTTGAATATCAAGGACACAGGTATCTGGAACATACGCAAGAGAACACAGATGTCCAAGACATTTAAAAAATCAAATACCCGGTATTATAATAGAATATAAGCAATATTTTGATGAATGCTGAGATATGCTATCTATACTGAGCCAATAAAGCTTTTTTAAATATCGAATTCGAGTGTATATCAGGCAAAATTATTTTTCTCAAAAACACGCAGTATCTCTGGGACATATTAATAGTTCAATCGGTTTAAACTAATATAATCAGTCGATTCCTTAGGCTTGAATTACCCTATCTGCATACCTAACACAATATCGCTCATTTTAGAAATAGTGCGTTTGGCATTATACGAATTGAGGCTATTATTTGCAAACACGGTTTATTCCGACATTGATGTAACATGAACCATGAATGTAATTTACTAAATACAAATGCATTTCAAAACTATCTTTTAAAAACTAGCTTAATAAAATATAAAACATCATTCCAATGTTATTTAAATCAAAAATACTATAAAAACGTATATTGTTTTATAAAATGAAGGTTTAATTTTTCGACCATTTTGAAATGAGCCTCAATTACCGACGTCTTTCAGTATTGAAAATAGTTGAATGCTATATTATTTTTTATTTAATGTATCAAAAAAAGATTATATGTACCAGTGGCTGTGTAATAAAAGCAACAAACTCACCACTGTATCGATATTTAGTTAGTTAATCTATTTGCCAAAAAGGGTCTTGGTTGAATACTAAATAATCGAAATGACCCGATTTGGCCAAGCAATCTGACGAGTGAATTTAAGTGAGCAAGTGAATATAACCTATTTCCATTTCCTCGGACAAGAAGATACCTTCACCAGCGCGCCTTTTCATAACGCGTTGACGTATAATAACAAGTCTTTGACGAGTGTTGTTGAATCGAACGAAATGCAAGTTTAAATTAACTAAACGCTTATTCAGTCAATATTGTTGCTCGGTCGCGTACTCGGTTGGTCTAAAAGAGGTTTCAAAATCTCGCAATGTTATTACATACATCATTTTTTTTTTTAAAACCATATCCGCTCCCAATGTAGAGCATATGGACTCCTAATGGAGTTTATTCTCAACAGAAGTGTTTCTACGAGAACTGCTTGTTACTCAGTTGCTCAACCTCTCTTTTTCCAAAGAGAGTAGGGATAGAAGGATAGGGCTAGGACAGGATTAGTGGTAAGTTAATCGCTCTCGATATCTCGAGCCCCGTTCATAGGATAGGATGAGTAAGAGGGGGGAATTCAAGATATCACATACATCCATGTCTTTGAACATAAATTCATAAATCGATTGAAAAATCAAGTCAGCACCGGGATTTGAACCCGGGCCCTCCGTAGCCGAAGCCAACAACATTGACCACTCGACCACACAGGCAGTTTGCACGAAATATTAGAAAGCAGTCCATTGTCAAATCTTCCAAAAATACTTTCTTAAACTTTATACATCTTATGCATTATTTGCTACTGTTTTTATGTTCATCAAAACTAACTGCATCGAACAATTCTAACTGCATAAACCTATGACGTTATTGAACGATATTACAAAGAGTCTATTAGTTTTAAATGATTTTAGAAAGCTTTCAATATTTTTAAATACTGCATACATATAAATCGTTTTTTTTTGTTTAAGAATATGAAATGTAATGAAAACAGAAATTTCTTGCTCACATCTCAAAATCCATCATATTGATGCGTATTTAAAGTATGCATGCATTTTAAAATGTCTTCCTACATATTGTGAGTTAGACAATATACATATTGAGAGACAAATACAAATACAGATAAAAACTTGTTGTTTGAGTTAAAATTGATACATTTTTTAAGATAAAATAAACATTTGTTTATGTATTGATTACAGGTTACAGCTACGCGTTTATATCATATATACCTCTCATTATTAATTCATAATAGTCGAAGTATTAGTTTATATCTCGTGTTATTATTAATCCAATTCATCGCTTAAAACTGCTTCAACAGTATAGTTTTGTGACATGTCAACAGAGTTGACAGCACCGAACTATATGATATTTCATTAGCAGTGTTACTAAAAGGTTAACATATCTTTTCATATTTATTTATTTTATCTCGCATATTCATGGCAAACTTCAAAAGTTTACAACAAAATACCCGATTTTGAATTCGTCCAACAAGACATCGTAATCTTTATTCGATATTTTTTTACACACTTGCAAGAATAGCTTATATTCTAAGTGTCGTATAGATTTCTTTTTGGCAGATTCTACAAAGAACTCTAGATATCTCAAGTCAATATATTGTAATACATTTTTTTTTGCAAATGTCTAAGCCCAGGTGAAGCAGAAAAACAAAATTCATAGAAAATGTGTTTTGAAACGTTGTTTTTTACACTGAGCTTAACTCGACACATCATTTTTCATATTTCTTAGGCACGTCTCAACATATTTGAAATTTAAAAATGTTTTTCAAATATAATATTGCTTAAGGGGGTATTCTAGTACAGAGGCACAAATTTTGGGTGTTTTTTCGAGCTCTGTAAAAATTAAACAAAGAAAATTTTTAGTGTTCATTTTTTTACCATTCGCTTAATTTATATTTTAAAAATGTATAAATTTTTTAAAAAATAAATAAATTCAAAACTAGAAAAGTTATCGGCTGGTAAAGGGAGGGGTCGAAAAAAAAGGTGGTGTCCTGACGTATACAAATCCAACCTTTCTGGTCATCTGAAAAAAAAAATAACGGATTCTTAATGGCCGGAATTTCAGTCGTGTGTCATTAAAGCGAGTTACATTTCATGAAATAATATTCAAACACATTCACTCATTTTAAATTGAATTAAATAAAATAAAATTAATCAAATGCCACTACACGGTTTTTGTGGAACGTTTCTACCGTCTAAAAAAAGAGATTTTGCCAAACGTACTAGAGTAGATTCCAGTTGTCGATTTGTCGGTAAAATACGACACATTGAATTTGTTTTCTCTTGGGTTAACACTGGGTCCGACGAACCATTGTCTGCCGGTCTGGCGATATGCCCAGCCGATGTACATTTAAGCTCCTAGACAGACTTTTGTTCGTCGCTGTTTCTCCTCAGACCAAAGTCTTTAAGTATCGTACCTGACACGTTACTCAATAAATACACTGTAAAAGCATCGCCAACGTACTGGCAGAAGTTGTTAAGTAACACATTTATAGTTGTGAGAAAGCAGCAAAAAAAAAATACAATATTAAAGATAAATTTAATTGATTGACTTGGTATTTACTTGGTTGAACTCAATGAGTTCAGAGCATGTATATTTAAGTTACTATAAGGACAGATATTTCTATTACCATATAGAGAGTGAATAATTGCTCAAGCTTACTAGTGATATAGTCGCTCTGAAAGAATATTTGTTCATAATTCATACCGAATTGTAATTTTAATTGTACTTAAACATTCAAAAGTTCGAATCTTTGCATGAAAAATTTGCATAGGCACAGTAAGTAAGACCTCGATATAGCTGAAGATATTTCTGGTTAAATATATGCAAATAATGTATTTAATGTGTTCGTTGTCAATTCTTAGTGTAAAGGAATAAATAAAATGTCTTGTGGATCGTGTAATTCGATTCACATAGGACAGACAGGTAGAAGCATATTAACACGAGCTGAAGAGCATATAACATTTTTTAACAGTACAAAATCAGACTCACGATTTGCAAATCATTTTTTTTTGCCGAGTCTTATGACATGAGTTTGAGTTTAGCGCCAACCGCTTTGCATCTTTGTCATAAGAGTCAAAAACTAAATTTATTGGAACAACTTGAGATTTACAGGTATAAACAAAATATCTTAAATGAACAAACCATTCTCAATCCATCACCGTTGTTAAAACCCCTAATGTAATTAGTAATAAATATCAATGTAATTTATACTAACTAACCTTAAAAAATCCCATATTGCTTATTGTTTTCCGAAACCCTAAAGCCATAGTTAATAAATTTAATGTAATGGAATTAATAATAAATATCAGCTTAATTTATCCTAATTTACTTTAAAAAAAACCCCAGATTGCTTATCGTTCTTCGAAACACTAGTCATATTTAATAAGTGTAATATTATAACTGTCATTTGAATTAGGATGTTAGAGTGAATAACATGATGCATTGTGTATTTCTTCGGAGCCAGTATATATAGCTGAGAAAAATGTAAGATTAATCATAGTTCTGACGATGGCGAAAGCCGGAAAAGCTATCAACTAATAAAATAAAAACTGTAAAACTAAATACGTTTGTTATGTATACACAACATCCTACCTCTATGCTATGTTAAATTATCTATGACAACTTATTGTAACAATAAACCTATATCGATATCCAATTCCTTCTCTCCAAATCTAGCCAGTTAAAATCGAGAGTTGAAATTGAACGGCCGACGGCTCAGTAAAGACGCCTCGATACTCATATCGTATCATTAGATTAATAAGATTAAGTGATTTATTTTAAAGTGTAAATTATATATGGAATAAAGTTGAACCAATGTTGAATAAGTGTTTTAGTAAAAATATATCTATAACACGTTGCTATTTTTACAAATTTAATCATCGAGTCTCATATTTTATATAAAACTAGCTCTTTATATAACAAGATTGAGTATCATTGGTTTAAAGTCACCATTCAATTTTCGTTAATAAATCATATATGAAATTTTCTTTAAAAATTGTTGAAAACTATTTTTTAAGCAGACAGCCTGTATTTTTATTTAAAGAATTCATTTCTCATTTTCATATGGTATTGAAGTAATTCATCATTCGGAAAGAATAATATGAGAAATATCAATTGTGCCAAAAGAAATGTAATGTTATACTTTTCTCTATAATGATTCCATTAGGAGAGTATTTTTTTTCATTTCGACAAAACAAACAAATGCCAAACAGTATTTGATCAAAATGTAATATCGGAAACCGTAATATATCATTCCATTGACAAATAATGTCAGTAATTTACAGTGGGAATTGACGTAAAATTGCTTTTTTCAATAAGAAAACGGCGTATTGGTTAGGGAATCTGTGTTGAGACAACCCGAAAATAACTTTCCGGGAAATCGGCGCTTTTTGTCAGTCTCGGTTCCCGAGACATTTAAACAAAACAACCCGAGACTCGAAACTTTTTCTGAAAGAATGTGTATAAAATAGATTAACTTTCTTCTTTGACCGTATTCGCTCCCTATGTGGAACATGTGGCCGCCACGCACCTCCATGTTTTCCTGTCAATTGCTTTGCTTCCTCCCATGACATGCCAGCATCCCTCAGTTCCGCCGAGTACATACTATGGATAGTACCCGACGGACTTCCTGGGCGCCGGAGTCTCACCGGTTGAAAGAAGAGGCAGGCAAATTCAAAATAGATTTTATTCATTCAAAACAGATTGATTCTGGGAAGAACTCATTTAGAACAACGATTTTGAATCGGAAAATTTCTAAGCTTTCCTTTTATTTTTATAGTAAAATCTTACTTGAATCGTTCAAATTATGAACATTCATACAAATTTTGTCAATAGCGACCTAAGTTTCATGTTTCGGTATTTTTAGACGTCCAAGTGGACGGATGGACTTGAAGTGTCAGATGCAGATTTTGGAGATTTCCCAAAACTAGACTTTTTTATTTTTTTAGCTCTTTCAGAATTTTCAATTTTAAAAACCCTGGAATGTACTTTATTTTTTACCTCTCGCTCAATTATCTAATCCCGGGATTTTGACAGTACTAATCCCGGTATTTCGGGATTCGGGATTCCAGGATTGGAGGCCCTACTTTGTTATGCCTTTTCTTTCAATAAACCGAACACATTTTGCCATTCAAGATTGTAACGAAATCAAATAATCGATACGTTGAAATTTGACGGTACTATTTTTATATAAACTTTTCGGTAATTGTTAGGTTGATACATGAGTAATAAGGTAAGAAATATCACCGTATTTTAGATCTACAGATATTATTTTATTTATGGTTGATAGCTATTTCCACCTACCTTTATCATTTTTATGTTTTGACGTATATTAACTAAACTAAACATATAAACTGACTCAAAAGAGATATATAATACATCTTCTCATATATTTTAATACCGTCACAAGCAGCTTATATAATAAATTATACATAATCACTAAAATTAAAACTAATTTGCTTTAAATACCCCATAATTTTTATGGTTCCAGGAAATACTAAAGTCAATACATTTATTACTATATTATTTGTCAATATGAGTTAACGATGTTAAAACAGATTAGAAGATGTATTGTATATCTTCTCTAAGTCAATAAATATAGATAAATTTATGTACGTTAACATATAGTTCTCAAGAAGGTGCAAGCCATAGTAGTTATTATCCATATCGACTGTGGAAAGAAAAAAGGACGTAACCCACACATTTTACAGGAGCCGTAAAAAACGTGGTTTGATGATTTTGGTTATGTGCAAATAATGAATTATACACAACCTTTAAGTGCACGGAGACTTTTTAACTGGTCCTAAATTGACATAATCTAATATTAATTAAAGAAATTGTCTAGAAAAAAACCTTTATTTCAGTCTTTTTTCATGGTTTTAATTTTTTTACGAGCTCATCTTTTTCAAACTTAAAAGCTAAATTTAGATACTTATTCGGCATTTGCAGCTTGCATCCTTTTGACAGAACGTGTATCAAGTTTAATAAATTGTGAATTGTGATTATCGAAAAAAAACTGTTTTGAAAAAACTGCAGGTTTCGTCCATTTTCTTTTCCACAGTCGATTTACAAAAAAATATATTTGTAAAGTTGAAATACTTTGATTCAATATGTTTTCAAATTTGAAACGTTCAAATTATGTATATTCACACAAATTTTGTCACCAAATACCCAGGTTTCGCCTTTCAGCATCGTCAGGCGTTGAACCAAAAGCCTGAAGATGCCAAAAGGCAAAACCCGGGTCGTTACTGACAACACTTGTGTGAATGTACATAATTTGAACGATTCAAATTTAATATTGAAATTCCACCAAGCACTCGAAATTTTAAATAATATAATATGTTTTCATTTAATAGCAATATAGTTTCACTAAGTTAATTGTAATTCAATCAATTATTTGATTTACGAGTCTTTGCGTTTTTGTGAATGATAAAAATGTATTTTCCATCTTTTTTTACAACCATTCTCCATCTGAAAATTATTTTTTAATGTTAATTTAAAAAAAAATCATTTAAGAACTGATAAATGTATCAATTTCGTTTTTATGTCTGTTTGTTTGAAGTACAATTTTCCATTGGAAAAATGTTGGAAGGATCTTAAGAAATAAAAACAGCTTTGGGCATATCTGAAAAATATGCAGGGTGAGGTAGACGTTGCCAAGTAAATCCACTGAATTTTTATACCATTTTTTTTTTGAAACGTGCAGAGTAGAATTATCCTGGTGTAAAATTTTCCCTTCTCGATTTACAAGGGCAGATATTTTGACACATTTCCTATTTTTTTTTAAATGTCTGTGAATAAATGAGGAAAAGATTTTGATTTTTTCTGCTAACTGATTGATATTGCATAAAAATCTGAGAAGATTACAAACTAGATTAGTAAAATAAAACTAAAAATCGCGCATTAGAAAGTGGTATGTCTCAGCTAACTGATATCGTCAGATATCGACTACTTTAGGTCAACACCACGTATATACTGAGTTGATCCTTTTCTCATGCAAAAGAGCAAACGTCAAATTAAAAAGGAAAATGACAATATGAATCGTTCAAATTATGAACATTCACACAGATTTTGTCACTAACTACCCGGGTTTCGCCTTTCGGCATATTCAGGCGTTCAAATTTTAATTGTGTTTGTAATTATTATCTGTCACCACTTCAAATTTATTGATTTTTTATACTTTTTAGTTATATATTAGAGGTGTTATGCATTTTAGTTTTGTGTAAATATCGAATCACTTTTACTGTAGTTTGTAACTTCTTTTAAATGTCAATTGTTGTTTGTACTTTTTCATTTAAATTTATTTTTCTATAAGTAACACTGTTAAATTATATATCTTATCAGTTGAAAATGCTCGCAATGAGCGAAACCTGTCCTGACATTTTAAATAAAGTGAAATATAGTACAAAGGAATACAGTGGAACACCCAATTACACTACACCGAATTACGCGCTGGTTTGAAATATTCGCCAAAATCCCCCAATTGAACGGTCGCATTCCATTGTGGTTGCTACAAGACGGCCGTCCGTGCGGCGCATACAGTCAAATGTTGGCTAGCGTCTGTGTATTCAAAACGTGCCAGGCTATACACGCACAGCCGGGCGACTGTATTTGTGCTGGATTTTGCGCGCGCTTTGCATTTTATCACTTAGTAACTAAATATTTCGTCCATATTGTTTTTTTGCAAAACTAAGGCAAATCTTAGTTTTCGCAGAAAATTTTGTATGAGATTCACTAGAATTACACTACCCCCAATTACACGTTACTGACTTTAATGCAAATGGGGGTTTTACTGTACATAATTTAAACGATTCAAAATTAATATTGAAATTCCACCAAGCACTTTCAGTCGAAGTCTTTTTTTTTCGTTTTTTATTTTTTTTATTTAAAATACAAAGTCCCCAACTTTGTATGAGATTCACTCCCCCAATTCCACTACTTCAAATGAAACGGTTCCGACTTTGGTGTAAATGAGGGTTTTACTGTATTGTGTTTTTATTAATAAAATAAGTTTTCTTGAAAAATGTAATAAAAACCTATTTTTAAAGTGAATACATTTTATTTCTTTTTCTGTACATAAAACTATAGCATGACGGAGTTACGAATGGTGAAAATATGTGGTTATTTTTTCGGTATTGACATTAAATTTGCGTGACTTCAAAATAAATTCGTAAGATATAAATAAACGAACGAATCGAGAATTAGGCGAATTTGCCATTGGATGTGAACCGACAAAAATACTTCAGCATAAGTCTGCATTTAAATAAAACAATATGATACTGTATTTTATAACTTGGGATATTATGCACGCCAGTTTGAAAAAAATAGTTTCGAGAAAAACGCGTTTAAAGTTTTGAGTTTCGATTTGTTCCGGTCGGACTAGCTTAATTGCTGCATCACCAAAATCGCTGTAACTCTGTAAATAATTAAAATTTTGAAAAATACCTCAAATTCTCTCAAATGTCTAAACATTAGAAGAAAATATAAAAAAAAGAATCGATTTTTGCAATTTTCTACGCTAGAATACTCCCTTTATCATCTTTACGTTCTGCGTGTTTTAAATACAATGTTCGCAAAAGCGAAGACAGATCTGATACAATAACACTACTAAAGTTGGCTGCGTTAAAATTAATTAGTAATTTGAATGACGAATGAAAATTAAATACAAGATGAGCTGTTCTTAAGTTAACAACTTACTGTGTAGGTAACAGGATTTAAAAAATAGGCTAAGAATCAAATGAATTTTCGGTTAGATGATCTGCATATATAGTGAAGCTCCCATAGAACTCTGTTTGGCTACAATATTTTATTTTTTAATTAAAATAAAATATTATATGCACGGATGGTTGTGATAACAAATTTAAAGTTAAAAAAAATATACAAATTTGAATTGTTTGAATTTTTTACTTTTCCGTGAGTTTCATCGCTAGTATATTTTCCCCGGGTTTCGCTTTTCCGCATCGTCAAGCTTTTCAAGTGCACGAATGTACTTGAATTCTAAATTTAAAAATATACACAAAATATGCATGTGTGTTATATTTTCAACATAATCAAAAATCATGTTCACTTGAACCAATGAAAACCACCCAATCCACAAGTGGAATTATTTTTTACCCTAAAAAACATTGCTAAAATAAAGCTAAAATTAAAAAGTTTATCCACAGGTTGTATAATAAATTTTGACACGTGTTTTGCCTCTTTGATGACCATCTTCAGACAAGCTATTTTAAAGTTTTTTTTAAATAAACTAAAACTTGATTTTTTATTCTTAGCTTATAATGTTACAAAATGGTGGCTGTGCCTTCTGTTGAACGCAGGAAGTGGGTTAAACACAAATACTAGTAAAAAACACAAAATTAATTAAGTGCATGAAGTCGGGTAAATCATAAATAAAATATTTTATGAATGGTTATCAGTGGCGTAGCTAGAAATTTGGGCCTCTCATGCAATCGTTACGCAAGCCTCCCCCTTATCGCTTGGGCCCTCATGCATTGCAAGGCTCTGCTATGAGGTGGTTACGCCGCTGGTTTCATCGTGTATTGTAGAGGACCAAAAATGATTTATATTTCAAGTATGTAACAAAATACGCTCGTTCGAGCAGTGCAAAATAATTTTCTTTGTATAATTCGACTGTGGAAAGGAAAAAGCACGTAACCCACAGTTTTTTCAAAACAGCTTTTTTTCGATAATCACAATGTATCAAACTTGATACACGTTATATCAAAAGGATGATAGCTGCAAATGACAAATTGGTATTGAATAACTCTTCTATGAGGTAGCTACACCACTAATGGCTAGTCGTCAGTCCTATTTAAAATACTCAACAATAATCTTCCGATAGTTTGTCTGAAAATGCATCTAAAAGACTCAAAACACGTGTGACAATTTATTCAACTGTATTTAGAATGCATTTAGTATTAAAAACGTATTTCTTCAAAGTAACTGCTAATCCTTTCGATGTATTCGGCGGTAGTTATCTGGAAGTTCATTTAAATAGAAAATAACTTAGATTATTCTACGTATTGTGCTACAAACTGTGACACGTGTTTCGCCTCTTTCAGAGGCATACTCAGACAGACTAACTTTCACAAACGCTTGCTTTGTACATAGGCAAGCATTAGCGTAGAGTGTGTTTAAATCTATCGCTCTGCATTCATAGCATTCAAAACACAAAATTTTGACTTAACGTTTTCTGGCCGTATACCGACGACTTGTACACACGCATTAATGAAATGTTTAAAAGTTGGACAGATCTGGCTTGAAATATAACTGGGCCCATATTTCAAAACTTGCGTTATCCTTGGCGCTTTTCTTGCTTTGAATAATGTTCCCTCAAAAGTATTGGAATTTTCCGACGAGGGGGTGTAATGTCTGCAATATCTGCTATCTACTGAAGCGTGAATAGTCACGATATCATATAAAAGACCTTTTCATCATATCGACTGTGGAAAGGAAAAAGGACGTAATCCACAGTTCTTTCAACACTGTTTTTTTTCGATAATCACAATCTTTTTTTTTTTTTATTCGATAAACTTTTTTCCTTTCTGCATCACTCCGAAGACGATGTCTCCTCAATGATACAGTTAAGATACATGTTA
Organism: Himalopsyche anomala; assembly: GCA_031772345.1. Taxonomy (NCBI): domain Eukaryota; kingdom Metazoa; phylum Arthropoda; class Insecta; order Trichoptera; family Rhyacophilidae; genus Himalopsyche; species Himalopsyche anomala. Next base: position 23,387,019 of record CM062834.1, on the reverse strand, counting down.
AGATAAAGGCAATTTTATAGGTAACAATAATAATTAGAAATATAAAGAGATACTAATAAAGGTTAATTAAATAATTAAATAATAAATTAAATAATAAACACGGAAAAAAAAATAATTAAATAATAATAAGCAAGAATGATAGTTAATGGCACTAATGAGACAACTTTTAATTTTGAAACAGATATAATATGATTAAGGATTGAATGGTGAGGGGCAGGGAAGGTAAACTTTTTCTCCAAAAGAAGTAGCAAATTTCTTGAAGTGAGCGAAATTTTCTGGAGATGAAACTAGATCTGGATGCCCGATAGGACCATCACGGTTATTTCTACATAACGAAAACAATATACCTCTTTCAACAGACATAATCGAACAATTCCAGAGAATATGCTCTGAATCTTGATTACTGTCACCACAAGGACAGTGTGGGTTAGGTTTGATTTTAAATTTATGTAGCTTGGCATTAAACGCACCGTGTCCGGTGATAAATTGTGAGGTCCAGTGATCCGGAGAGAGCCAGGTTGCATTCTGACGAAAAACAATATCTGGGAAAAATAAATAGGTAATTCTACCACGAAGGGACTTTGACCATCGACTTTGCCAATTAGTTAAAACGGTTAGTGAGCAGAGTTTTTTCACTTTAGCTTTTAAAAAATCTTGTGAATCCAACGGGTGAAGAGTTGTGAGACCAATTTGCGCTGGTTTCCCGTGCAAAAGGTGATGAATTGCAGCTCGTCTTTGGACCTCTAGATCCAATGGAGTAAGTCCCAGCATTACGGGAAGACATTCTGTTGAGCAAGTTCGGTAAGCTTTGGAAATAGCAAGAAGGGGAAACCGTTGTCCCCGAAGAAGTATTTGACATATTTCCTGTCGTTGGGTACACCTATATGCCCAACAACTTGCAGCATGACACGCAATACCGAGAAATATGGACTTGTAATAAAGCCGAGACGTAGGGAATGTTAACCCCCAACTTACCCTAGCCATACGTGCAGCCTTTTCGAAGCTTGTCTTAGAATTAGCTATCGCCGTTTTCACGTGGTCCAAGAAAGATATTTTTTCATCTAATATCACACCGAGGTTTCTCAAGGTTCTCTGGACTGGAACTGTGATTGTATTAAACTTAACTATTGGTTTTCGCGTCAGTTTCCCTTTAAGCATTATACTACATGTTTTATGGGGTGCAAATTGTAGTTTATTGTAGTCTCCCCATGCAGCAACTTGCTTTAAACAGTCAGTTGATAGCTTTTCGAGAATGCTTCTACTATTACCATGAATAAGCATTATTGCATCATCAGCGTATGCTTGTATGTGCGTATTTTGAGGGAGAGGGAGGTCTAACAGATCATCGAATAAAATATTCCAAAGAAGTGGTCCAAGAATCGATCCTTGAGGACAACCTCGTGTGATATTTCTTTGGATTGAAGAATTTCCGGTTGAAATGATTATCTCTCGTTTTGAAAAATAGCTTACAATAATTTTAAATAGATCAGATGGAATCTTTCTCAGTTTCAGTTTTGTTAAAATCATTGGCCACCATGCATTGATCACAATCTATCAAACTTGATACACGTTCTATCAAAAGTATGCAAGCTGCAAACGCCGAATTAGTATCTAAATTTAGCTTTTAGCTCGATGGCTGCCACAGACGAGATATTTCGTGTTTTTTTTTGTGCTCAACACGCCAGAGATGAGTTATCTCTTCAAGAATTAATTAAATTAATAGTTGCAAATTATAGCCGGTGTGCTAGGTGACTATTAGTTATGTACGGCAGCTAAAAGGTTAAGTTTGAAAAAGATGACCTTGTAAAAAATTAAAACCAAGAAAAAAGACTGAAATAAAGGTTTTTCGTAGACAATTTCTTTAAGTTATATTAGATTATTAATATTATTAAAATTATAATAATTTTAATCAGTTTAGAAGTCTTCCTGCACATCAAGGATGTGTATAATTCATAATGTGCATTTGGCCGAAAATCATCGAAACACGTTTTAGCGCCTCCTGTAAAATTTGCTATGTGTGAGTTACGTCCTTTTTACTTTCCACAGTTGATATGAAACTACACACTTTTAGGGAATGGACTTTTATGGAGCATGGAAACTACGCGATCAGTATTGCCGTACCAAGTATTATTAATTTTTAATCATAATAAAGTATACTGGAAACTTTCCATAAGAGGGTTAAAATTGAGACAGGGAAAAATTGTGTAAGTGAAATCAACAAGAAACTACGATGTCATAAAAAAAAGTGTGACCTTATGCAGGGAACAATTTATTAAAATTAATTGAAGGATTTTCATTTTCCATGTCCTCTCCAAAGTTGATCACTTTGACTTTCAAATGGAGGTATCTTAAAATCAATGGCAGCCAAAACTCCAATTTTCTCTGTTCAAATGAAGATTATAATGATTTAGCACGTGTAGAAAAGAAAACTATTGAAACAATATGACTAGTAAATATGTATTTTACCATTGGGTATAAGAATAAAAGTTAAAATCGAATTCTGTTTTACGTAAAAGCCTTCAAGGGTTGACTCTACTTGGGAAACGTCCGTTATAAATTAAATATATTCATATAATATCTTAGCAAAAATACTTTCCATCAGAAGGGTTAGTTGGTTTCATTACCTTTTTAATGTTTGATTACTGCTGTCAACCTAATACAATAATAGATATGCCTTTGCCATCTAAGCCTTATTTTATGATACTGAAATTGGAGACCTACCCCATGGGGGATCAATGGAAGCTGGGTAAGTACTGGGTAAAGAGAACAAGCGAAGTGCCTAATGGCTATCATTTGGGGATATGGGTACTGAACTAATAGGGATGCTACCCAGAGTAACGATTTAAGTTTATTAAATAAGGTAGAATTCTTGCTATTTTATTACATGTTTTTTTATGTTGGTATTTTGTATTTTTTATTTATAAAACAAATCAAAAATAAAAAGATTATAGAATTTGATTAATCACTTAAATAAAATTTCTAATGTCGGAATAATTAATTGCACAAGAATAGTGATATATAACTGATAGCTATTTCAACATCACGAAATCGTCAGTTTGTTTTTTTATACGGTAGATACATGTTCAACAAAAAATTATGTACAATAAAAACAGTGTAAAAAGTAAAAGAATTCATTAAAAAATTAAAGATTGGTTCAATGGAATTTAAAAAACAGTGTTATTTGTTAAAAGAACAACATTGTGGTAAAGAAAATTTCTTAAAAAAAATACAATAGTATATTTTATAATATGTTATTCTAGTAACAAAAAAATAATACTCTTCATTGCTACTTGATTATATACGATGACTGTTATGAGCGACTGGACATTAATCGTCTTCATCGCAAGAAATGTATTGACACGTTAACTGTGCTAGTAACTAATGAAAGCTTTTGTTTGTTAGTAAAGTTTTGTTTTGTTGAATTTCTTGTTATTAGGAAATTTTTATTTTGTTTCTGGGAATCGTGTAAGAACAAAAAATGTGTAAAAATACTGTATTCGTTCTTTTAAGTGGACCGTGTTGTTTCAAAACTGTGTAAAAAATAGTTAAATGTATATGATATAACTTTTGTAGAGCTAAACAATTTTGATCGGTTTATTATTTTTTGTAATGGAGTTTTACTAAACTATTTGCGCATTATATTTATTGATTCCATATTTCTTTAACGAATAATTTTTTGAATCGTTCAAATCATGTACATTCACACAAATTTGAACGATTCAAATTTAATATTGAAATTTCACCAATCTAAATCTTAAATGAATAATTACTTGCTTCAGTTTCAATATCACTGTATAATAAAAATAATAAAAGATTTTTATTACTTTTTCCACATAAAATTTATTTGATCAGTACCGGTTTCGCTCATCGCGAGCATTATCATTATCAGTTGATAATGCTCGCGATGAGCGAAATCGGTCCTGATCAAATATTTTTTTTGTGAAAAAAGTACTATTTTTTTTAATTATTTTTATTATAATGCCATTCCACCAAGTATTGACAGTGAGCACCTTAAAAGTGATCACTGTTTAAATTTGTATTCTTACCTGTTGAAAATGCTCGCCATGAGTGAAACCGGTCCGTATCATATAAATGAATGTGTAATTAGTAAAAAAGAGTGTTTTATTTTTTTGAATATAATGCCTTTTGAATTGATTGGTGCTTGAACACTTCAAACGCAATGTTTGTATCATAGATTTTTTTATAATACTGTTTTATACAATGACATAACAAACTACCAGCTTCTATTTACTGGTCTGGTGTTGCAATCCCTATAACACAATACGATATTGTTAGTCAAGAATCGAAATATTACTTCTAAAATACTCGATTACTAAAACGATTAATTATACAACTTAAGTAAATGTTTTGGGACATTACAACAAAGACGGTCTCGGTTCTTAATTACCGGTCACTTGGGAACGGAAAATTATTGTATTATGTAAAACGAGTTTTTCTTTTATTACAAGTATTTTTTTTATACCAAATATTCAGAAGGTTTTAAACAAAAGATTGTATAAATTTTATAAAACATAATTGTCACGAAAAGGAAAACACTAATTTTATATATATTTTTTTAAATTTGGTATAGAATAAAGTTTTTTTTAAGTTGATGTTCTAATAACAAAAGAAAAACATTTTTTTCTGCGACTTAAGGCTTACTAAAAATATAAAAAGTAACATTACTATGCTAATAAGTTTAGTTTTTTTGGCTTGGACAATATAATAAAATAACAGATTGTGATCTTGACAATATATTACAGAATTTATTTCTTATTTTCAAGGAAATTTTTTGAGATGAACAATAAAAGAGTAGGTACAATTATTTTAGTATAATTTATAAATAAAGAAAAATAGTTTTTTTTTGTAAAAATATTTAGCTCAGAATGTTTTTATTTTAAATTTAATACATACTAGCTGTAAGCCCGTTGACCTCAACGGGGAGATTTTTGTTGCATTTTTAAGACGTCAGAAAATTACAAACCTATTTATTGAATAAGCCAGAAATTCTAAAAATAAAATAGATTCATCTCGGGGCATATATTCTTGACGTCATCGAAAAGGCAAAATCGCGACCATATACAAACGAAAAAAGTATATCTTTGGTATGAATAAAAAAATGTCGACAGCGGGGCTGGGGCGGAGGAGGGGGAGGGGAAATCGGGGACAATTTACAGACGGACGGACGGACGGACAGACATTATCGACTATTAATATATAGATAATTACTACAATACTTACTTTAAATAAATGAGTAGATTTTTAGAACTGTGTCCGCTCTTAATGTAAAGCATATGACATTATAATGGAAATATCTCAACATAAGTTTTTCTACGAACAATATTTATTACTCAACTTTTCTTTTTAGAAATGATTAGAGATAGACAGATACAAACTAGGACAGGACTGGTGGCTTACCAATCGCTCTCGTTACACTCCATTATCTATTAAGGCTTAGAATTAAATTAAATTTCGGTCAGATCATTTAAACTTATAGTGTAGGTCCCTATAGAACTCTGTTTGGGCTACAATATTTTATTTTTTAATTAAAATAAAATATTATATGCACTGATGGTTGTGGTAGCAAATTTAAAATATATTGAATATGTATTTCGTTATATTTTCACTTGTATCAGTCGAAACCATCCAATACACAAGCGCAATTATTTTTAACTCTTATCTTAATATTATATATGTAGAGTGGGAAGAATCTTTCAAGATGTTAAAAACATCCATACATATGAACAGAAATTTATAAATCGGTTATAATATGTTTTTCTGGGACTCGAATCTGTGAGTTACGTCACGAAAGCCACGAACAATACAACTAAAACTTAATAATAGTATTTTATTGATACACGATAAAAACTGTTTGTTAACTGTCAGTTAATAAAGTTCATCAGTACACTTAAATGTCTCGAAATAATTAAAAGCAAAACTCGGGTCATTAGTGACAAAACGTATAAAAATGTACAAAATTTGATCGATTGAAATTTAGTATGGAAATTCAATCAAACAAGTTTACTCAAAATCATGAATTATATTAGTTATTAGGCAATATTTAAGAAGTGTGCTTAAAATCGGATAGTGTGGGAGTAGAACTCTACACATAACCACACATTTATAAATCTACATTCAAGCAAAAAAAGCTACGTCTCGAAATATATATATTGAAAGATTTTTTTTCAAAACTTTATTTTCCGTTTCAATCAAATCAAATATGTATGTATACCATATATATGTACAAAAAAATGCTCTTCTGACGCCGGGATGTAGGGCTTCCATGCCCGAGATTTCAATCGATTTGGTTATCACGTAAACCCGGGATTTTCTTAATCAGGAGTGTGGATCCTTTTCATTTCTGAAGGCCACATTCATTTATCTGATTAAAAATAAGGCCGCAGTAAAAAAACACGAATGACTCTCGAACATACATATAATGGGTTGATTACATACATTATTTTGATAAAAGCTTGCGTATATTGTTTTGATCAAAATGAACATTTTGATCAAGTCAAAAGTCCGCATCAGAGTAGCCAAAAAGCCGCAGGTTCCCTTCTAAATACCAGTCCAGATATTTTAGGATTCTCTATTCCATTAATAATGTCTGGGACACAGCTGTACTCGATTAAAACCAAATGCCATTTGTTCAACGCTTGCATTTTACTAGTACTGCTTTACGGTAATAAATCATGGCACCTGACGAAGACTCAGAAAAACCGTATACTTAGCTTTGAGAACAGATGCTTGCGTCGGATAATGGGAGTGTTGTGGTTTTATTTTGTGAGAAATTCTGAAATAAAGGAACGAACAAGACAGCGCCCCGTCACGTTAGTGGTTATGGAGAGACATTGGAACTGGCTGGGTCACGTGCTGCGGATCTCCAGAAAGCCTCTTTTTTTGGCTCGCAAGATTCCGCCACCCCAGACGTCCGTCGGATACTATTCATAGGATGTACTCGGTGGAACTGAGGGATGCTGGCATGTCATAGGAGGAAACAAAGCAAGTGGCGGGAGAAAAGAAAAAATGGAGGTGCCACGTGGTGGCCATATTCTCTGCATAAGGAGCGAATATGGTAAATAAAAGAAGAATAATTCAATGTAAAATCAAAAGACCTTTACTGCCATTAAACGTTAATTCAAAATACCTTGTTTTGAGAAACTTTTTCGAATATCTCGAAGCAAACAACTGTCAATGAAGCATGGTCGTCAACAAAAAAATTAACTAACAACAATTTACCAAATGATACAACTAAATACGTTTAGTCATCTTATAGTCTTTGGGTAATTATAGAAATAAAAAAAAATTACAAATAAAAAGTATTAAAATATGTAGTGGTTTCTGCCAGACTACTTTTAGAGTGGTAAGGCATTATATTAAGAAAAACATAATATCCTTTTGTACTTATTTCCACTTCAGTTTATCAAGATCAGGACCGGTTTCGTTCATGGCGAGTATTGCTAACTGTTCGAAAACAAAGATTTATGTGATTTCTTGAATTTCCCCCTTCCACCCATCATATCCTCAAAAACGATACATAACGAGAGCAATTAGCTAACCACTAGTCCTAGTCCAATCCTTCTATCTCTACTCTCTAAAAGATATGTGATAAGCAGTTTTCTTCTGTTCAGATAAACTCCATTAGAATTTCATTTCGACAGTGGAAAGGGAAAAAGACGTAACTCACAGTTTTTTTGAAACAGGTTTTTTTCGATAATCAAAATGTGTCAAACATGCTACACGTTCTATCAAAAGGACGTTAGCTGCAAATGCCGAATTAGTATCTAAATTTAGTTTGAAAAAAGATTAGCTTGTGAAAATTGAAACCAAGAAAAAAGACTGAAACAATGGTTTTTCCTAGAAAATTTCTTTATTAATATTAAAATATGTCAATTAAACACCAGTTTTAAAGTCTCTGTACACTTCAAGGTTGTGTATAATTCATAATTTGCATGTGACCCAAAATCATCAAAACACGTTTTTTGTTCCTCCTGTAAAATTTGCTTTGTTTGACAGTGGGTTACGTCCCTTTCCCTCTCCACAGTCGATATGATCCATATTGGTAGAAAAAATGATCAATCTCGGGATTAAAAAGATTCCAGAGTTGGATGCCCTACTGACATATTCTTGATAAAATACGTAATACCCTGTTTGAAGATAAAAAAAATGTGAATTACTTACTTCCAGTCTGAAACACAAAAAATCAGCATATCATTCGCTTGATTCCAATTTGTATGTTCATTTTTTTGCTTACTCAATATGACTGTGTTTTCAAAAGGAGTTTCACAAAAAAGAAAACGTTAAATTTGTATTCAAAGCGATGCAGATTTCTTGAGAGCTTACGTGTCTGGGATTATTTGGGCTTTCTATAGATAAAAGGTCCCCCAAGCTAGGTGCGCATGTCACGAGGGGTGCATGGGGTCTTCAATAGGATGTGTGAAGGTTTCTTCATTGTTGAATCACGTCCTTTTCTTCAAAGTCAGCTTAGAAGGTGAGAGAAAAATAAGAATAGCGGTGTGTTTCTAAACTAGTGTTTCAGCTTTTAATGCCTTTGTGTAAAGTTAAAAGCAGGGCTGTGGAGTCGGAGTCAGAGTCGCGGTATTTTGGCAGAAGTCGGAGTCGAAGTCGCAAAAAATGAGCGGCTCGATTTTTTTGGAAAAATATGTTTAACTCGATGGCTGAAACTACCAATTAAATTATTAAGTATAATTGAGGATTTTGAGTGAAGGTGCTTGGTAGAATTTCAATATTAAATTTGAATCTTTCAAATTAAGTACATTCTCACAGGTTTTGGTCACTAACGACCCGGGTTTCGCCTTTCGGCATCTTCATCCGTGCACTTGAACGCCTGAAGATGCCGAAGGGGGAAACCCGGGTCGTTAGTGACAAAATCTGTGAGAATGTACATAATTTGAACAATTCAAATTTTTCCATTATAAGTGATTCTAAAGTAACACAAAAATGCTTAACATATAATTGAAAAGTCATCCAATATTAATCAATTTCAAGCGGTGACTGAAAGTAATTACAAACATAATAAAAATTTGGTAAATTTTTGACAAAGTGATAAAATGCTACTTTAATAAAGTGAATAGGCTCAACACCTCCATGCCTATAATGCAATTGTAAATAGTCGAGCCATTAAATCATTCAATATTTCTCTCAATATTGTCAATAAGTATTTATCATTTTAGGTATTCCAGCATATATACATTTTTAAAATTATTTTTTAGCTTCTAACTTAGGTTTAAATACTGTCAATAAACAGTGAAACTGAGATGCCATCATGGCAGGGAACGTGATTTTTTAGGACAGCATGTTACGGCTTCCTGTGGTGATAGTTTCCTGTTTTTATTTTTAACAAATAAATTTGCTGGCATAGTTTTAATGCTTATGTTTAAGAACCGCAGTTGTAGATAGCAATGTTTAGAAATGCTTGTAAATCAGATGATAAAAAATAATGCCACTCATAAACGAAAATACTCCCCAGGATCGTGTTTGTTTCAGTTACGCCTTAGCAAAAATAATAATATTACAAAGCCGCTTAGAATCGTAAGATAAGCCAAAACACTTGCCCCATAATAAACTTACAGATTTATTATTTAAATAACAAATAGGCGCATCGCCCTTGTGGATTTATTTATGCTAGCGTTAATGTGGTTTTTTAACTGTCGAATATTTACTTACTGAAAGTTGAATCCGTTAACTGGAAACTATTACGATTAGAGTATCCATACCAGAGCGTTTTTGTGATCCTGGGATTTCAGGATTAAACAAAAAATCGTGTATAATTTGAGACTCAAGATTGAGAAATATTTTAGTCGGCGATTTTGAAATCCTGGGATTTTTATGTCGATTTCAAAAACCCAGAAATTTGCGAATTTCCCCAAACGAACAGCGCGACTGTTCTTTTTCTCAATCACAAAATTTCGGGATTAGTACTGTTGCAATTTTAGGATTTTGGGATAACAGAATTGAACGGGATTCTAGGATAAGATACCCTGATTGCGATCCTTATGGTCATAACAGTCATAGATACAAGAAAACTAATTAAGAAATCATTTTTGTTGTTGTTAATAAGCCAGAGCTTTGGCTATTTTGAATGGAATTGGAGTCAGACTATTTGTAAAGACGTAGTTTTTCCACGACATCACAGTGCTGAAATAAAGTATAAATTAATAATTTAATTGCTTCATATTTTTAAGGCTATTTCGTGCTTTAAAAGCTCAACCAGTCAAGTCAGCTTTGGTTCCATAGATAAACAGAACATTGATTAAAGAAATAAATTAATTTATAATACATTTAATCACTGGTTATTGAAGTTGATTCACTGCATAAGATATTTATAAAATTTCACAAAATTCACAAATCGGTTTTAAGTATTATATTAAATTATTTCTTTTTCCAAACCATGCACTAAATCAAAGATTTTTTTTTAAATCTCTAATTTTTTTAAATGCTTGCTGTTGATATTAAAAAAACTTAAAGATAATATATATATTATTAATGTAGAGCATACGGCCTCTTAGTGGAGGTATCTAAACAGAAGTTTGTTACTCAGTCGCTCAATCTCTCTTTTTCAAAGAGATTAGTAAGGATAGAAGGATAAGTTTTGGATAAGACTAGTGGTAAGGTAATCAAAATAGGTTGTTAAAAGATCGAAAATGGTGGAAAGGACATCACAAAAACTCATGCATTCGAACAGAAGTCGATAAATCGAACAAAAAATGCTGTTTTTACTGGGACTCGAGCCCATGACGTCTGGCTCGGAAACCACTGCGCCATAGGACCCAAAAAACTTACTTGGCGTAGTAGACACCATGATAATATAGTGTACATAATTATTATAAATATTTTATCATTTGAACTAATCATAATAAATGAATAAAAATGATTATAAATAGTAATACAGAATATCTACAATATAGAATATAAGAAAAAGGTCGCTTTTGGTTTTATCAACATTTTAAAATAATGAAAACTACCGCTGAATTTGTTTCCGAGCATTAAATTTATATTACACTTCTAATAAAAAAATTTTAAATGTGTAAATTTTCTTCGTTTAATGATTTAACGTGAAAATTTTTCAAGTTGTTATCATGCAATACCAGCTTGAATTGATAACCACAATTGTTCAGTTTACTTCAAAACATTTTGAACAAATTGAAAGACATAAAAAAAATGATTTCTGTTATGTATGAATTCACTGGCTGGAAAAACTTTTCCAATAATCATAGACAGGAATGCAATACTCTTCGTTGTTTTAGAAAAAATCGTGTATTTCGAAATATTCATTTCCAGATTTTTTTATATGAATATGTGTGTATTCAATCGCGTACAATTCAAAAATGCTCGGATGAAATAATTGAGTAATAAATACTCGTGAATTTAATCCGAGTCAAATTAATAAAGTGTTTTTTTATCCCACTGAAAATAAATTGATTTTCATATCTGTAAAGAATGATTTGAAAAATGTTTGCCAGATTCCGTTTTGCATACTTTTTTAGACTTATACTACTATTAACTATTTATTTAAACAATATATTGTTTAAATAAATAGTTAAGTGCTTAAAGTAAAATGCTTTGTACGCTAATCTGTGAGATTAAAGTTTGAATTTTATCAATATAACTTTATATAATTGTTATAGCTCCCAACTGCCAGCTAATGCACCAATCTCGGACCGTTTTTATGATACTGAGATATTGGTTTTGGTGTTTTTTTAAATTTAAATGAATCAGTTAGTATATGAGAAGCTTGAAATCACAAAACGACCGGGTTCACTTTTTTAAAAGGACGTAACCCACACATAGCAAATTTTACAGGGGGCACAAAAAACGTCTTTTGATGATTTACGGCCATATACTAATTATGAAATAAACACAACCTTGAAGTGCACGTAGACTTCTAAACTGGTGTTTAATTGACATAATCTATTATTAATTATAGAATTTCCGGAGAAAAACCTTTATTTCAGTCTTTTTTCTTGGTTTTAATTTTTTACAAGTTCATCTTTTTCAAACTTAAAAGCTAAACTTAGATACTAATTCGGCATTTGTAGCTAGCATCTTTTTGATAGAACGTGTATCAAGTTAAATACATTTATCCATTATACTTATTATTATATTAAATACATTATCGAAAAAAACCTGTTTTTAAAAAACTGTGAGTTACATCCATTTTCCTTTCCACAGTCGATATATATCAAACAATTAGTTTCGTATTTTTTCGACATCACAATCATCCATACCTTTGAACATAAATCGATAATTTACGATTTCGACCGAAGGTGCTTGGTAGAATTTCAATATTAAATTTGAATCGTTCAAATTATGTACACTCCCACAGATTTTGTCACTAACGATCCGGGTTTCAGTCGGTTTCAGGTCAGTTCAAGTTCATCCGTGCACATCCGTGCACCAAACCCGGGTTTGGCTTTGGCTAAAGTTATTAAAACTATCGTTCAAATTATGTAGAATTATGTAATAAGATTTTGTCACTTCAAAAATAAATCACAGATTCAAAAATAAATCGATAAATTGTTTTTAAAAAAATCTATACTTTCTGGGATTCAAACCAGGAAGATCCATCTCGTAAGCTATCAATGTTTACTACTGCACTACGGAGATAACTAAATATAATAAATTTTATATGTCCGCGTCACTTTGAATACATTTCTAATAAAAAACATCAGTCAATTGAAAAAATATAAAATTATATTACCTTTGGATTATCTAAGCCTGTCTTTTATCAGAAATAAACTTCAAAGAGATCCATTATTAAATACTTCAAGCTCCTCTTTGGCTTTGTTTCAAGCATTCTCATGAAGAATTTATTTTATCAAACGAAAAAAAAACGTATATTACATCCGCTTTGTCATTTGAAATATAAATAAACGCACTTGTCTTTTTTTATTATCACTGACACTGTCAATTCAGTGATGAGTAAAGTTTTTTCTCCATAGCATTATTATCGTGCTATTTTATTTTATTATGAATTTAGAGGCATACATATGGAAATTATTCTTATTTGGCCATGTGCCACGCGGAACCTCCATGTTTCCTTGTCTCCCGCCAATTGCTTTGCTTCCTCCCATGACATGCCAGCATCCCTCAGTTCCGCCGAGTACATCTTATAGATAGTACCCGACGGACGTCCGGGACGCCGGAATCCCACTGGTCGAAAGAAAAGGCAGGCAGGATTGAGGCTTTCCGGAGGCATCCGCAGCACGTGACCCAGCCAGTTCCAACGTCTCTCCATAACCACTGACGTGACGGGACGCTGTCTTGTACGCTCCCTTATCTCTGAATTCCTCACAAAATCAAACCACCTTACCTCCATTATCTGACGCAAGCATCTGTTCTCGATGCTCAGTATACTGTTTTTATGAGTCTTCGTCAGGTGCCATGATTCGCAACCATAAAGCAATACCGGTGGAATGCAAGCGTTAAATAAGTGGCATTTGGTTTTAATCGAGTACAGCTGTGTATCCCAGACAGTTCGCATTGAGTTGAATGTGGCTCCAGCCATTCCTAAACGAATGGCGAGCTCTTGTTTTGTACTACCGTCTTCGGGGATATGTACGCCGAGGTATCTGAAGCTGTCAACCCTCTCGATGATCTGTCCCGCGCTGGTAAGGGTACTATCAGAGTCATGACATATGGAAATTATTTTTCAATATAAAATGAATAATTTTGGTATTGATTGAATCAATCACAAATATGACAGTCAGTCTGAAGTTGATTATCGAATCACCTAACTGGAGTCTTACTTAGTTATACAACTTTGAATCGCTCAAATTATGTACATTCACACAGATTTTGTCACTAACGACCCGGGTTTCACCTTTCGGCATCTTCAGGCGTTCCAGTGCACGGATGAACTTTAACTGACGCTTAGCAAATAAATGTTTCGTGTTTTTATAAGAAATAAATGCATCACTGAGCTTAAAGCTATTGTTGGCGTAAAGGATAAGCCCATGGGAATGCCCACAGATTTGAGTAGTGAGTAGTTTTAAAAAATATATTTATTTTGTTTGTCGGAAAAGGTTTTATGACTATATTTATATAGGGTATAACAGTGGCGACCCAGACATGTTTAATATTTCATTTAAACTCGGAAGACTGTTCAATTGCGCTCTGTTTATTTATAGAATTTCCTGGAAAAAGAGCTTATGGGAGTCCGTATTTGGGTGTAACATTTTTATCCCTTGTTCCTGATTGAACACGTGTCTTTCCGAAATTAAGTTCATTCGTGCACTTGAACGCCTAAAGATGCCGAAAGACGAAAGCCGGTTCGTTAGTGACAAAATCTGTGTGAATGTACAGAATTCATAACTCATGAATAACCTTCAGTCGAAATCTTAAATTATAGTTATACAACCATTTTAATACAAAAATGATCAATTTAAATCATATTTTTAAGTGAACTACCTTTCCAATATATGAGGTATTTTTCTTGTCATTTCACGATTGACGTTTTACTCTCAAATAAATATTTTTTTATGCTTGAAGGGGTTAAAACATAGGCCTCTAATCCCAGGATCCCGACCAATTTTGTGATCCTGTAATTACGGATTTGTGGTAGTACTTATCTTTACACTCACACTTTAGCACGCAATAATCTCAAAAAACTCACTGGTAGACGTAACTTTTTCAGCGTATGTTGCTAAAAACAAGTCTCACAGCTTTGAAGAATTGTTAAATCTGTCAATTTGTAACGGTTTTAGAAGATGACGCTAAAAAAATAAACCCGAGGAATACATTCTCTAAGCGTGTTATCGCCTGCTGTGGTTCAGTTGGCTTAAGGAGTATTCTAGTGTAGAGGCACGAATTTTGGTTGTTTTTTCGAGCTCTGTATAAAAGAAACAAAGAAAATTTTTACCATCCATTTTTTTTTCCATGTCCGCTCCCAATATGGAGCATATGGACTCCTAATGGAGTTTATCTCAACAGAAATGTTTCTACGAGAACTGCTTGTTACTCAGTTGCTCAACCTCTCTTTTTCGAAGAGAGTAGGAATAGAAGGAAAGGGTAAGGACATGACTAGTGGTTAGCTAATCGCTCTCGATACGCCCCGTTCATAGGATAGGATGGGTGGGAGGGGGGAATTCAAGACATCACATACATCCATGCCTTTGAACAGAAATTAATAAATCGATTGAAAAATCAATTTATAAAACTTGATTCGAACCCGTGCCCTCCGTAGCGGTAGCCAACGATGTTGACCACTCGACCACACAGGCGGTCCAGGTCCATTTTTTTACCATTCGTTTATTTATATTTTAAAAATTAAAAAAAAAAAAAATGAAGTAAAAACTCGAAAAGTTATCGGCTGGTAAAGGGAGGGGTCAAAAAAGGTGGTTTCCTGACGTACACGATTCCAACCATTCTAGTCATCATAGAAAAAAATTTAACGGATTCTTAATAAAAATGTCGCTATAGCCCCTACCTCAAAGAAGTAAAAAAAAACATCAGAAAATGGCAGCCGTTTGAAAAAAAAAATGATTTTTTACGTTTTTTTAACAGTTTCAATTTAAAAAAATAGTAAACAAAGTAATTAGTTATCGATTTCTGAAATATTGTCTATAGGCACTACTTGCATGAGGAATTCAATTTAATTCAATTGGATATTAATTTATCACTTTTAGGGTGTTCACTGTCAATACTTGGTAGAAAGACATTATATAAATAAAAACACAATATTCCTTTGTATTTCATTCCATTTTATTTAATAGGTCAGGACCGGTTTCGATCAATGCGAGCACAAGTTGACAATTCTCGCAATAAGCGAAACCGATCCTGACCTATTAAATAAAGTGGAATGAAGTACAAAGGAATATTGGATATTAATTAATGAAATATATATACAGGAGGTGCAGTGCTCAATTGCTTCTATATACAGACCGCCCCTGGTTCAAACGCAGTGTTTCATCCGAATTTTCGTATGAAAACACAATTTTTCTTACATCATACAACACTCAGAGGAAAATACAAAATATTATGTGTAACAGTAGGCTGTTGAGATGAAAAATCTTCAGCCATCGCCAACGTATTGGCGCGATATATAAGGTGCCAGCGACATTTGTCGCTCGCAGAACGAATACAAAAGTCACGTTCAAATATCAAATACTATTTTGCTTTCTCTATGTAATACTTATCCGTTTCTAATATTTGAGACGACTCCCAAGTAACATGATTTACAGTTTTCACGTCTCGCGAAAACTCTGCGAATATTTTCATCCGAAACAATTTATTTTACTTTCTTGTATATCGACTGTGGAAAGGAAAAAGGACGTTACTAATCGCAATTTATTAAACTTGATACACGTTCTATCAAAAAGATGCAAGCTACAAATGCCGAATTAGTATCTAAATTTAAATTTTAAGTTTGAAAATGATGACCTTGTAAAAAATTAAAACCAAGAAAAAAGACTGAAATAAAGATTTTTCCTCGAAAATTGTATTAATTAATATTTGATTATGTTAATTGAACGCCAGTTTAGAAGTCTCCGTGCACTTCAAGGTTGTGTATAATTCAAAATTTGCATATGGCCCAAAATCATCAAAACTTGTTTTTTAATTAAAAAAGTGATGAGTTTAGTGTGAAATACCATTTTAATATAGAAAGTAGTGTAAAAAATGTAAAAATAAATAATTAAAAAATTACACAAAATTGTCTTAGCCTTTTGGCTGCCGTAGAAAAAAGTACTTTTGTACCTAGCACGCCGGCTATAATATGCAATTATTAATTTAGTTAGTTATTGACTAGATAACTCATCTCTGGTGTGTTAAGCACGAGTAATTTGACGAGATATCTCGTCTGTGGCAGCCATCCAGTTAACAATTGGTATTTTAATTGAGAAAAATAATACTATTCATTGCTACTAGATTTTATGCGGGAAATTTTATGAGGAACTGGACATATATCACTTGCATCGCTAGAAATTTCTGACACGTATAACATATTTGTTATTACTGTCTTGTGTTATTGAATTTATTGTTATTTAGAAATTTGTAATCCGTTTCTGGAAACCGTGTTAAAACAAATAATTCGTGTAGAAGTATGTATTCGTTCTTTTAAGTGGACCGTTTTATTTCAAAATCGTGTAGAAAGTAGTTGAGTATATATATCAGCCGCCTGTGGTCGAGTGGTCAATGTCGTTGGCTACCGCTACGAAGATCACGGGTTCGAATCCCAGTACGGGCAGTTTTATAAATAGATTTTTCGATCGATTTATGAATTTCTGTTCAAAGGCATGGATGTATGTGATGTCTTGAATTTCCCCCTCCCACCCATCCTATCCTATGAACGGGGCGTATCGAGAGCGATTAGCTAACCACTAGTCCTGTCCTAGCCCTTTCCTTCTATTCCTACTCTCTTTGGAAAAAGAGAGGTTGAGCAACTGAGTAACAAGCAGTTCTCGTAGAAACACTTCTGTTGAGATAAACTCCATTAGGAGTCCATATGCTCCACATTGGGAGCGGACATAGTAAAAAAAAAAACTATATTTTAAAAAAAAGGAAATAGTTGACTGGTATTTAAGGATTGTCAACATAAACCACTTCCATAGCTAGAAAATTCTGACACGTATAATATGTTTGTTATTACTGTCTTGTGTTATTGAATTTATTTATATTTGGAAATTTGTAATCCGTTTCTGGAAATCGTCTTAGAACAAATAATTCTCGTAAAAGTTTGTATCCGATCTTTTAAGTGGACCGTTTTATTTCAAAATCGTGTAGAAAAAGACTTGAGTGTACATGAAACAAAATAGGAGCACTAAATCGGACTGATATTTAAGGATTGTCATATATTGATCCTTTCTACTTTCTGTACGCAACGGCATAAAAAAAACAGTAAACATGTACAGTATTTCTTGAGCATGGCCAACTTTCATCAACACCAAGTTGTTTTATTACAGTAACTGTTATTGTGGGCGCCGTATAGAATTAATTAAATTACACCACGCAATATTTCACGTAAGTTATAAGTACGCCCCTACACTTATAATTAATTACGATCTTTGAGCAAATGGTTTCCTTGGGATTGTTGTCAAAATAATCATCGTTTTAAATGATATATGTTATGATAATGGGCACTTCTACCAGTAGTCGATTTGTCAACGTTTTGGTCGTTCGTCGTATTTATTTACGATATCAGTGTGCTCGAATTCTGAAGTCTCAGGACTCGAGGCGTGATAATGTCAAAGCTCCGGGATATCCTGGGACTTGAGACTTTTATTTCCCCTTCAATAAAATTATAATTTTATTTAAATTAAATATTTGCATGCATGTGTTTATGTATTACATACACTCGACGTCTTTTGAAAGTACGCACTAGTAAAAATCACGTTTTTTTGATACAATGTTTAATAATTTTTTTTTTCTTATGTAGTGGATGTGTGCAATGCTTACGGATAATTTTTACTAAAAAGGGATGATAACGGTACATGTAATGAAAAAAAAATATCAATGAAGCCGTCGTCAGGAGTAAATTTATGACCGTAACTTCACAACACAGCTTTTAGACCACCTTTTTTGTACTATTGAGACACTAGTAACTTTGTGGAATAGTGAAAAAACATTTGTACATAAAACAACATCAGGTATGAACATTTAATTTTAAAATTTTGTAATTTGCTTTTGCTACAAATAAACACATGGTATTTGAAACTTCTACGAAATTACAAATCCCAAACATCCATCAGATCCCTTTAACATATGCATACTTAATTTTGTTAAAACCCCGGGTAAGTGTCACGTCCCGACCATGTCGTGTCCGTTTTTCTTGCGGCTCCCCTCTTATACCCGATTTCATTCAATACACATCAGTCTTTTTAAGGGTTTCTTAACCACAAGAATTGTTTCTTTCAAAATTAAAATGTACATGTTATTAGCACATTATAAATCACAGTCACAATTCCAGACCAAGTAACAAATCCTGCTGACATACCTTCATAAAGAGACCATATCCTCCATATTGAAACCGGACATCGATTGAAAAGAATATACGATAAATTTTCTTAAAAAATATAAATCAAATTGCGAAAATGGAATAAAATCGAGCTAATGATAATTTTGGACTCAGTGGGAAAATATGAGAAATACCCTTACGACTAGTGGAATGAAAAAATATTTCGAAATAAATTCCCTCTGCTTAATTAAGATGTCTAAGTTTGGATTTGCTGCATGTTTGAATATTCGTTTTGCCAACTGCATTTCTTTGCAGCTCACTCGCTTGTACAAATTGAAACGCGAGGAGCTTACTATAAAACAAAAAACCAAAAACTCTTTAAAATCTCGCATGAAATTTGTAATTCTACCGCTTCACGTGCAGTAGTTATGCTTAATGCACAACTGTAAGATTCTCAGCGCAAACATGAAAGCTACTGTCTAAAAATGCATTTAAATTAAGCACGACAAACGGAACATGCTTTTGTGAAAAATAAATTTTATGTCAGTTTTTGTTTTGTGTCGTGCTTTTAAAATATAAATTCAGTATGTTTTACAGTGTACATATTTACACAATAATTAAAAGTAAGATGTCTTTGTTTTTTTTTTATTCGAAGTGTACAGCGGTGTGTCCCAGACACTGCATTAAATTAAATGTGGTTCCAGCCATTACTAGGCAAACGGCAATATACTGAGGTTCGGGAACAGATTTTTGTGTTGGGTAATTGTGGTGAATTAGTTTGATTTTTTTAATTTGTTTAAATCAAATTTGACCCACTTGCGAAAAAAGTTCGCCATCTCTGCTGTAGAGTGTAGTCTGCACACATGCAACCAAGTCTCGGAGGAATTTCTTCTTAGGACACCCGTGGCAAAATTTTGAATTTTTTAAAACGTCATCTTTTTCAAACTTAAAAGCTAAATTTAGATACTTATTTGACATTTGCAGCTGGCATCCTTTTGATAGAACGTGTATCAAGTTTGATACATTGTGATTATCAAAAAAAAACCTAGGGTTACGTTCTTTTTTCATTCCACAGTCGATATAATTAAAAAGTCATCCAAGATTAATAAATTTCAAGCGGCGACTGAAAGAAATCACATTTTTGACAATGCTCGTAATGAGTGAAACCGGTCCTGACCTTTTTAATAACGTAGAATAAAGCACAAATAAATTTTGTGTTTTAACTAATTGTATGATTAAAAATAAGCAAATTCTCTTTGTGAGAATCAATGTTTTAAAACGTTCAAGTTTTCAAGAAGTGCACATAAATCTCGTAAATTTAAGTTTCTCCTTTGCTATTTAAACAAGCATGCGCGCACTTCAGGAAACGTACTGCACACATTTAAGCGCTATTGTTCAAATTTCGAATACGTTTCGAAAGCTCTGGCTTAAAAGTGCATATTTAAGTTTTGCGTAATATAAAAGATCTCTAAAGCTGATGGCAAATTTCCTTTCACGTTTAAATAAATAGTTACACTATGATTCAAATACATGAGAAAAGTATTTTAAAAGAAGACATATTGTAAATATTATACATATTTAAATTATTATTCGCTTGAATATGGATCCATCATTTGGAGCCCATATGAAAGTTCATACAAGCTGCAATTTGAGAGAGTCAATAAGAAATTTTGAAGATATTATTATTTCAAAAAAAAAAAATTCTTCCCCTGTGATAATTCCTTAACCCGTAACATGCCATCCTAAAAAATCACGTTCACTGCCATGATGGTATCTCAGTTTCACTGTTTATTGACAGTATTTAAACCTAAGTAAGAAGCTAAACAATAATTTTAAAAATGTATATATGCTAGATTACTTTAAATGATAAATACTTATTGACAATATTAAGAGAAATATTGAATTATTTAATGGCTCAACTATTTACGATTGCATCATGGGGATAGAGGTGTTAAAGGAATACTAACTACCCCACCAAATTTCTTTTAGAAATGTTATCATTTTACTCTCTTAAGGCTCGGAGATCGTTTTCCGGCTTAAAGAATTTTTCTCTTCTCCTTCGAGGCCGAGTAATAATCCTGAAATTCTCATGACTATTAATTTACATGCTCTCAATTTATTTTTACGTGGGCGAAACTATGACCAAAAACTTTTGTTTCTAAAAACTTATACCTCGTTTAGGAGGTGTGAGTCACCAGTTCCAAGGGCCGTTCGATTGATCAACTCATTGCCTAGAGAAGTGAACATTTTCAGTGACAATATTTGTCAACTGTTTGTTAAGTTTTACATTTTTATTTCTTGATTTTGATGTTTTATGTAGTTTTACTTTACATTTGGTCTCACAATATTTGTCAAGTGCTTGACGAATTGGCGTCAGCTGTAATGTAATGAATATTTCTCCTTCGTGACCCACTAAATTTGATTATGGCCTATGCTACCGGCCTATAGGTAAAATAAAACAGTATATTTATGTCTTTACAATCTTTATATGTTATTATATAATATAATTATCTCTGATAAACATATATAGGAACAAATGTACAAATAATTTATTAATGAGAGGTATTTCAAAATTATATTGTAAATATACAGATTTATTTTAGGAAATTGGTGACCCGGCATTTTGCTTTCTGCGACCCGGTACCGGGTCGCGACCCATCATTTGGGAAAATCTGCATCAAGCTATTTATGTTGCCTGTGTGGTCGAGTGGTCAACGTCATTGGCTGCCGCTACGGAGGTCACGGGTTTGAATCCCAGTACGAGCAGTTTTATAAATTGATTTTTCAATCGATTAATGAATTTCTGTTCAAAGGCATGAATATATGTGATGTCTTGAATTCCCCTCTCCCGCCCATCCTATCCTATGAACGGAGCGTAATGAGAGCGATTTACTAACCACTAGTCCTGTCCTAGCCCTTTCCTTATATTCATACTCCCTTTGGAAATAGAGAGAGGTTGAGCAACTGAGTAACAAGCAGTTCTCGAAGAAACACTTCTGTTGAGATAAACTCCATTAGGAGTGCATATGCTCTTAATTGGGAGCGGGCATGGTAAAAAAAATGTACGATACGAGTATAATGAACCTTAAAAAAAATCTTAACAAAATATATATTTTTTTAATTAAAAAAAAAAATGTTGCGGGCCAATGTTGGCGGGCACAGAGTTTGGTATCCCTGCTCTATACTTATCATGCCAGTGTGGCAAAATTCACTGAACTTTTATTTTTTTATTGCAGATTTCAACGGTAAATCGTCACCGAGAGAGAATGTCACACTTCTTCCTGGGACACCGACAGCAACACTTGTCACGACAGATGTGGCGTGGCCAGTCAGCGACCAGCCATTAGGAGTATACAACTCGACGAGAGTTCCACAGTACATGCGGCTCGGAAACCAGACGGTTGACATCAACAGATCATTCAAAGTACCACAGACCGACGACGCCCTCAACGAAATAATTCCAAAACCGACGGAAAATGTAAATACTACGGAGAAAAGTGAGGTGGTAGCCCTGAATGCAACGTTGCCAGATAGTTTAGTGAAATTGACTGAGATTTTTTCTACGAGTGTTATAAAGAACGACGATGGTGTAGCTGTGAATGTCACAAGCAACGTCGCAAGTAATTTAATCAGTAGTATATCCAGATCGTGGCAGGGTACTAAACATGAACACGAGGGGAGATACGGACCACAGTTTGAGGATGCGGACAGGGGAGATAACTCGACGGTCGTCGTGCAAGCTGGAGATACAGCGCTCTTGGATTGTAGAGTCAGTTTACTTAGAGATAAAACGGTATGTGACCACTATTTTCATTCTATTTAACCTTTTAGCAGCTGTAGATAATTAATAGTAATTACCTAGCAGGCAAGCAATTATTAATAGTAATTTATGTGTGTTTCTGAAGATGCTGAAAGGCGAAACCCGGGTCGTTAGTGTAAAGAATCTGTGTGAATGTACATAATTTGAACGATTCAAATTTAAGCGCTTTTGCATAAATTTATTACTGTATGGCTTATAGTATATTGTCTATAAAATATATATCGTAAAAGCTGTCATCGTGGATGATTGAATAATTTTATTTTCATTGTAGGAAGCTTATAAACATAAGTAAATAACTTTACTCGCATTGTATACATTCAATAAAATCAAATAACGTTCGTTTGGACGCAACACTGACCAACACAACCTCAATAGTTGACTTTCTGTAACCCCTTGTGTGGTTGAATAAAATTAGGGTTAATAAGAAAAGTTGTTTTATTTCAGCCACTAGCAATCATTATTGTTTATGATTACCTAATTACTTTATACTAATAGTTTTACCAATTCTATTTAATTAACGTTCATAATATCTATGTCACCTGCTGTGGCCCAGTTCGTTAGAGCTTGCTCTACCGATCACGCAAGTCTGGGTTAAATTCCCGGTAAGATCACAGTGAATTCGAGAAGTATTCAATTCAAAGTTGTGATCGAAGACTGAGTGTTTGTGATGTCAATTCACATTATTTCCTCAACTCCCATCCTTCTGATCCTTTAATAACTGGGTGTAGCAATAGCGGTTAGTCAACCACTAGTCCTGTTATAGCCGCATCCTTCTTTTCCCACTAATCACTTTGAAAAAAAGTGAGGTTGAGTGACTGAGTAACAAACAGTTCTTATAGAAAAAACTTCTGTTGAGACACCTTTATTAGGATGCCATATGCTCCACATTGGGAGCGGAAATGAATAAAAAATAAATATTATGTTGCCTATCAAATTGTTACAAAAAATGTATCTTAACTGTATCATTGAGTAGGTATCATATTCGGTGTGATGCATAAAAGAAAAAAAAAGTTTATCGAATAAAAATAAAAAAAAACCTGTCATTTTGTATTGTTGTACTGAAACAATTTTTTTCAGTTTAAAATGAAAATTTAACTGAATTTCGCAATGTGTTGCCAAGATTGAAAAGATTACAGCGTTCCGTATGCTTTCGAATTTTGACAGTGAAGGTGTGAGCGCTGGTGTTTGATCTCCGCCCTTTGTATGTTTTTGTTGCCACCGTAGAAAAATATTTATTTCACCGTATTTTAGATTTTTTTTTTGTATTTTTTTTTATGTTTGAAAAGAACAGTTAATGCTTTAAACCATTTTGATGAACTGCCACGATTGTGAATATGAGTGATAGGGCCAAAGACTTGAATTGTTGAAGAGATATATTTTTATTGATTCATATATATCACCCATCTTATCCTTTAAACGGGGCGTATCGAGAGCGATTAGCTAACCACTTGTCCTGTCCTTGCCCTTTTCTTCTATTCCTACTCTCTTTGGAAAAAGAGAGGTTGAGCAACTGAGTAACAAACAGTTCTCGTAGAAACATTTCTGTTGAGATAAAATAAATTAGAAGTCCATATACCTCCACATTGGGAGAGGAAAAAGTAAAAAAATATCTATATTAAAAAATTAAAACTGTAAATAACTTTCATATTTTCATACTTCCCGTTACACCACCCAGGTCAACGGAAATTAAGCAGATCTTTAAGCTTATAACTAGTCTTCTCACAATCCTTACTCACAAAAATAATATATAATTTCTACAAATCTAGTTCTTAAAAAAATATAAGAATGAAAATACTACTACTCGTACAGACTTCTTTTACAAATGCTTGCTTAAGTAAGAATGAAATAATTATTTGTTTTTCTATCATTCTCTCCTTGCCTCCCATTTTTATTTGATTTTTATTATAATATATCAGAATAGTAAAATTAAAATCATACGTACTTAAGCAAGCATTTGCGAAAGTAGTCTGTCCGAGGATGTCTCTAAAAGAGGCGAAACACGTGTCACAGTTTTTAGCACAATACGTGGAATAATCTAAGTTATTTTATATTTTATGTTAAAATAAGTAGTAGTTTGTACTTTCCGTAGCATTTAAAGGTTAAATAATTATTTTACTATCAAAAGTGTCCAAGTCAAAGGCATTTTTCTTATCATGCTGGCCAAGTCATTAAGAGTCAATGAGATTGTACCATTTTAATCAGGTTCTGTATTTTGTATGGAATATTAAACGCTTAGTTACGTCAAGTAAGTTGAGTTTAGTATTGAAATTAATTTACATTAAAATTCGTTAAAAAGTAGTCAAACAAACTTTCCTCTCTTCTGAAAAATAGCTAAACGTGAGTTGGCCGTGATTGATACTGGGCGCCTCTATTCATGACTTGAATTTCTTGGAAATCAGTGTAAATGACTTAACAAAAGTAGTCTAATTATCAATATTCTACTCTATTCCACCCTTTCCATACAAATCTGGCGAGTGATTGAGTAAAATACATTCAACAAAAAATAAACAATTGTTTTATTGAAGAGAAATCTGCCAAAGGAATAAGGGTGGGTGCTCTAAGCCAACTTTGAGAAAGAAATAAACCATCCATGACCTTTGGAATAGAAGTTCTGATCCAGAAGGTTTTAATAAATAAAGGAAGTAACTTAAATTGTTTGTTTTTTTTATAAGGGTTGAGAAAACGCAGATTAAATGCCTGCTTTTGAGTGATGTAAACAGAATAGACTATATTTTCTTAAATGAAAAGCGAAATTGCTTGAAATTGTAAAGAAAGAGTGGAAAATTACTGAATAGAAAAGTAATTTTCGCTTAAATTATATTATAATTAGGAATATTCTGAACGTTCATAATAAAAAAGTTATTAATTTTATGGAATATTTTAAAACGAAGAAAATGCGTGAACTAGGAATAAATGGTTTCCATATTTTTTACATACATTTTTAATTTTATTATTAAGCATTGAAAATGTTAAATTTAAACATAAAATTATATTTCGTAACATTGTTATTCCATTTATTTATTGACTTGGCATTTATTTGGTAGAACTCTATTTTATAAAAAAAAATAAGCAGAAGCGCCAGAAATATATCTATATAGTGTATATTTTTCAAATTAAGTAAGGTAAATCTTATATATTTTTTAGTGTTTCGAAATCACCTCGAAAAGAAAATTGCATAATTAACGTACATGTAACAA
Organism: Himalopsyche anomala; assembly: GCA_031772345.1. NCBI lineage: Eukaryota > Metazoa > Arthropoda > Insecta > Trichoptera > Rhyacophilidae > Himalopsyche > Himalopsyche anomala. The sequence goes on along the minus strand of CM062834.1, from coordinate 23,361,089 downwards.
ATCTTAAATAATATTTTTTAAAAAAAAGCTTAATTCAAAATCGATTATGTCAAAACTTAAGCCTAATCTCAGCTTTTCGATATGATACAGCTTTTAATATGAGGTTAAAAGGCCGAATTTATTTTATTGATAGTATTTAAAAAAAAATAATGTACATCAAATCTGAAACCATTTTTATTTTCAGATGTTGTTTACTTATTTAAACTTTTATTATAATGTTTGAAAGTCAGCAAGAAAAAATCGTCTTTTGTGTTCTAGTTGGTAGAAGCTTTAAGAATCCTGGCTTTCAGGTTGGGTTTAGTTCAAATCCCAGTAGGATCATAATCAAATTTAAATTTAAAATCTTCGACAGGGGCGTTTTTGGTATCTCTTCTCGTCAACTCGATCTTGAGTATTTATTAAATGTGGGATTTAAATGGAAATAGACCGAACCAAAAGTTTTTGCTATTTGAGTCGAATTGGTGTTTGAATTCTTTAATAAGAATTGAAAACATGGAAAAAATAGCTTTAGCCAACTCTCCACTTATATCACGTGTTACACTGACCCATGGGCTGTTGGGTCAATTGTCTTTTGTTTAATAAATGACCTTCATCGGTTAGATCATTTTTGTATGATTGATGGACTTGATAGATGTATTCTAAAAATACTCAATATACATAGATATATATAGATAGATTTATAAGAAATACCCACCTAATTAAAATTAAATTTTATCAAAATTGATGACAACTAATTTTTAAATTAAATATTGAAAAAAAATATATTGGTTTTTATTACACACAATTCAAGGGATTCGTTTGATTTTGCCTATCAAAACATAACACATTCGGTCAGTAGATTTATTGTTATTAGTGGTCATATTCGTGGTCATATTTTATGCTATTGAATAAATGAAAGATTCTCAAGGTAAAAAGATTCTCAAAAAATATTTGTATTTAATTGATAAAATTTAGTACTTTTTCCACTTAATTTTTTTTATTTGATCAGGACCGGTTTCGCTTCTCACGAGCATTATCAACTGATAATGCTCGTGAGGAGCAAAACCGGTCCTGATCAAATATTTTTTTAAGTGGAAAAAGTACTAAAAATCTTTTATTATTTTTATTATAATGCCATTCCACCAAGTATTGACAGTGAACACCTTAAAAGTGATAAAATTAACTTTACACTATTTTTGTTTAAAAAAAAAGCGAATCTCAAGTCTCGGGTTGCTTAGTTTAAATGTATCGAGAACCAAAACTGGAGAAAAGTGTTGATTTCCCGGGAATTTATTCTAGGGTTGTCGCAACAAAGAATATTTAATTTTCATGTTCATTAGCTTACTGTATACATGAGAATGTATACAGTATTACTTACTGTATTGTCGCCTGCTGTAGCCCAGTTGGTTAGAGCTTGCTCTACCGATTACGCAGGTCTGGGTTTGATTTCCGGTCAGATCACAGTGAATTTGAGATTTTTTCAATTTAAAGTTGCGATCGAAGACTGGGTGTTTGTGATGTAAAATCCACATTATTTCCTCGCCTCCCATCCTTCTGATCCTTTAATAACTGGGTGTAGCGATAGCGATTAGTCAACCACTAGTCCTGTTCTAGCTTTCACCTTCTTTCCCTACTACTCACTTTGAAAAAAGTGAGGTTGAGCGACTGAGTAAGAAACAGTGTTCGTATAAAAAAAACTTCTGTTGAGATGCTTCCATTAGGAGGCCATACGCTCCACATTGGGAGCGGACATGGAAAAAAAATATATGAGAAAAGTTATGAAAATATGAAAATTTATACATTTAATCAATCGCGTTATAACAAGCAGTCGAATACAGCCAGCCAGATGAAAATGAGTTTCCCTCTAACAGGGTACTGAAGTTATTTTGCTGACGCCACCATTTGGCAGTGTTGCCAATTTTGGGCTTTTTATGGCTATGTCTGTCCTTTTTGACTTACTGTTTGGCTTCCGAAAGCAAAGCCAAATCTAACACGGAATGCAATTCATATTTTACTACCATTTTTACCCACATATCTCTGTTAAAGTATATTTCAAAATGTCTTTATACAATGTCAGGAAACAGTAAAACATTATCAACCACAGAGTCAAGAGTAAAGAACATTATTACTTTATACCAACACCGATAAGAATATTGACTGTGGAAAGGAAAAAAAACACGTAACCTACAGTTTTTTTAAAACAGATTTTTTTCGATAACCACAATGTATCAAGTTTGATACACTTTCAATCAAAAGGATGCAAGCTGCAAATGCCGAATTAGTATCTAAATTTAACTTTAAAGTTTGAAAACGATTAACTTAAACCAAGAAAAAAGACTTAAATAAACGTTTTTTCTAGACAATTTCTTTGATCAATATTAGATTATGTCAATTAAACACCAGCTTAGAAGTCTCCGTGCACTTTAAGGTTGTGTATAATTCATAATTTGGCCCATATATTTTGGCCCAAAATCATCAAAACACGTTTTTTGCGCCTCCTGTAAAATTTGATACGTGTGGGTTACGTCCTTTTTCATTTCCACAGTCGATATAAATACGTGATAACGTAAAATTTTACTGTGGTTGCATTATAAACATCAGCAGTCTTATGGATATGTGCTAAAAATAGTAGTTGTAATTACTAAAAAAATCGATAAAATGAATCGTTGACACAATTTATTTTTATTTTATTATTATGAGTAAATATTATTCATTAACTCAATAATGATATTTTTTCTTCAGGTATCATGGGTGAGACGTCGAGAAGGCGAGGCCCCGTTGCTTCTGACAGTAGGTGCTGCCACATACACAGGTGACAGTAGATATGCTGTACAGTTCCGGTATCCTGGGAATTGGCGTCTCAAACTGTCTGATGCCAATTCGTCAGATGAAGGCCTCTACGAGTGTCAACTGTCAACGCATCCGCCGAGAGTGATCAGCGTATATCTCCTAGTCAACAGTAAATATATATTTTTTTATATTTTATCAATCAAATATGTTTTGGGCACATTTTGTGTGTTCGTTGCTTCTGATTGACACCATTGAATACACAATTGTGTGGTGGCTTTCAACCGAGTCTATAATAAATAAGTATACCTTATTAGTATATAAAAACTGATATTTATAATTTTTATGTTAAACACCGGTTTTTAAAATGTCAATATCGGTCACTTTGTCTTAGTGATCTCAAGGAATTGTAGCATGATATTACGGTGAGTGACCAATCCCAAGATCCTGGAATTGAAAAATTGTCAATCCTGAAATTCCGAGTTCGCAAAAAGTGTCCGGGATTAGATGTTCTACTGAATACTCTTAAAAAACGCTTAAACAGTTATTTTATATCTTTTGCGTAATGCATCTGTCACAGAATACGCTGGTCGTAAATGTCTGCTTCGCCTGCTAATTATATCGACTGTGGAAAGGAAAAAAGACTTAACCCGCACATAGCAAACTTTAAAGCAGGCACAAAAAACGTCTTTTGATGATTTTAGGCCATATGCAAATTATGAAATATGCACAACCTTGAAGCGCACAGATTTCTAAAATGGTGTTTAATTGACATAATCTTATACCAATTGAAGAAATTGTCTAGGAAAAACCTTTTTTCAGTTTTTTTTCTTGGTTTCAATTTTCACAAGCTCATCTTTTTTCAAACTTAAAAGCTAAATTTAGATACTAATTCGGCATCTGCGGCTTACATCCTTTTGATAGAACGTGTATCATGTTTGATACATTGTGATTATCGAAAAAGCTGTTTTGGAAAAACTGTGGGCTACGTCCTTTTTACGTTCCACAGTCGATATGTTTACCTTGTGTTAAATCTTCTGCGTCATAGTTACACTTAACTTGAATAACTTAAACCAGGGTTTCTCAGCTTGTTCCAAGGGGCCTAAAGAGATTTTTAGGGAAACCACAGAACAGCTTAGTGGGGCCACGGGTAAATATTCTTAATCCGTAAACTTCTAGGATTTTGGATTCGAAATTCTTGGAAAAGCTAAGAAAAACGTCTCGCTGTGTTAATTTTGAGAAATCCGCAAATTCCTGGAATTTTGGATTCGAAGCTCTTGGGTTTTTGGAATTTGAAATAATGAGAACGCCTACAAAAATAAAGTCTCACATCTTTTCGTTTCAGTCCCAAAATTCCTTATAACACTCATACTTCAATAGTAGAAAACAGGTGTGAAAGCCACAGAAAAAAAAGACATTAAAAAAGGAGTTACAGGCCTAAAAAGGTTAAGTAACACTAGCTTAAACGACCGAGAAAACAGTGGTGGGTGAAAGAGGAAAAGTTACTTAGCAGGGGTATTATAATGACCCAATATCTTTTAACCTTTTTTTTTATTATGTAATAATATGGACATAGTCTTCAATGATTAAGCATTATCATGAGGTACGGAGCTTTTTATTAAAAAAAAAGCGTGGCGCCAATCGGGATCACTTAAAGCCTTTATGCTTCGGTAGCTTTCGCGGTTCATTGAGCTTTCTGCAACGACACTTTGCCGCAAAAAGTCTATTTAAAAAAATCGGATAACTTTATTCAAAAATTTAAAGCAAAACAGCGCTCAAAGTCAAAGCGAAGTGTAACCAAAAGAAGAAACGAAAATAAATATTTTTTTCTTCTTCTATCTCACAATTTAACTTTTGGCAGAATAATTTTCGACTGCGTAGGTGTTTTGGAGAGATTAATAAATGACACAGTTGAAGTTTGGAATAATGTTTCTGACTGATTTAAAAGTGAAATTTCTCTTGGATTTATAATTCTATTATTGAAAATACAAAAAGTCTACAGACTGAGTTAAGGCATATAAAAACAAATACACCAAATTCCAATATATTTTAAAATACAAATACAAGTTAAGATGTTGTTTGTGATACAAACATCGATTGATTCAAAACTAAAACAGTCAATAATACTAGAAAATACGTTTTTTCAAATCATGTCAGTAACATACACAGAAAATTCCACACAAATTAAACTGTTTTTTTTTGTGATTTCTATAAAAAAAATATCAGTATTCAGTTTGCTGTATTTATTTTTAAAGGCATAAGTTCTATTAAACCTTTGTCTGGGTTTCACTTCACAGATAAAAAAAATGGGAAATTGCCGGTCTAAATTCTTTAAAAGTGAAGGCAAAAAATTGATATTGTCCGAATTGTTATTTATTGGAATGAAAACATTTTCAATGATTACCGTTTTTTTTCAACATTATAAACCAGTGATCGCCAAACGGTCGCTCGCGAGCTACCGGTAGCTCGATTAGGATATTTTATCATATTTATAAATTTTATTATTGAACTCCGAAAATAAAAAAAAATCGAGCTGTGGAAAAGGTGAATGCCATTGTGTTCACTAATTATTTTACTCGTTATTTTTACTTTTATTTTTACTCAAACTTATTTTTCAATTATTATTTTGTTTATAAATAAATAATTAAAGTAGACAGTTTATGTTTGATTAGAAAATCTGATATTCTTATTTATTTTAATTAAGTAATATAATAATATGATGTATAGTACAATAAGATGATAAAAAAATATAAAGAAGGAATATGTATAGGTAGCTCACTAGACAATTTTAATTTCTGAAAGTAGCTCGCATCCTTATTGAGTTTGGAGACCACTGTTATTTACTCTTTAACATTTATTTATTTTTTACAATCAAAAAAATACAATATTCATTTTAACTACTTCAACTTTTATTTAAAAATATCAGGACTGGTTTCGCTTATGACAAGCATTATCAACTGGTCAAAAAATACAATTTTACAGTGTTTTAAAACAAAATAAATCGAAATGAAAAGTTGTAATAAGCAATTTGTATTGAAAAGAATTTACAAATAACAGTACAAAATATGATAGAAAAAGATTAAATTGATTCAAATTAATATGTAATTAAAAAATATATCAAAGTGTCATTATGCTAAAGTGGTGACTAATCGCGAGCCGAGTACTACAAGGTTCTATGTGGACAGCTGCATGAAAAAAGATATGGGCATTTGAAATTTTGAATGCTTGTACTTTGAAAATTGTAAATGTTTCCAAGTTTCATTGTGATTGTATATATCAATGATAGTACTGGCATGATATAACTATTAAAAAAATAATGTTAAAAATAGTCCTTCATAGTTAATTAGAAATACCTAAACTTCAATTAGAAACCTTGTCCACCTGAAATTCAAACAAACCGCCAGTGCTACAAAGTGAAATTTGTATGAAAATACAAGTGATTAAAAAAACTGACTTACGTTTTTTAAATTAAAATAAAACGAATTCTATGGAAGATATTTTATGTGATCATTATTATTGGAAAAATATATAAAAAAAATTGAGGATAAATAAGAAAAGTTTTTTTTTTTGTAGGAAATTTATATTGTAAAATGTAATAATACCACACATCATAATGCAAGAATACAAAACATCATAATGGTAAAAAATAACACCACTGTGTTGAAGAATAAAAATAATTGATTAAAATCAAATAATTGCAAAAAAAAAAGAATAAAATTATCAAAATATAAAAGATATTATTCGACCTATTCACACACTTTTTTTCACTGACGACCCGGGTTTCGCCTTTCGGCATCTTCAGGAATTCATGTTGAAACCTCAGATATCTTGCGATGCGCACCTAAAACTACGGCTTATTGGAAATTTAAGAAAATTTCGACTTCATATTAATAAAGCATGTAGATAATGCTACGCTTTATGAATGCCTCATTATTACTTTAGTTTGGTCAAAATTCGACACTTAGAACCTCGTAGTACTCAGCTCGCGTAATGGTAATCTCGGAAATTGTAACAAATAAAATAATAAAAAAGTATACCATCACTATTGTTTGATGGCGGCTAGAAATATCCAACATCTAAAAATAATAATGGCAGACTACAACATCAATTTCGTTTCGTTTACCAAAATTACAATGTGAATTTCGTGCCAGATAATATATTATGTTCATTTTATATTTTCCTTAGCTTAGCTAATTAAAAAAATATAGTATGGGTAGATTGATCCCATTTGGGGAGTTCATAAGTTAATACGAAATGTTATTAATTATATGAGTTAATCCTTAAACTAGAATATCCCCAAGGCTTAAATGGTAGATATAAGAATTCATATTAAAAAGATTAATTGAGTAATTATTTAAATAAAATAGTTTATTATTAACTACGTAAATAATATTAATACATTCTGAAAATAATGTTTATTTTTAATACGTAGCATTTCTCTGATAATTTTTTTTTTACCATGTCTGCTCCCAATGTGGAGCATATGGACTCCTAATGGAGTTTGTCTCAACAAATGTGTTTACGAGAACTGCTTGTTATTCAGTTGCTCAACCTCTCTTTTCCAAAGAGAGTAGGAATAGAAGGATAGGGCTAGGACAGGACTAGTGGTTAGCTAATCGCTCTCGATACGCCCTGTTCATAGGATAGGATGGGTGGGAGGGGGGAATTCAAGACATCACATACATCCATGCCATGGAGACTAGTGTTTAATTCAAGGATAACTATCATCAGTTGATAATGCTCGTCATGAGCGAAACCGGTCCTGATTTCATTAAATGAATGTGAGAATTATTTTAAATGTGTAATTTATTTTTTGAAGAATCTTTCAATTATCCTTTTTTTAAAAATCCATGTCCAATTCCAATGTAGAGCATATGTCCTCCTAATGGAGATGTTTTAACAGAAGTTTTTTCTACAAGAACTGTTTGTTACTCAGTCGCTCAACCTCACTTTTTTCAAAGTGAGTAGTAGGGGAAGAAGGTGAAAGCTGGAACGGGACTTGTGGTTGACTAATCGCTATTGCTACACCCAGTCTTTGGTCGCAACTTTGAATTGAATAATTCTCAAATTCACTGTGATCCTACCGGGAATCAAACCCAGACCTGCGTGATCGGTAGAGCAAGCTCTAACCAACTGGGCCACAGCAGGCAACAGATTTTTTCAATTCTCTATAAAGGATTAAATATTATTGTGTTAGATTTTGATATAATATAAATGTATTAATCGTTGCTATGTTCACTGTTGTTTTCAAAATCACATACTTCGTCGATATCTCAAGGGTATTTCGCAAGAAATACAGCTTTATTCCTAACTTAAACTTGGTGACATAGTCGAACTGGTTAATAATTATATAGATAAAATATCATGAAATAAGTTCAGACATATTAAATATCTCGAAAGCTTATATGGAATGTGGAGGGTTCTTTTTAATAATAAAAAAACATTTGTATTTGTTTATATTTCTCTACAAACATGTGAAGAAAAATTTTAATAACATTCTCAGAAATGGAAGACATACATTTTTTCATATATGTTTACAAAGAAAAATCATAAAATATAATTTTAAAAACGTTTTTTCTTTCGTTCAAAAAACGTTTGGAATTGTTATTTCTTCATATTTCAGATGATTATTATTTCTTTCTTGTTGAATTTTCAAGATTTTTTAGCAGTGAAATATATGAGAAATTTAAAAGTTATGATATCGACCGTGGAAAGGAAAAAAGACGTAGCTCACACATATCAAATTTTACAGGAGACACAAAAAACGTTTTTTAATGATTTTAGGCTAGATGCAAATTATGAAATATGCACAACCCTGAAGTGCACGGTGACTGATAAACAGATTTTTTATTGACTTAATATAAATTTAATAAATTGTCTTTAATAAAAATCTTATTTTAATGTCGTTTTTCATGGTTGCAATTTTCGCAAACCTTTCTTTTTTAACTCTTAAAATTTAAGATTTCGACTGAAGATGCTTGGTGGAATTTCAATATTAAATTTGAATCGTTCAAATTATGTACACTCCCACAGATTTTGTCACTAACGACCCGGTTTCGCCTTTCGGCATCTTCAGGCGTCGGGTCGTTAGTGAAAAAATCTGTGGGAGTGTACATAATTTGAATGATTCATATTTAACTCTTAAAAATTAAATTTAGACACTTATTCGGCATTTTCAGCATCCATATTTTCTTAACGTATAATTTTTTGATCAAATCAAAAGGCCGTATCGGAGTAACCAAAAGGCCGCAGGTTTCCCTCCACTGAACTTGAATTGAAAAATATTTCGCATTTTGAGAAAAAAAGTTTAAAACAATTTCATAAATGCACCTTATAAGTTTTTCAGAAACACCATCAAAGTATTTCAAACAATTTATTTTTAATAAAAATTAATTGCACATTTTTATACGATTTCCGAAATAGTCCAGCGTGTGCGTCAAGAAATATGATTTATTGATTCTGAGCTTTGGTACAATGGAACAAAGGCTCATTTATTTCCTTCTCTGATATATTTACTTTCGAACACAATATATGAAGAGGCCTGAAAAAAAGCACAGAAGTTTATTAAAGGAGGACATATCCAAAACGTTAACAATACTTCGTATCTCCAAATGAGCAATCATCTGATATATGTATCGTGAAGTTTATGTTTACAGTGGCACCTATCATAACGAGTTTAATTCGTTCCAGAAACTTACTCGTTATGTGAAACATTCGTTATGCGAAAGCATTGTCCCCATTTAAAACAATGCAAAATACAATAATGCATTCCATGGCGGAAAAAAACATTTTTTTATATTTTTAACGTGTATTAAAGTAAAATTACATACTTATTAATTGTTAAGGAGCGTAACAACCTGGAATGCGATTTCGATTTGCAAAAAAACGATAAAAAATCGACAAGTTTATTATTTATGACTAATAATTAATTATTTTTTAAAAATGAAGATCTAAATGTTTTTCTTTTTCTTCCCTTGATGATGATGTACTTGTAGCTTTTTTTAAAAAAAAAATTAACCCATGTCCGCTACCAATGTGGAGCACATGTACTCCTAATGGAGTTTATCTCAACAGATGTGTTTCTACGAGAACTGCTTGTTACTCAGTTGCTCAACCTCTCTTTTACTAAAGAGAGTAGGAATAAAAGGATAGGGCTAGGACAGGACTAGTGGTTAACTAATCGCTCTCGATACGCCCCGTTTATAAGATAGGATGGGTGGAAGGGGGGAATTCAAGACATCACATACATCCATGCCTTCGAACAGAAATTCATAAATCGATTGAAAAATCAATTTATAAAACTGTCCGTACCGGGATTCGAACCCGAGACCTCCGTAACCGAAGCCAACGACGCTGACCACTCGACCACACAGGCGACCATCATTACATAATATTAACTTTGAATAATGTTTAATTATAAAATAAACATCGCATAAGTTTTGCGTACATATTCGAAAGCACATAAATCGATGTTTGTCGAATTTCGCCCTCGAATATACTTAAATATATTTTATATCATTAAGTTTCAAAAGTTCTGGGAGATTTTTCAGACACCCACATTTAAAGACGTTAAAATTCATTGGGTGAGCACGTAGAAGCAGATAAATTTTGATCGCCGATCGCAATCATTTGAATGTCTGAGAACCGCTGATAAAATCGTTTCATTCGCGTGAAAACAGTAAACAGTTTCTATAACTTTCGGTTTTTTTTTTGTTAACGTGTAGGCGTTGCTTTCGATATAGGTTTTTATTTATATTTTTCAGAGTAAAAACAAATACGTTCACAATTATTTTTAAGCTAAAAATAATTATAATTATTATATTACGTATTAAAGGCAAAATTTAACACATTAAAAGACTGGATTACAAAAAACCTGGGACGTGTATGAGATTAAAAAAGTTTGCACAAAAAGACGACAACTGTTTTTTATTAAATAAAAATACTGAGCTGTATTTATTTAAGTTGATATTAAAAAATACGGAAAAAGACTACAGTGGAACCCCCAATTACATTACCCCGAATTACGCGCTGCAAATCCCCTAATTGCACTGTCGCATTCCATTGTCGTTGCTACGAGATGTTCGTCTGTGCGGCGCATACAATCAAATGTTGGCTAGCGTCTGTATTCAACACGTGCCAGGCTATACACGTATATCCGGGCGACTGTCTATGTGTGGGATTTTGGCGCGCTTTGCATTTTATCACTTACACCTATAATGTAATTGGTAATTTATTTTCAATGCCAATTGTTGTTTACAACTTTTCATTTTTGTATAAATAGCATTGTTAAATTATATTTCTTATCAGTTGACAATGCTCGCAATGAGCGAAACTGGTCCTGACCTATAAAATAAAGTGAAATGAAGTACAAAGGAATATTGTGTTTTTATTAATAGTTATACAGTTGCTTATTTACTTGTATTTTAAGAATAGTATGCGGTAGTGTCACTGGTGAGAGTGTGTTTTGTGTTGTGCTGTGCGTTAAAGGTGTACAGATAATCGGAGACACATATCGAAGGTGATTTTTTACAACGTGGCATCTCGGAAAGTAAAAGTTTTCAGAAGACACTTAAATATATTATTGATTGAATTTTCATTTACTTAGTAGAACTCCATTACAATAAGATAAAAAAATATCAACGAATTTAGTTCTTCAATTTTTGCAATTTTCAAAATGCTGTTCGTACCAGGATTTGAGCCTTTGAGATGCATCACGGAAGCCAACGACGCTGGTCACTACTCTACATAACCGACAGTTTCAATTGAACAATTTATTTTCTAATTGAAACCTTTAAATTTTTAAATTCAAAGTTTTTTTTTCAGTCTATTTACTGATTTGTAACTACGAACATGTATACAAAAAATGTTGAATTTTTTATAGACGTATTTACATACTTTTATTTATTTGTAAAAAAAATGTTACATTTTTTTCTTTTATTTAAAAAGTTGGTTGCATTGAATTTCAGTGGAAAAGTTTTTACTGAGCCGGATTAAAAATGCAGAACAAACACATTAATGTAAATTACAAACTATGGAATGTGAAATATATCAAAAGTTTCTCTTGGGGGAATCAGAGTAATTCCAGGAATATTTTCACGTGGTAAATATTACATAAAATGCATCTGTAAATGGCATATACTTCACAAGCTTTTGAAGCTTTCGACGAGAGCTTTTGGTACAGGGTATTCCAAACGCCGCTGTCAATTTCGAATTAAAATTTATTGTAAATTTCGAAGCATCGATTTTTATATCGACTTTGGAAAAGAAAAAGGACGTAGCCCACACATATCAAATTTTACAGGAGGCGCAAAAAACGTGTTTTGATGATTTCGGGCCATATGCAAATTATGAATAATACACAACCCTGAAGTGCGCGAAGACTTCTAAACTGGTGTTTAATTGACAAAATCTAATATTAATTATTGAAATTGTCGAGAGAAAACATTTTTTTCAGTCTTTTTCTTTGGTTTTAATTTTTTACAAGGTTATATTTTGTAAGCAATTACTAACACCATTGTATTTCAATTTAACTTGTATAAATAGCACTGTTTAATTTATTTTCATTATTAGTTGATAATGCTCGTGAGGAGCGAAACCGGTCCTGATCAAATAAATTTTAAGTGGAAAAAGTACTAAAATTCTTTAATTATTTTTATTATAATGCCATTCCACCAAGTATTGACAGTGAACACCTTAAAAGTGATTTAACCGTGTGATACGAAATACTATGAAATTCTATTCACGTAAACCCAAAATAAAATTTAAAAACTCTGTATTATTATATTTTATACAGTTTTGAAGAATTCATAAACAAGTATCTATACTTTCGCATTTTTTAAAAAAATAATTAAGACTTTTTCAAGGGACAGCCAGTTTGACACTGGCCAGCTGATTTAGGCTTAGTTTGGTTTGCCATTTGACCATGAATAGACCTACGCTACCAAATTGTGCATTATTTTAAAAATCGAAAAACTTTGTTGAATGGCTATGTCAATATACGAAAAAAACATATTTGAAGTAAATAAAATTGAAGAGGCGTTGCGTTCATAAAAATTACTGTTGGGTGTTGTTTATGGGCTGGTAGAATCATTGGACGTTAAAGGAATTGGAGATAATGTTAGATACATAATAGCTGTCATATTTGCTCACCAATTGAATGGCATCAATGTGGAAAGGCTGTGGTTTAAAAAAAACGGCGCAACATGCCACACAACCCGCACCACAACTGGAAAAGGTGTTGCTTATTTCATATTATTACCATATAGAAGAAGAAAATATATATTTGATTATTATTTTTTCTTCAATTTAAAAATATATTAAATATCTGAAATTTGTGATGTATTTACATGAGCAAAATATTCTGGTTCTGTTATGTTGCCAAAACCGTAAAGATTTATTATGTATCTATTTCATTCAAACAACGCACAACCCAATAAATAAGAGATTAATCAATACAAGCTGTCGTTTTCAAAGTCAGTAAATATCTGGGTCATTTGCTAGCATAAAAGAAAAAAAAACACCTTGAATTATTAATATATTTCGAATAGTAAACTATACCCCTTAGTCTTTTAGTGGAATACAAATGAAAAAAAAAACATTCGTAAGGTTGGGTGAAAATTCCTTTTTGATTTTTGTTTTCTCCGTTTAAGAAGACGTATTATTTCATACTGTGCTATAATGTTTAACTTTGGCCATATTCCCATAATAACACTGCCTTGAGGCAGTGAGGTAATTTTGTAAAGGTATAGTAAATAAAAAGTAAAATAAATGTGTATTTTTCTACTTAAGAACATTTTTTTGATAGGTAATTGTTAAAGAAAACATTTTTTTTTGTTTATAAACGTATTTTTTGTAGTTGTTTATTTTGCTAGTTGAGCGTAGATAAAACCCTTTGTATAACACATAATTTTTCAATATATCAAAAATGAATTAAACTATTTTTAATTTTGTAATAGTGGAAGAAATATAACATGCTGTAGAGTGGAGTTGAAATATTCATTAAAATTTTGCCAGAGCTTATAATTGCTCACTCATTTGAAAACAAAAAAAAGACAGTTTTAGGTAAGCGTAAAAATAATTATAACTAATTGATGATTAGCGGTCCTCAATCAAATATGCTCAAATGCGGAGCAAAATAATTTTAATTATTTCAAATAACATATTTTTTTTCCACTCCTTTTTTCATTTGAAAAAAATACGATTTTGCCTGCCTTAATCATACAATAAAATTGTTAAATTTGAATCGTTCAAATTTTGTACATTCACACATTTTTTTTTCACTAACGACCCGAGTTTCGTCTTTCGGCATCTTCGGGCGTTCAAGTGCACGGATGAACTTGAACTGACGCTTAGTAAATGATCTGGACTTTCTAGTTTTATCTTTAGGGACCAAATGTGATAGTTTCAAAAAAAAATTCAGTTTAACCCCCAATTAAACTACCCCGAATTACGTGCTGGCTTAAAATATTCGGTGCAAATCCCCCAATTGCACTGTCGTATTTAATTTCGTTGCTACGAGACGGTCATCTGTGCGGCGCATAGTCAAATGTTGGCTAGCGTCTGAGTATATTACACGTGCCAGGCTATAGATGTATAGCCGGATGACTGTGTATGTGTTGGGTTTTGGCGCGCTTTGCATTTTATCACTTAGTAACTAAATATTTCGTCCAATTTTTTATTTTTCGAAAAAAACCAAATCCCTAATTTTGTATGAGATTCACTCCCCCAATTACACTACCCCGAATTACACTGTCTCGAATTTAGTGTTAATGGTGGTTTTACTGTATATTTAAGTAATCATCGGAATCTTTAAAGTTGTGATTAACGAGTCATACTTTCATACTAATGGTATGAATGAAATAATAAAAAAAAAAACAATCTTAACCGTTTGAATACCGCACAAATAAATCCTAACCATGTCCCAAAGATACTGCATGTTTTTGAGAAAAATAATTTTGTCCAATATACATTCGAATTAGATATTTTAAAAACTTATATTGCCTCAGTATAGATAGCACTAAACATATTCATCAAAATATTGCTTGTATTCTATTAGAATACCAAGTATTTGATTTATTAAATGTCTTGGACATCCGTTTTCGCTTGAATATGTTCCGGACACATGTGTCCGCGTGGTATTTAAGTGGTTAAATAAAAAAAGAGTAACATTAATTATTTTAGTATAAATTGTAACGTTTATATTTACTGAACAATGAATGCATGATATTGATATAAATATTGGCTCTAAAATCATTTTATTTTATTGCTGGTTTATAGTAAAGAAGGCTCTTGGGAAATGTTTGCGAATGGGGAGAGAGAGTAGGGTCTTGACATATGTTCTTATTTCAAAGCATCTGTGTATTGAGCATATTTGGCTATATCTGCATTGAATGCGAAAAGTAAATTTACTGCTTATTTCATATAAACAAAATATAGATTTTTTCATTTGAATGTTTGTGGTGCGTTTCTTTTCAAGTTAATTATTTAAATACTTTACCAATCTCAACTTGGATTGTATTGCCTTTTAATAAAGGTATTTAAACAGAAGTTTTTCTACGAGAACTTTCGTTTTTTTAAAATAGAAGGGCTTAGACAATACTAGCTGTTAGTTTAACGAACTGTAGCGGCTTTTGCTACAGTTCGTTATTTAAAAGTAGTAGAAAATTCTCAGACATCACAAATATCCATGCCATTATTAGCCTTTTAGCTGCCGTAGATAATTAATAGTAATTACCTAGCACGCTGGCTATAATTCGTCATTGACGAGATAACTCGTCCTTGGCGTGTTGAGTACGAAAAAAAATACGAGATATCTCGTCTGTGGCAGCCATCGAGTTGATAAAATGTTTTTCGTACTGGGGTTCGAACCAGTGAAATCTATCACAGAAGATAACAGTTTTGATCACTGCACTACGGACCAGATTGATAATTTAAAAACTATATTTATTTATCACTGGCTTTAAAATTTCTCCTACGATGATTAAAAATACTTCCGATATGTTGCTGACCTTTAAAGAACCAAGTGAAAAACATGTGTTTTAAAAATGTATGTACAGGGTTTTTACCGTCCATCAAAGGAAAGAAAGTGTTAAAACATGTTTTTAGAAGTATTTATTAGCAGCGTAGGGGAAGTGTTAAGTCGATATTTTCAATAAAAAATATTTGACGCATTGTTAATTAAAAATTGAGCGATAAATATTTGTAACAAATGTTTTTTTACAAGAAAAATATATTCTGGGCACCCAGTTGATTTGCTGCTATAGCCGTGTCTCTTCACCACTGATGCAACTAGCAAAATAGAATATGACTAGTCCAGATAACAAAATATACTCATGCATATGTAAAGTGTCTGAAACCGTTTATGCAAATATGTTATTGCATTTTTCATCTGTTATTATATACTTTGAGCTTTCTTGCACATGCAGGAAGCTTTGGAAAATTGAGCTTACAAAGTTAGACGCAACTTTACTGTATGCGGCAGTTTCTGGTACTAGAAGAACGGTGTATGTTTAACAGAAATTATTGTAATTTAACTCAAGTCAGGACTGTTCAAGTAATGAATTAAAAATATTAAATTTATCATAATCATAAGAAACAAACGGAAACTACGTAATTTGAAATCCGGCAAATAAACTGAATCTCGGAATTTCATTGTAACATGTTAAAACCAATTAATATTTACAAAGTAAATACTTTCATTTAAATTATTTTATAAAACAAAATGTTTCGTATTTATATTGCAGCAATAATGGACACAACATTAAAAATAATCATTTTTTATAACCATGTCCACTTAAAACGTGTAGCATATAGCCTCTCAACAGATTTTTTTCTAAGAGAACTGGTTGTTATTCAATTACTCAACCTATAATTTTCAAAGAGAGTAGTTAGGATAGAAAGATAAGGCTAGGGCAGGACTAGTAGTTAACTAATCGCTCTCACTACTCCCAATTTTTAACCTTTTAGCTTTCGTAGATAATTAATAGTAATTACCTTGCACGCTGGCTATAATTTGCAACTATTAATTTAATTAGTTGTTGACGAGATAACTCGTCTGTGGCAGCCATCGAGTTAAGCGATCGGAAAGAGTGGGAGATAATTTTTAGACATCACAAACACACATGCCTTTGAACAGAAATCGATAAATCGATCGAAAAAGTACTGTTCGTACTGGGACTCGAACTCGTGAGATCCGGCACGGAAGCCCACAACGCTAACCACTACGCCATAGGACCTGATATTTACTAATTGTTCATTTTTATGCTGTTAAAATAAGTTGAGTTTTTAGTATCGTGATTTCGGAGCCAAAAACTAGTTTAAAACAATTACAAAACCCTATAACTAGCCCTACTACCTTTGATTGGTTTGCTGAAGGATGAAAGCTTCTACCCATCCATGTTCAGGCCAGGCAACTTCTGATTTACTGAGCTTTGCGATAAGGAATAACAAGCTTGGTTGATCACGTGAATGAGAAAATGATAAGAGACTTATCAAATCATTAAAAGTTAAACCGATTAACCAATTTAACTAATTAAAATTATTTCCAGTTTGTGATAAACTTGATTTGAAGGATTTGAGTTTATCAGTTACAATATCAATTGCTGTAAAGGATTGTGAAATTCCATTAGCTCCGATTAAATACAGTTCGGATATTCTAATGAGATACGTATCTATAAATTAAGTCTCCCAAAAATAATGTTATACTTAAATGTTTCAAAGAAATCAAATAAAATTATTGTTTGAGAATACTTTATGTATAATTAATTTTTTGATGCGCATAATAAATGTGTATGTATTTATTTATTGACTTGGCATGTACTTGGTAGAACTCCATTATAATATAGTAAAAATAGCAACGTATTTAGTTCTACAGTTTTTATATTTATTAGTTGATATTTATTAGGTAAAGCCATAGTTAATAAATTTAATGTAATGTAATTAATAATAAATATCACTTTTAAGGTGTTCACTGTCAATATTTGGTGGAATGGTATTAAAATAAAAATAATGAAAGATTTTCAGTACGTTTTCCACTTAAAATTTATTTGATCAGGACCGGTTTCGCTCCTCGCGAGCACTATCAACTGATAAGAAAAATAAATTAAACAGTGCATTAAACAGTAAATTAAAAGTTAAATTGAAATAAAAAGGTGTAAGCAACTACTAACAATGAAAAGGATTTACAAATTACATTATAATTACACAAAATTAAAATGCTTAACACCTATAACATAGAATTAAAAAATCATCAATAAATATAAGTGGCAAATGATGTCAATTTTAAACACAATTAAAATTTGGGAAATTTTTAAACAAAATGAAACTCTAGACTACTGTTTGTAAAGAAATGAAATAAATGAATACAGAAACAATGTGGTGTTTATCATCGCTGCATATTTAGTTGAAAACTGCCGAAATGTAACATACATAAATCATTATTTGTGGGTAGACATCAGATATGGTTTTTTCTGAGCTTAAATTTCCGCCACAATAAAACTTCAATAATATTGGAAAATTATCCAATTTGTTGATATAATCATACAAATTAAGCAGTTTGTGAGAGAAATGAAGAAATATGAATGCAAAAAAATGAGTACTGTTTTCAACTTCTACGTCAGTTCGGTCGTTTCTTGTAATCATAATTTTAAGGCAAATTTTGTCACAAACGACCCGGGTTTTGACTTTTACTTTAAACTTGTGTGAATGTACATAATTTGAACGATTCAAATTTAATATTTAAATTCCACCAATCACCTTCAGTCGATATCTTAAATTATTAAATAATTTTAAGGAATTTACGGTTGTCGTATTATCGTATATTGAGAAGCATCACCCTAATAAGGAGGTGGCTATGCGTTTTACAAATTTATTCAATGGTAATGCTGTCACATTTTCACCAAATTTTGAAGCGTCGGCAAAAACAAATGTCTGCTAGTAAAAAATAATTAATTATTTGTATTCTTAATCGTTTTTTGCAAATCTAAATCACATTCCAGGTTGTTACGCTCCTTAACAATTTATAAGTACATATGTAATTTTACTTTAATACACGTTAAAAACATAAATAATGATTTTTTTCCCGGCATGGAACGCATTATTGTATTTTACATTGTTTTATATGGAGAAAATTGTTTCGCTTAACGAGTATTTCACATAACGAGTAAGATTCTGGAACGAATTAAACTAGCTATGAGAAGTTCCACTTTATAAACAATGATCACCTGTAATAAAATCAGTTAACACAATCTTATGACTCTACTCATCAAAACTTCTGAGTGTATTTAGGATCGTTGTAAAAGGAACTATAGCCAATTAAAAGTTACAACAAATACTGTGCAGATAACATCGTTTTCTTATGCAACTTTATTGAAACACACATTAGAAATGCACAGATCTGTCTCCAATCACAAGTTCCAGGTTAAGTCCCATCATCTTTAGTAAGTAGAAACTAGGGCTTATACAAAAACCGACATTTGAAAAAACCTGTTTTCGAATGTCAATATTCAATATTACAAAAAATAGATAATTCAATTAAAATAGCGAGAAAAAATTATTTTGTTATGTTTTTTATTTAAATACATAAATAATACACAACAACAAATTATTTTTTATATTTTAAGATTTCGACTGAAGGTGCTTGGTGAAATTTCAATATTAAATTTTAATAGTTCAAATTATGTACACTCCCACAGGAAAAGCGAAACCCGGGACGTTAGTGACAAAATCTGTGGGATCGTACATAATTTGAACGATTCAAATTTAACAAATTATTTGGTGTTACTCTTCAGAAAATATGATTCAAGAAAACACAAAGCGTCCACTGATCGTTTTGTAACAAAATTTCCAGATATCGAAAATACCCTTTCGCTGAGTAATGATGACCATATATTAAGCCATCAAATAAAATATCCAAATTTTATGTCCTTTTGTTTATAGACTCGTTTATGGAAAATTCGGCACAACCAGTCACCAAGGTAAAAAAACCGGTTTTCGAATGTCATAAATCTAGCCAAAAAACCAGTTTTTGAAAACCGACAAGCCCTAGTAGAAACCAAGTTGTGAGCTTTTGAATAGATATACATCAATATGTATTTGAATACAAGTAGAATGTAATAAATCAATTGAATTTACGGGAAGGGCTAATAAAACTTTTCGTGAATAACGGATTAACACTATAAGGACGATCTCACGAAACGTTATTGTTATTTTTAAAGAAAAAGCTTTACTTGCTAGTATCAAAGGGCTGTAGAACTTCTAAAAATT
The DNA here is from genome assembly GCA_031772345.1 of Himalopsyche anomala. NCBI lineage: Eukaryota > Metazoa > Arthropoda > Insecta > Trichoptera > Rhyacophilidae > Himalopsyche > Himalopsyche anomala. Next base: position 23,341,061 of record CM062834.1, on the reverse strand, counting down.
AAAAATCGAATATTGATTAAATTACGACAACGGTGCTTGTTGTAATGTGTAATATTATATATTTTTCATGATCATTACAATATTTTCCAGAATCCAATTTCACAATGGTGATTCATCGCGTTTTGATTCTAATCATTTAGAATATAACTATTTAAAATAACAATTGTTTTCTCTACCTTTTTAATTGAATTTGGTTTTTATAAATAACACTGTAAAGTTGCATTTTCTTATTAGTTGATAATGTTCGTCATGAACGAAACTGGTCTTGATCTTTTTAAATAAAAGTGGAAGTAGTACAAATGAATATTGTATTGACAGTGAACACTCAAAAAGTGTTTAGAGTAGAATTGAAAGCATTGATTGAATTGGCATTTACTTGGTAGAACTCCATTTTAATACGGTAAAAAATGGCAAAATTTTTAGTTAAAAAATAAAATGAAATCAGTTTATAGCTATTTCGACGTATTCCATTATCAGAACTATGTTTACAACTTAATTTACTCAGCTATATACATATACTGGCTTTGAAGAGATACACAAAACATCTTGTAATTTACTCTAACTTCTTTATTTATATTAAAAATTGTAGTTTTACATTTAAACATTACCTAAGTAAATGCCAGTGTGGTCGGGTGGTCAACGTCACTGGCTTTGGTTACGGAGGTATGGGCTCGAATCCCAGTATTTTTCAATCGATTTGTGAATTTCTGATCGAAGGCATGTGATGTCTTGAATTGCCCTCCCACCCATCCAATTCTATTAACGGGGCGTATCGAGAGGGATTAACTAACAACTAGTCCTGTCCTAGCCCTATCCTTCTATTCCTACTCTCTTTGAAAAAGATAAGTTGAGCATCTGAGTAACAAGCCGTTCTCTTAGAAACACTTCTGTTGAGATAAACAACATTAGGAGTCCATATGCTCCACATTGGGAGCGGAAATGGTTAAAAAAAACCAATGCAGTATGATATTAATCACTCTGCACAGTCCCAGCAAAACCTACTCACTTATCTAAATTAAACTTATCTCCCGCTTTGGTCTAGTTGGTAAGAGCTTGCTCTACCGATCAGGTGGGTCCGGGTTCGATTCCCGGTAAGGTCAATGTGAAATTGGATTTTTTCAATTTTAATTTGAGATCTAAGACATGGGTGTTTGTGAAGTCAATTCTCCTTGAGTTAATCTCATGTGACTTTCAAAAATTCTCATCGAGTATATCTCGTATGATCTTTCAACTTGAAAAAATATTTGACGCATTGGCGTAATCTGTAATGTCAAATATTTTTTTTAAAATTTAAATTTAATAAAAAAAAAACAAAAATACTATCAAATGTTAAACGAAATTTACTGCATTGTGTTTTATTTTTTTTTAAATTTTAGAAAAACCGAAAACAAAACAAGCATATTAGTTTTGAAAAATAATCTTAACTGTAAAAATAATTTATTCAGAAGGCAATACTTTACCCCTCTCAATGAAATATACAAGCTTAAACCCGCGAGTTTCCAGTCCCCAATTCTAGCGATACGTAACATGTGAATATTGTAAATCCACGGAGTCGTGTACGGTTTAATTAAATTATTATTATTTTACTTCGAAAATCTTTTCAGCTTACTCCTAAATCAAACCCAAGCGTTCTATTTCCATGTACCAATTATGATCACTTCCGTAGCAATGTTCCAATGCCATGTTTCCAGTCATGTCACGCTACTAGGCTAATGTTAGCAGTCTCGATTATAATGACTCCAGACGGTAAATCGATGCGCTCTTTCTGGATTCGTATATAATTGGATGAATAGCTACTGATTCGTCAGCAGGTGATATCATATTTATATCAGTTTTGCCCAATCTTTGAAAAACATGCGTACTAGTACAAATAGAAAAAAAATATTTCGCGTACGACGAAACTATTTTAATATGTATAATATTTACTATTTTTATACCATGTCGCTTCTCATGTGAAGCATATGTACTTTAGTAGAGACTATCTCAACTGAAGTGTTTTTGAAAAAACTGATTGTAACTCACTTTGAGGGTCAATTCTTGGTGAGGACCGATTATATCAAAAAAAAAATACACATTTGTACAAATTAACACTTTAATTTGTTACAATTAGGACCGGTTTCGCTGACGACGAGTATTATCAACTGATAAGAGAATACTATGTTAAAAATACTTATATTAAACTTTGGTGAAGAAATATTTTTTACAAAAAAATATTAACTTTACAGCGGCTCCGGAAAACTGCTGAAATTCTATGCACATACATAAATATAAAATGTATTAAAAATATATTTAAAAATAATTTCTTTATATATTGAATTGACCAGATTTTTTGTTGTTGATATTAATGTGATTATATAAATTATTAATTAGTAATATAAAATTTTTCTTCAAGCTCTACAAGTCACGATCGTAAACGACGTAGGATTACCTCTACGAGAGCAGTACTACGAGGCGGGCTCTACGCTAGTGCTACGATGCTCCGTGCGAGGTGCTAGAGCGCCAGGTGCAGTGTGGTGGCTTCACGGCACATTGCCTCTGCATCGCGACGCTCTCAGAGGAGGCGTAGCAGTCAAGACGGAGGCTTTACGGGGTGGGGGAGGCGACAGTACTCTGCAAGTAGCCAGGCTCACTCCGAGTGATGCCGGCAACTACACATGCACCTTGCCAGGCGCACCCCCGAGACACAAATGTACTGTGCTTGTGCACGTATTAAATGGTGAGTTATACGGCAGCCTATTTTATTGACTGAAGTCTTAAGCAAACATATTATATGATACACTTTTATTTAAAATGTGAAAAATAATTGTAAAAAACATCGGTGTGAAGGTGTAAGCTGTCAATTTTTTTAAGGTGTTCACAAGGGCACACTTTTTTAATTCCGTGATTTTGGGATTCAATTTTTTTTATAATCCCGGGATCGATAAAAAAAGTCTCTAAATAACAGATTCCACAAAAACCTTTTTTAAGCTCTATTTTACTTTTCTTACATGTTATAGTAAATCCTGAAATCGAGGGATTGGTACTAATACGATTCCGAAACAACGGGTTTGCCAAATTAGGGCTTGTCAGTTTTGTAAAATAGGTAACCCGGTTTCAAATATTTGAATTTAAATTGTTTTTTCTTTATTTCATTCAATGTCAAAGGCATTATATTAAAAAACTAATTCCATTTTGTTTAAATCAAATGATAAAAGAAAACAATATGATCTTAAATAAGTCTTAATTTTAGTTAATTTTTATTGAATTCACAAAACTACTTTAATACTAAGCGGACACATGTGTCCGGAATATATGCAAGCGAACACGGATGTCCAAGACATTTAAAAAATCAAATACTTGGTATTCTAATAGAATATAAGCAATTTTTTGAAGAATATAGGTAGTGCTATCTATACTGAGTCAATATAGGTTTTTAAAATATCGAATTCAAGTGTATATTAGGCAAAATTATTTTTCTCAAAAACACGCAGTATTCTGGGATATATTAATGATTTATTTGCGCGGTATTCAAACGGTTAAAATAAAAAATTAAATAATGTGTAATAATCGATTCATGTTTCTGTTTCATACAACGACTAAAGTAATGAATGATAACATCACTATTAAATCTTTTAATTATATTTTTCCGTGAGATTAAAATCTTGATTGTTAAAACCAAGATTAAAAGAGGTGAAAATAACTATTAAAGTGTATAAGAGTTAATAAGGTTAGCAGTGTAACGAGTTTTATGTTAAAGTTACAATTTTTCATAATCTTAAAACCTAAATTACACCAGTAAAAAATATTTAAGGTGCTTACAGTGTCAGAGTCATCGTTTATGTCAGCGGTTTTCTTGAAACCTTCTGCGGCCAATATAAAAAAGTACTCACCTTTAGGGTGTTCACTGTCAATAATTGGTGGAAAGACATTATATTAATAACAACACAATATTCATTTGTACTTTATTCCACTTTATTTAGTAGGTCAGGACTGGTTTCGCTCATTGCGAGCATTGTCAACTGATAAGAAAAATATATAAACAGTGCTATTTATACAAAATTAAATTGAAATAAAAGGTGTAAGCAACGATTAACAATAAAAAGAATTTACAAATTACAGTATAAGTGACTCTACAATTAAACAAAATTAAAATGCATAACACCTATAACATACAATCAAAAAATCATCAAAGACTAATAAATTATAAGTGGTGAATGATGGTAATTATAAACACAATTAAAAATTGGGAATTTTTTAACAACCGGTCCTGACCTATTAAATAAAGTGGAATGAAGTACAAAGGAATATTGTGTTTTTATAAATTAAAAAGTATTCTTGTATTTTGTATTGAATGCATTGTTTGAGAGTCAAAAAAATACTTTTTCAATAGAATTTTTTACGGAATATTTAAAAAAAAATCTCACTACTGTTTTCTTTTTTATTTTACCTACAGAAAGCTTGGCTGAACTCCAACAGGGATCGTGCAACAGAGGCCCGCAGTCATTGACGGCTCTCCTGGCCGTAGCGTTGATGATAGTCATCGCGTTCGCAGTCGAAGCTCCAAGTTGAGTACATCTGAGCACAAGAGGGTAGTTTCAGACCACTAGTTATACCGAATTATCAATAAAAATTAAAAATGTGTATAAACTTGTAGATTAATTATTATTATAAATGACGAACTCAACTTATATAATGTTATTAAAATAAAACTCACCAAAGATAAATCAATATAGGCACAAGATCATAAGTATGAGGAAAAATTGTCACTAATTACACAAAGTCAAAGAGTTTAAATATCGATGGCTTAGTTCCATACTGCTATTACAGTAGAACCTCCAATTACACTACCCCGAATTACGCGCTGGCTTGAAATATTCGCCGCAAATCCCCCAATTGCACTGTCGCATTCCATTGTGGTTGCCACGAGACGGTCATCCGTGCGACGCATACAGTCAAATTTTGACTAGCGTCTGTGTATTCAACACGTGCCAGGCTATAGAAGTATAGCCGGGCGGCTGTCTATGTGTTGGATTTTGGCGCGCTTTCCATTTTAATTTTATGACTTAGTAACTAAATATTTCGTCCATATTAAGGGAAGTCTTAGTTTTGCATTTTTTGAAAAAAAAACCAAATCCCTAATTTCGTATGAGATTCACTCCCCCAATTACACTACCCCGAATTACACGGTCCCGACTTTAGTGTAATTGGGGGTTTTACTGTACTAGAAATTGGTAGTTTTTAGATATGACTGACCAAAGTTTTCACATATCTAAACTGTTGAAAAGTAGTAAATATTATTTAGTGAGTCATTTAGTAATTTATCGTAATTCAGTTATAATTTATTGAAACGTTGATAAAATCATAAAATGATAATTCGAGTTGAATTTATATGAAACTAAGAAAAGATTTTAAATATTTCTTTAGTTTAATGTGTCTACTGAAAGAAAGTTACTAAGTTCTTCTAATTATTATTTTGTAGAGTTATAGAAGAGAGGTATTCGAATATAATACTTAACAAGCTGTAAGCCCATTGCCCCCAACGGGAGGATTTTATTCGCATTATTAAAAAAAATCAGAAATTTACCGACATAAACAATCAAATGCATACTTACTTTTCAAATAAATTAAAATGAATAAACATCAATAATTCGAGATTATATATCAACGCATCAATTTTTCGACTTATCGTTCTACGGAACTAGGCCATCGATATTATTGTCAAGTAAAATTGATTAGGTGTTAAACTTATAAAATACGATCAGTAATTTTTTGAAATATTAATTGAGCCCTCGAGAAGTAAAGTAAACGATGTAGTAAAATGGGAAAACTTTTCTATTATATTTTCAATAACACATTTTCTTTGTGTTTTGTTGAATTGCATGTTTTTGTTTAAGGGAGAAAGCACTATTGTAGTGTATTTATACTGGGTTGATTTTACTTTTACGATACTTCAAAACATGTAGAATAATATAACTGATCTAACTCATTGTTTCCTAAAATACCACTTAGCTCACTTCACTTCTCGTGAGCTCAAAGGTATTGTAATTAATCTAATGTTTTAAACTTGAATGGAACCAACAGATAATACATATTCAGTGAGCTTTTGTCTGATTTCAATAAGTTTATATAGGTTCTGAAAATTCTGTAAAAAAATAAAAATAAATTGTCATATTTGTAGAGTTCTCATATTCAAAGCAAAAAACGTAATACAAAGGAAACATACTAAGTAGAAAATGATTGGTTCTCAAAATTAAATGATCGGTGAATTGTATAAATAAGTGATTCTCAAACATCCTGTTACTCTATTTAAAATTTACTTATATGTTACACAAACACTTTTTACAGTAATAATTGATATAATATCGAAAGATCACTTAGTGAATTTTACCATTATAGTTTTATTGTAATAAAAAAATAGTTAGTAAGAATATCGATACATTATAAACAGAAACTAATTATGTTCATAACTATAAACTTAGGTACGTTAACAGACAAATAGTTTTCTTTTGTTCTGCAATTCTCTAAGTTAAGTACACATCACTTTTGACAAGATTAAAATTAGTATCACGGTTTTGTAAATCATCCCATATTTTTATCAACTTGGAAAGGAAAAAGGACGTAACCTACAGTTTTTTCAAAACAGGTCTTTTTCTATAATCACAATTTGTTATAATTGATACACGTTCTCTCAAAAGAATTTAAACTGCAAATGCCACATAAGTATCTAAATTTAGCTTTTATGTTTGAAAAAGATGACCTTTTAAAAAATTAAAACCAATAAAAATGACTGAAATATAAGTTTTTCCTAGACAATTTCTTTAATTATTATTAGATTATGTCAATTAAACATCAGTTTAGAAGTATCCGTGCACTTCAAGGTTGTGTATAAATTGATATTTTGCATATGGCCCAAAATCATCAAAACGTGTTTTTTGCGCCTTCTGTAGAATTTTATATGTGTGGGTTACGCCCTTTTCCCGTTCCAAGTAAAATAACGTAACCAACACGTAGAAAATCTTACAGAAAGCACGAAAAACGCGTTTTAATGATTTTGGACCATATACAAATTATGAAATATACACAACCTTGAAGTGAACGGAGATTTCTAAACTGGTGTTAAATTGACATATTTTAATATTAATTAAATAAATTGTCTAAGAAAAGCTTTTTATTCAGTCTTTTTTCTTGGTTTCAATTTTCACAAGCTTATCTTTTTCAAACTCAAAACCTAAATGTAAATACTTATTTGGCATTTGCAGCTTGCATCCTTTTGATAGAACGTGTATCATGTTTGATAGGTTGTGATTATCGAAAAAAAGCTGTGGGTCACGTCCTTTTTCCTTTCCACAGTCGATATATATTTGTATGAGATGGTCAAAAGCAAGAAATAACACATTTTTTAATCCATGGATGCAGAATCATATAACTCAAATTGGTTTTCATTTTACACAAAATTGATTTTATGAAATTTGGTTAAGATAAAAATTCAGCTTCTTTGAAATGTTTTGTCGAATATGAAAAGTCAGTATGCTATTAATCTTTCAAATTTTTATCTCTATACAATTTAATTTTGTATTCCTTATGTATATATTTTCTCACTCTTGGATTACAGTGTTTGAGTTAAAGTAATCATTACTTCAGTCTGTTCATGGTGTAACTTGGCTTAACGTTTATTTGCCGAGTAGAATGATTCCGCAGATAAAGCCGATAGTAATAGTTAGTTTTATCTCCGAGACAAACATTTTCTAGAGAGTAAAGAAAAAAGTGTAAATAGTAATTTTTTTGCTATACATATTTTATAATAATTAATTTAGGAAATATCTTATTGTATAATTGATAAGTTGTATAAATAATAATGATAATATTATATAGACTCTGTAATAATGTAACAATTATGTTTTGGGACTAAAATAGTAAACACATTAATTAATGATATCAAAATATAAATTTGTAAATAAAGTTTCAAAGTGTTTGATTTACCTTTCCATTTTTATCTATTTCAGATTAAGTCAGCTTAAAAAGCTTGTATTTTTTCCTGATTTAAGCTTTAGAAAGACGAAAAAATAACAAAATATAAAAACAAAAATAAAATTATCATCCACTGTGGTCATGTTGGTAAGAGCTTGGCTTTACCCATCAGATGGGTCTGGGTTTGATTCCCAGTATAAACAGTTTTTGTCCAAAGGCTTGGATGTATGAGATGTCCTGAATTCCTTTCCAACCATCCTATCCTTAAAACAGACGTAGCAAAAGCGATTAACTTACCACTAGTTATATCCTTCTATCCCTATTCTTTTTGAAAAAAAAGAGGTTGAACAACTGACTAGCAATCATTCCTCACATAAAACATACCTTGGCGTGTATCTATTAGGAGTCTGTATGATCTACATTGGTAGCAACGAACATGGATTTTAAAAAGTTGAAGATATAGATATTCAATTATGTATTATATTGAAAGATAATATTCATAGCTGAACAGCTTTTCACAAATTTCTCAAAGCGATCTTTCAAATTAAATAAATAATGAAGAAAATGTAGAAAAAACAGTGGAAAACAAACTCAAGATAATTTAATAACAACCTCCTGACAGATGAAGACCAGTGAAATAAGCTGGAAGCTTACAAAAAAAGTATTTTTTTTCCCGGGATTATGTTTTACAAATTCCGGGAAGCCAGGACTCACCAGTTTTCCGGGATCCCGGCGCCAGGAAATGAACCTTAGATCCAAATCCTTTTAAGATCAATACATTTTTTTTATATTTTTGAAACGGTTAGTTGTGATGTCTCCTCTACTTCAAAAATTCAAATAAATTTTATCTCGAATGATTTTTCACTTAAAACATATTAAGTACATTACCTGTAATGATAATTACATATTTTTGTTTTAAAAAAAAGTAAATTGTAGATTATCACCATTTTTTCTACACTAGTGAAATAAGCTCGAAGTTTAAAAAAACGTTTTATTTTTTTTCCCGGGATTATGTTTTACAAATTCTGTGAAGCCGGAACTCGTCAGTTTTCCGGGATCTCGGGTGCTAGCTAGAACAGTTTTTTTCCAATAATCACAATGTATCAAACTTGATACATATTCTATCAAAAGGATGCAAGCTGCAAACGCCGAATTAGTACCTAAATTTGGCTTTTAAGTTTGAAAAAGATGACCCTGTAAAAGATTAAAACCAAGAAAAAAGACTGAAATAAAGGTTATTTCTTGACAATTTCTTTAACTAATATTACATTATGTCAATTAAACACCAGTTTAGAAGTGTCTGTGCACTTCAAGATTGTGTATAATTCATAACTTACATATGGCCCAAAATCATCAAAATACGTTTTTTGCGCCTCCTGTAAAATTTGTTATGTGTGGGTTACGTCTTTTTTCCTTTTCACAGTCGATATGCATTTTTTGGTAACATATTTAAATAGTTATGCTCACTTTAAAAACAGTCAGTTGCACAGAAGTTTATTTCACGACCTGAAACGTGTTTCTCATCACAGCTAATTTCATTTTCTGAATTTTGTTTCAAACAAGCTCTAAAGAACAACTCATCTAAATATTTCAAAGCTTTGCGGATAAAACTGATTTATTTCAAAGCGTGGGAACATAGAGATTGCCACGTCATTGCATGGTTTTAATCAGTAACCAACGTAAAACTAATTTTAAGGATGTTACAGCGTGAGTTTGAACGGAGAATCTACATATTTAATATAAAATACTTTTGTAAAATTACAATAATTTAAAACTAAGGTTCAGCTGCTTAATTTAATAAAACCACAAAAGTAGCTTTGTGCTTGAGTGGTTAACGTCATTATCTTTGGGAACGGAAGTCGCGGGCTTAAATCCCAAATGCAGGCAGATTTAATCGATTTTTTAAATTTCTGTTCGAAGGCATAAGTTTTTGTTATATATAAATTCCCTCCCATCCATTCGATAAATTATAACGGCCAGTAGCTAGAGCAATTGGCTCACCATTTTTTTTGTCCGAGTGCTGTTAGTCAATCCTTACTTAGAAATAGAGAGGTTGAGCAACTGAGAAACAAAAAGTTTTTATCTTCTATTGAGATGAAGTCTATTAGAAGACCACATGCTTCACATTAAGAGCGTATGGGGTATAGAGCAAAAATAATAACACTGTATTTTGTACAATATAAATATTCTTTTCAAGGGATTAGAATGATTCCTTTAGTCATAGCATAGTACAAGTGATTTTGTTGAATATCAAACTAATGGAATTTCAAGTCCTAGGGCACGTTAGCGTCAAAGATCTTAGAGTTTTTTTCATCGATGATGTTTTACTGTAACCGATGAATGGGCGTGATCGTTTCAAAGGTGAGCAATCCACAGTAAAGCCAGTTCAAATGGACACCGTATGGATTCTTATAGAAATTATATTATATATATTGTTACGCACATACTTTTTATACATTTTTTTTTATACATGGAGCATATAGCCTCCTAATGGAGGTATCTAAACAGAAGCTTCTTTTCTACAAGAACTTTTTGTTACTCAGTCGCTCAACATCTTTTTTTCAAAGAGAATAGTAGGGATAGAAGGATAAGCCTAAGGCAGGACTAGAAGTTAACTTATCGCACTCGCTGCGCCCAGTTATAGAAAGATCAGAAGGGTGGGAGAGTATTTTTAGATATCAAAAACACGAAAATTGCTGTTCGTACTGAGACTGGAACCCTTAAATTAACTGACTTAAAGTTAATTTAAGATTTCGACTGAAGGTGCTTGGTGGAATTTTAATATTAATTTTGAATCGTTCAAACTATGTACATTCTTACAGATGTTGTCACAAATTTAGTGACAAAATCTGTGAGAATGTACATAGTTTTAACGATTAAAATTTAACTAAAAGTTAACTTTAAATAGTTATTTTTATCATGTTCATTAGTTGCTTTGTTTGATTCTGTTATAGCTTAATAATATCGACTGTGGAAACGAAAAAGGACGTAGCACACAAAAGACATAAGTTGCAAATGCAGAAAATTAAATTAAATTTAGTTTTAAGTTTGAAAAAAATAATCCTGTGAAAATAGAAACCAAGAAAAAAGGCTGAAAAACAGGTTTTACTAGACCATTTCTTTAATTTATATTAGATCATGTCAATTAAACACCAATTTAGAAGTCTCCGTGCATTTCAAGTTTGTGTATATTTCATAATTTGCTTATTGCCAAAAATCATCAAAACACGTTTTTTGTACCTCCTGTAAAATTTCCTATGTGTTGGTTACGTCCTTTTTCCTTTCCACAGTCGATATGTAATGACAGAGTTTATTTGTAAAAATCTTATAACTGTTACTCGATTATAATATAATAAATATGTTGTTTGATGAAGTTAATGCCGATGCAATATAAACAATATTATTTTAAGCTGTGTTATCAAAGATACAAATCTTGGAATATAGAAATGTAGCCAGTTCATTTTTACACAGCCAGCTATAGTTAACTATGTTTGATTGTGCATGGTGGTCAATCAATGGCATTTTTTTCTTGGAAAGCTATCTTTGAAATGGTTTATTGATCGATTTACCAGCTGCTAAGCCTTTCAAGTATATAAACGCTCAAGAAAGTAAGGTCCCAAATACAGCTTAAGACATCCCAACACTGAGGTGGCGAGCTTTTCCAGGCTTCGGGGCGTCTTAAACATCCATTTCTGTAAACCGTAAGCGGAAATTTTGCGGAGTCTTCGAAGGAGAAAGTAAATTTAAGCTCGAGCAGCTTCTGAATCAGGTTACGCGGGGAAAATTATGGCGACGGGATTATGTATTGCAAAAAGTCTGTTTTGAGCTTTGAAACATCAGACATAAAAAATCTCATAAATATCTGGATTCTTTGATACAACCTGCGCAGGTATTTTATCACATAGAGTAAACCAGGCGGGTAAACCTTTTCGGGTAGTAGACAATCTTTTCGTTAAAAGTTTTTATTATTTGTACCTCTATTAATATTTTTAATTATATGTTTATAATTACCATCAGTCACCACTTGAAATGTATTAATCTTTGATGTTTTTTTGATTACATTTTAGAGGTGTTAAGCACAATTGTTTTTACTGACTTGGCATTTACTTGGTAGAGCTCCATTATAATTGGGTTAAAATAGCAACGTATTTAGTTCTACAGTTTACAAAACTGTAGAGTTAAATATACAAGAGCTAAATTACAATAAATATATAAGTATTTTTTTTTTGTGACACCTTGTTTTAAGTTGGACCTTATTTTAAAAAAATACCGAAATAATTTATTATTGAAAATAAAGATGGGCAGCAATGTCTTTAGACACAAAACCGTAAATAAATAAATAAAAAAAAAGAATTTACGAAATTGTGCCCATGGGTACTAGGGTATCCAATCCCGGAGCCTTTTTGTGATCCCGGGATTCCAGCGTAACTCGTTTTTTTCAGGATTTGCTAAATATTTCTCATTCCCTAAGCGATCATACCAATCCCGGGATTCCGGGATCACATGATTGGAAAGCCTAATGGGTACCAATGAAGCTATCAATGTTAGCCACAAGACCACGTATATACATTTTAAAAATATATTTATTTATATAACTTTAAAATAAACAGAGCGCAATTGAACAGTCTTCCGATTTTAGGCGATCAGCTGCACATGCCTGGCTCTCCACTTATAATCATAAAACAATTACGATTATAACAAAAGTAAATATAATTCTTAAAACTACTCACCATTCAAATCTGTGGGCTTTCCCATGGGCTAATCCTTTGTGTCAGCAATGGCTTTAAACTCAATGATACATTTTATTTCTTGTATAAACACAAAACATTCATTTACCAAGCGTTAGTTCAAGTTCATCCGTGAACTTGAACGCCTGAAGATTCCGAAAGGCGAAACCCGGGTCATTAGTGACAAAATCTGTGTGAATTTACATAATTTGAACAATTCAAATTTTGTATTTATTCAAATAACACGATGGTTGGCCAGCTCTGTTTTCAGAGGCAACATAACACAATAAGATGAAAGGAATATTCGAAAAATTCTTGTTTGATGAAATTTATACAAACATACACACATATCATATTATTCAAAAAAATTCTCGACTATAAGGAAGTTAGTACTATTGTAATGCCATTTTGTAATAAAAATATTATATCGTGAAATGGAAATCCTTACATGTAATAAAGGAATTTTATAACCTTTATCGAAAACTTTTATATTATACAGTGAAGTTGCCATGCATGGGAGATATTTTATGGATATTTAGTATTCCCAAGAACAGATTAAAGTTATAAGCAGTGACGGTTCGCGGTAAAAAATATTATTAGATGCTGTGGTAAATAAAAATAAATACAAAAGTCGGTCATAATTTACTAAAAACATCAAAAGTTTAAAAAACTGCGATCATATAATAATGCCGTCTGTGTGGTCGTGTGTAGAGTATCTAATCCCGGAGTCCCGGATCCCGTCGTATTCTGTGATCCCAAAATCCCGGGATTGCGATCGTACCAATTCCGGGATTTCGGAATTTAAAAAAAATGAAGCACTCAATATTTTGTTTTTTGGCAAATTTTTGTGTTTTTAAAATTTACATAAAATCGTTTGAAAAATCCCATGATTTCATAATCGCCCACCAAAAATTTTGTCAACCACAAATCCTAATTTAAATATGATTTTATGTTGAGTGTACAATACCGGGATTGAAACATTTTGAATCCCGAAATCCCGGGAATATAAAAAGTGTGCGGGATTGGATACCTTAGTCGTGTGGTAAACTTCGTTGGCTTCGGTTACGTAGGCCACGAATTTGAATCTTCCAATATGGACAGTTTTATCAATTGATTTTTAAATCGATTTGTAAATTTCTATTATACGGCATAGAAATTTGTGATGTCTTTAATTCCCCCCTCCCACTCATCCTATCAAAAAAAGCAATTAGCTTACAACTAGTCCTGTTATAGCCATATGATTCTATTCCTACTCTGAGTAGCAAACAGTCGTAGAAACACTTGGATTGTAAGCATTTAAATTCCCGACTGATATTAACAAATTAGTATACATCGAAAGAAAACATGTTTGATACTAATTTTTTTAATTGTCACTATATTTAAAATCTAATATACAAAAATGAATGTTTGTGTTTTCGTATTTTATGCGTTGCCACACCGCTCATCCAATTACAGTAAAACTTTGAATTTTTTTTTTGCTTGCACTTCCGGGAAGATTATAGGCATAGTAAAATTAACTTACAGGAGGTCTTATATATAAAAAATAATGTTCGTATGTCTGCCATACAGTTCATTTTGACAACGTTTGTTTGCGCTTGTGCGAAGATTATTGTACACTTTACTTATAGTAGGTGGGGCGTGTGTCGTACCACAGACAATCTACAGCAAACGTCAAATAAACAGAAAAATAAAACATGCACTTCAATAAACACAATTAAAACACAAACAATTTCTTTCTTTGAGTGGCATTGTCACGCTTGCCGGAAACTGGCTAGTATACAATAAAATTTTGCATTGATTCGCTTGAGGGTTCCTATAGATGACCCACCACTGGTAGTAAATAAAAAAATTTATGAGGGGAGAAAATGGATCATAATTTTTTATTGCATCGAGTCATATAAATTCAATTAATCTAAGGTACACGATTTGCCTAATCGAAGTTTTTATTGTTTATTGATTCTCTTCGGACCTTTTTTTACGTTATCGATGAGTTATATGGCAAAAATAAAATTTATTTATTGAATAAAAATGTAAAAAATTGGAGAGAAGTCTAATTGGAAATATAATATAAACAAATTACTCCCTCAAAGATCATTTTTTTGTAATGAAGCAATGCGTCCCGGCACACTGGTGTGCCATGGAACAGCGGTTGTGGAGCGTTACTTTAAGCCACCATTCATTAGCATGGAAATTTTGCTAACTAACTTAAAAAATAAGACATACCACTACCAGTGGTACCCAACATTTTCCTCCCACGACACACCAAAGTTTCCAAAAGATTTTCGTACCAAACTAAAAATGAACTAAGCCTTTCATTTGATAAAATAATATTTTTATGTTCGTAGAAAAATATTGCTATATTTGATTTTTTCAATGGACAAATGCAGGGTTTCTCAACGGTGGGCCATAGAGATTTATTTTTGTTTTGGGGAGCCACAACACAGCTTAGGGGGGACACGGGCATTTATAAAACGATACAGGGAAGAGCATAATGGCGGACGTCGCGCAGCTATTTTTTGTAAATCCGAAAATAAAATAAATTACTGGCATTCTAGATTCGAAAATCTCGGAAGAGCTATAAAAAAGGTGAGTTTTTGAAATTATAATTTATATGGGAAGACAAAACAATGGTATGGGGGGCACAGAAAAATATAGACACTCAAAGGGGGTCACGCTCCCAAAAAGGTTGAGAAACACTGGACTAATGCATTGTAGCACACTGGTGTGTCGTGGTATAACGGCTTAGAAGCACTGATTTACGTCATCGCCTAACATGATTCTTATTTTAACTTAAAAATAAATGGGACTGACACAGAATTTTAATAAATCTCATAACTAACCCAATATTGACCTTAATTGACATACCACATCTGTGGTCTAGAATTTAACCCATTAATCTCTTACAATAAAGAGGTTACCTCGCTTTTAAATTGGGACGAACTCTGGAATTATATTCATAAATCTCTAGAGCTAAACTTTTGGCGTGGAAAATGGACATATCTAGTTTAAAACAAAGCGAACTAATATTTCGCAGAGTCCTACTGCATTTCAATTACAAAAAGGCACAAGTCTAAATGTGTGGCCGACCGATGTGTGCTAAAAGCAATCAAGAAAAGCTTATTGGGCGGATTATGCAAATGGGATAAAGTATATGGGTAACAGGTGCATTGTAAAGGTAGGCCAATCGCTAATGACACACCGGGGTGGGGTGTTTATGTCACGTGGTGATAAATAAAAGCATTACTTAAATGATTTTTTGTTTGAGGATAATAAATTCAAGGATTATTGAATATGTTTTTAATCAATAACTCTTTTATACAAGGTGACCTATGATAAAGTATATGTACCATTTTTTTTTCATTTCTGCATCACACTAAAGATACAGTTAAAACATATTTTTTTATCTATGTCCGCTCCCAATGTAGAGCGTATAGCCTCCTAATGGAGGTGTCTCAACAGAAGTTTTCTACAAGAACTGTTGGTTACTCAGTCGCTCAATCTCTTCTTTTTTTAAGTGAGTAGTAGGGAAATAAGGATAAGGCTAGAACAGAACTACTGGTTGACTAATCGCTATTGCTACACCCAGTTATTAAAGAATCAGAAGGACGGGGGGAGAGGAAACAATGTGAATTGACCCAGTCTTCGATAACAACATTGAATTGAATAATTCTAATTCTATTGTGTCTATTAGGGTATCCAATCCCTACCTTTTCTGTGATTCTGGCATTTCGGGATTGACAATTTCCAAATTCAAGATTGAACATTCAACATAAAATCGTTTATAAATTAGGATTTAGGATTGAGAAAATATTTCTTGGCGATTTAAAAATTTTAGGAATCTGCAGATTTTAAGGAATAGATGGATAAGGCCAGGGCAGGACTAGTGGTTAATTACCCGCTCTCGGTGCGCCTAGTTGTTGAAGGATAAGAAGAATAGGAGGAGAGGAAAAAATGTGAACTAACATCACAAACACTCAAGTCTTCGATCACAACTTTGAATTGAATAATTCTCAAATTCACTGTGATCTTACCGAGAATCGAACCCAGACCAGCGTAATCGGTAGAGCAATAATTATTTGATTAATTATAGATATTCTAAAGGCTAATTGAATATAATTGGTGTAAATATATGTAATAAAGTAATTGGGTAATAATAAACTATATTGATAATTAATGGCAGTAATAAAACAACTTTTGATTTTGAAACAGATGTGATTAGGGATTAAATGGTTAAATTAAGTGTGTATATATACCTTGAATATTTTTTTTCATTTAAGTTCATGCATAGTATATATATACTATATACTAGGGCTTATACAAAAACCGACTTTTGAAAAAACCGGTTGTCGAATGTCAATATTGTTATTTACAAAAAATGGATAGTTCAATTAAAATGGCGAGAAAAAATTCATTTTTTTATGTTGTTTATTTATATACATATGCACAAAAAGAAAATTATTTGGTGTTACTTTTCTGAAAATATGATTTAAGAAAACACAAAGCGTCAACTGATCATTTTGTAACAAAATTTCCTGAAATCGAAAATACCCTTTCGCTGGGTAATGATGTGGGGCATATGGTATTTAAGCCATCAAATAAAATTTCAAAATTTTCTGTCCTTTTGTTTAAAGACTTGTTTATGGAAAATTCAGCACAACCGGTTACGAGGTTGAAAAACCGGTTTTCGAATGTCACAAATATAGCCAAAAACCGACAAGCCCTACTATATACCATGCTGTCGGCTCCATGGCACAGTGGTTAACAACGTTGGCTTCCATACGGACCTTACGGGTTCAATGTAATAAATGTGATTATTTGTCACATTTTTGATCGTCGTATGTAAACGGATACAAGCACTGTTTGATTATACAGTGGAACCCCCAATTACACTACCCCTAATTACGAGCTGGCTTGAAATAGTCGCCGCGAATCCCTTGGCTAGCGTCTATATATTCCACATTCCAGACTATACACGTATATCCGGCCAACTGTCTATGTGCTGAATTTTGGCGCACTTTTTATTAACTAAATATTTCGTCTACATTTTTTTTTTGCAAAACTAAAGGAAATCTAAGTTTTGCATTTTTGTGGAAAAAACCAAATCCCTAATTCTGTATGAGATTCACTCCCCCAATTACACTACCCCGAATTACACTGTCTCAACTTTAGTGTAAATGGAGGTTTTACTGTACCTACAATTGATAAACAAACAGTGATTACCTGTGCTAAACGATAATAAAGGGAAAAAAGAAAACTGTCACAGATGAATACATTTTCTCAACAAAAGGAAATGAAGTATTAGGAGTGTAGACTGTATCGCAGGTTTGTATATCGCACGTTAATGAAAGCTTTTTAGTAGAACATCACTTATCCAGCGAACGAGAGCCACTCTGGCGCGTCTTTTGTTACGTCGTGAACGCAGAGCGCTCGTCATCACCACAAAAGAGTATACAATACTCTTTAACTCTCTGCCAGCCTGATACTCTTGAGTCATGTATATGAATATAATTGACTAAGTATAACTATATTCTTTAACTCTCTGCTAGCCTGATACTCTAGTGTCATTTATATGGATATAATTTACTTGGTATAACTACTCTTTAACTCTCTGCCAGCCTAATACTCTAGTATCATTTATATAGATATCGACTGTGGAAAGGAAAAAGGACGTAACCCTCAATTTTCCTAAACAACTTTTTTTCGATAATCACAATGTATACAACTTGACACACATTCTATCATAAGGATGGAAGCTGAAAGTGCCGAATAAGCATCTAAATTTAGCTTTTAAGTTTGAAAAATATGGCCTTGTAAAAAATTAAAACCAAGAAAAAACACTGAAATAAAGGTTTTTTCGAGATAATTTCTTTAATTAATATTAGGTTGTGTCAATTAAACGCCAGTTTAGAAGTATCCGTGCACTTCAAGGTTGTGTATAATTCATAATTTGCATATGTCACAAAATCATCAAAATACGTTTTTAGCGCCTCCTGTAAAATTTGATATGTGTGGGTCAAGTCCTTTTTCCTTTTCACAGTCGATATAATTGACTAGGTATAACTATACTCTTTAACTCTCTGCCGGCCTGATACTCTAGTGTCATTTATATGGATATATAATTTTAATAAAAACATAATATTCCTTTGTAATTCATTCCACTTTATTTAATAGGTCAGGACCGGTTTCGCTCATTGCGAGCATTGTCAACTGATTAGAAATGTAATTTAACAATGCAATTTATGCAAAAATGAAAAGTTGTAAACAACAATTGGCATTGAAAAGAAATTACCAATTAGATTATAAGTGATTCTAAAATAACATAAAATTAAAATGTTTAACACATCTTACATATAACTAAAAAGTCATCCAAGATTAATAAATTTAGAGTGGTGACTAAAAGTAATTACAAACGTAATTAAAATTTGGGAAATTTTTGACAAAGTGACAAAATGCTACATTGTGTTATTTTAGAATCACTTTTAATGTAATTGGTAATTTCTTTTCAATGCCAATTTTTGTTTACAACTTTTCATTTTTGTATAAATAGCATTGTTAAATTATATTTCTTATCAGCTGACAATGCTCGCAATGAGCGAACCGGTCCAGACCTTTTAAATAAAGTAGAAAGGATTATTGTGTTTTTATTAATATAATGCCTTTCCACTAAGTATTGACAGTGAGCACCCTAAAATTGAAATTCCTAAATGTTCTAAAATATTTATTATTGACGATAAATAAATGAAGAATTTGAAATGAGAGAATGGTATAAATGTTATGTTAAAATATTTTTTCATGAAATATAACCGCCCCTGCATATACAAGGGGTGCATTTATCCAATGACACATTGACCAGCCGCCACCGGAAGTAGACCCTTGCACTATCGACCTACAGAGTGAGAGTAATAAATATAAATATTATAGACATCCATGGCTTTGAATACAAATCATAAATTCAATAAAAAAATCGATGAATGGAGTAAGTTTCTCTTCAGAGTTTTATTGTCCTCGCGATCGAGTTTGCTTAGTTACAAATACTTTACTCATTTAGCTACGTAATCTGTTATAATATTGGGTTGAGATAAAACATATAAATTGGTGTCATTCTGGTAAAAATAAAAATATAACTTAAAGCAAAAATTTGAATATTATAAAAAACTGCCGAATCCAGTAAATAATTGTTTTCGTTGAAAAAAGGAAAACAAAAAAAAAAAGAGACGATACGATATAATTTTTATTTTCCACCGCTTCAGAATCTAAATATAACACTTCACGCCTAAGGCATTGCGTATATATAAAGATATATGTGCTTTTTATAATAGAATCTTTTAAGGTTTCGCGAGATATTTAAACAGAAAAATGGATATTTAATGATGCGGGTCTCTTAGTGTTAACAAGCATCGTTAACGACATAAAAAGTGGGTACCCTCCATTTTTCATAAAAGTCTGTAAAAGAGTATAAATTGGGCGAGTTTTATGAATCGTTTTGGATAATGATTCATATACAATTCTACGGCAATAAAATAATTTTCGACTAGCCAATTGGAATAATAAAAAAACATTTTGAACGTTACTAAAAGCTAACATGCGTATTTGGTAAGAAATTTGTAGCAAATAGACATAGGAAACGTATCGTTTAAAAGACTAGAGCAACTCTGTTTCAGAAAACTGTTTTTTATTCATTTAAGATAGATAGGTAAAAGATAGGAGTTGTAGTTAGCTAATTGCTCTCACTCGTTATTTTAGTAGGATTGAAATGATGGTAGGGAATTTTTAAATATTACAAACATCCATGCCTTCAAACAGAAGTTGATTGTAAAAATGCTTTTTGTACGCGTAGCTTGTGGATTAATTTATTAAATAAAAAAATGGTTCATTTTTATCGACTTTGACTGGAACTCCATGGTTCTAAAAATAATGAAAGTTAAGCCCTAGTGAAGGATGTAAACTACAAAGAAAAATGCATAGTTTTAAGTACACGTACGTAACCAATTTTCGTATCATAATACATAAGTGTAAATACTTAAAAGTCAATGATGAAGTGTGAGTACAATATTTTTTTTATGTTTGTTTTTGATTATTTTTAAAAAAATGGCTTATTCCTCAATGTTCTAAGTTATAACATCCATAAAAATAAAGCATACACAAATTTCGCTTACATATCCTATTTAAAAAAAACTGCTGAGGTCTTAAATAATGTTGTACAGAGGTGTTTTACCTTTTTTGTGTTGTGCCCAAAAATGTAAAAAGTTAACTTTTCTTTTTAGTCGGACGGAAGCTCTTAATATGATCTACGGCGTAAAAAGTTTTTAAAAGGAAATTTTAAAAATAATAAACACACCATGTATTGTATTAATAAGCGAAGTGCAGTGGCCGAAATGTAAAATAATACGAATCGGTGTACCAAGTTTCAAAAAAAAAAAAAAAGCAGTAGATTCGTTGAGTAAATTTGCGATGTCAGTCCAAATAAAAAGGATATCATTTGTAACATTACAAATTGATAGTTTTACCTTTAAAGTAATAATATCTTTGTATTTTCTTACAGAAGAATCTTAATGTCCTATCCCAATGTGAATCATAAGGAATCATTGTAGATGTTGTTTCAATATAAGTGTTGGTCGACTGCTGTAGCCCAGTTGGTAAGAGCTTGCTCTACCTATCGCGCAGATCTGGGTTCGATTCCCGGTAAGATCACAGTGAATTTGAGAATTACTCAATTCAAAATTGTGATCGAAGATTGGATGTTTGTGATGTAAATCCACATTATTTCCTCTCCTCACATCCTTCTGATCCTTTAATAACTGGGTGTAGCGATAGCAATTAGTCAACCAATAATACTGTTGTAGCCTTATCCTTCTTTCTCTACTAGTCACTTTGAAAAAAGTGAGGTTGAGCAACTGAGTAACAAGCGACTCTCGTAGAAAAAACTTCTGTTGAGATACTTCCATTAAGAGGCCATATGCTCCACATTAGGAGCAAACAAGGATAAAAAAAAAATAGTGTAATATGTATTCAAAAAATATAATACCGATTTGTTCATGACAAGCATTATCAATTGATCAACTCCAGCGATCAGCATCATCATTCCTGATATTATTAAATAAAAGTGGAATTAGTACAAATGAATGTTATATTTTCTGAATGTAATAATGCCTTTCTATCATGTATTTACAGTGAACACCCTAAAAGTTATGAGTTATACATTTATTAATACAACAAACAAAGAGCATAGTTGATACAAAATTATTTGATACACATTTAGACAGATATTTAAGAAAGAAAAAGAAAAGTTGTAAATCATATTAGGCATTCTTTTTAGTTCGTTTCTTGTAAATAAGTTTTTAATTGATGTATCTAGCGTTGAACAGAAAATACTGCCAGGTGTTTATAAAAAATATCCAAACGAATCAATCGATTAATTTTTAACGCAAGTTCGCACAGCCTACAACTCGAGCCCTGGAAAAATGCTAATTTAATTTCAAGAATAATTTATGGTTTCGACTTTTGACGTAATTAAAAGTGAGGATCATAATTTTAATGTATTGAACCGTAAAATTGAAAAAGAAAAAAAAACAATATACTTACGTAAGATGGAAAGAAGACATTTTGGTAGATACTTTTAATTAAGCCATACCTGCCAACTTAACACGCCTCTAGAAAACTTTTAAGTTGAAAGGTTATTAAAAAAATCATGAAAAAATCTAAAGTTTTACATTTAATAAGGGTACTTGATAACTTTGTTTCATTTGAAGAATTTTTGGAGAGCATACTTTCAATTAAAGTTTGTATTTAAAAAAATATATATAATTCGACTTTGGAAAGGAAAAAGGACGTAACTTACTTTTTACTTATCAAAGAATTTCCTTATCAAAAAAATTATCAAAGTATTTTGTTCTACAATATTCTGTTCTGACGATCTGACGATGGCGCACGCCGAAATAGCTATAAACTCATATAAAATAACTTAGATTATTCCACGTATTGTGCTACAAACTGTGACACGTGTTTCGCCTCTTTTAGAGGCATCCTCGGACAGACTACTTTCACAAATGCTTGCTTAAGTACGAATGATTTTAATTTTACTATTCTGATATATTTTAAAAATAAAAATAAAAACTGGAAGCAAGGAGGGGATGATAGAAAAACAAACAAACAATACACAAATGACATTTACATTACCAAGTGATTAACTAATGAGTTGCATCATTTAGGAAGGGTTAAACCAGGGGTGGGGAACCTTTTCTTCTCTAAAAGCAGCATTCATTTTTTCGATTCGACATAAGGCCGCAGTAAACATTGACTAGGGCAAGGATGGCGAACCTACGGCACGCGTGCCTGAGGTGGCACGTTTGAGAATTTGGATGGCACACGAAATTCAAAAAAAATATTTAAGTTTAAAAAATTAAAATGTTGATTAAATAATCCGTGAAACTTATTTCGTTTAATTATTTTTCAAATGTTTCCCAAGATAAACAAAAATCGTTTAAAAAAATCATTTTCTATTTTGCTATTTTTTTACTGCGTGGGCACGCCACACAATCGAAAATTAATATTTGAGGATTTTTCGCACGCAGACCCAAAAAAATTCGCCATCCCTGAACTAGGGAATCTTTGACTGGAAAAAAAATCGTACCAATTTCTAAAGCAAAATTATCAGCGTGGGACTTTTTTTTTTAGGTCTTCTGGGAATTTTCAAATCCAAAATGAACAGAATTTCAGAATTGACCAGAAGGCCGCACCAGGGTAGCCAAAAGGCTACAGGTCCCCCACGCCTGGGTTAAGTCATTGGAAATCAATTTAGCAGTGGCAAACAACCTGTCCTATTTAAGATATTATTCAATAATAACTCTTTATTGGTAATACTTATATTTATTTCAAAATTTTCTAGTTCGAGCTTCTAAAAATTCGAGTATTTTATTTTTTTATTATATTGCCTCTTCACCAAGTATTGACAGTGAACATTTACCGTTATATTGATGTTTTTCTGTGTTCTAAAAGTATCTGCTTTTACTTGTCACAGTTATTTGTTATGATGGTAGATGTGGATCCTCAGATTGGTGGTGGAGGACGATCGCTGACTGCTACGTCAAGAGTCCCTTGTTTGCGATGGATTGTTCGACGTATTTCAGTTGGAGTGGTGAATCAACATACAGGCAGCGCTAGTCGAACAATGTTTGTATTTAATCTATGCTGAATGTATGAAACGGCTAGTACTCCATAGATATTGTATTCAAGAAGGGTATATTCTACAATATTGCAAAATCTTAAAGTGGTAGTTATTAATCCATATCAGGTTTAAGTATATGATGCATATTGTCAAAAAATAGCAACATATTTAGTTATACATTTTTTTTTTATATTTATTAGTTGATAGCTTTTAATTTAACACCTCCATGCCCATGATGCAATCGTAAATAGTTGAGCCATTAAATCATTCGATATTTCTCTTAATATTGTCATTTATTTTATTCATCATTTTAGGTATTTTAGCATAAATACATTTTTAAAATTATTTTTAGCTTCTAACTAAGGTTTAAATACTATCAATAAACAATGAAACTGAGATGTCATCATGGCAGGGAACGTGGTTTTTTTAGGATGGCATGTTACGGGTTAAGATTTTGACTGAAGGTGCTTGGTGGAATTTCAATATTAAATTTGAATCTTTCAAATTATGTACATACATTCACACAAATTTCATCTCTAACGGTCCGGTTTTCGCCTTTAGGCATCTTCAGGCGTTCAATTACACGGATGAACCTGAACTGACGCTTAGTAAATTAATGTTTCATGTTTATATAAGAAATAAATGTATCATTGAGTTTATAACCATTGCTGGCGAAAAGGATAAGCCCATGGAATGCCCACAGATTTGAGTAGTGAGTAGTTTTAAAAATTATATTTATTTTGTTTCTCGGAAAAGGTTTTATGATTATATTTATATAGGGTATAAAAGCGGTGACCCAGGCATGTTTAATATTTCATTTAAAATCGGAAGACTATTCAGTCTGAACAGTCTAAAGTCAGATAAGCAAACACAACCATGGCCGAATTTTTACTAAATTTATTAGTATAATATTAAAACGAAAAGTGGATTTTTATACTTTTGAATACGTCCACCTCGCTGTTATTATCTTTTGTATTTCTCGATTTTAGTACTCATATTGGAACGTGTAGGAAACTGTATAAATACGATATCCGAAAATATTTTTATATGAGATATTTGTATTATTGAGTAGACATAGAACAGACCATACCTTTGCTACTATTATAATATATTATATCCAAGTCGTTCTTTGAAGTTGTTTACGATTAATCCTACTTCCTCTTCACCTTACGAGAATTGCGATCCTAAGGGAATACGATAAAATAATAAATAGTAATAAATAAGGTAAAATACTATTTCAAGGAAAAATAAATTGATACATAATTTGACCATTAATATTCAACTATATAGCAAAATGCCTAATGGGCTTTTAGCGTTGTTGGCTTCCGTGCCGGTTCTCACGGGTTTGAGTCCCAGTATGTGTCAGTGATTTATCGATTTCTGTTCGAAGACATGGGTGTTTGTGGTGTCCCCTCAAAAAAAAAAACTCCTCTCACCTTTTCAGATTTTTTACTAACAAGGCGTAGCGAGAACGATTAGTTAATCACTAGTCCTGTCCTTACCTTATTTGTATTTCTCCACTACTGTTTTGAAAATAAAAGAGACGTCAAGCGATTGATAAACAAACATTTCGCCTGCTGTGGCCCAGTTGGTTAGAGCATGCTCTACCGATTACGCAGATCTGGGTTCGATTCTCGGTAAGATCACAGTGAATTTGAGAATTATTCAATTCAAAGTTGTGATCAAAGACTGGGTGTTTGTGATTTCAATTCACATTATTGCCTCTCTTCCCATCCTTCTGATCATTGAATAACTGGGTGTAGCAAAAGCGATTTGTCAACCACTAGTCGTGTTCTAGCCTTATCCTTCTATCCCTTCTACTCACTGAAAAAAGTGAGGTTGAGCGATTGAGTAACAAACAGTTCTCGTAGAAAAAAATTCTGTTGAGATATCTCCATTAAAAGGTGAAATGTTTCACATGGGAGTGGAAATGGATAAAAAAATAATATGAGTTTGTTACTACTAGGGCTTGTCGGTTTTCAAAAACCGGTTTTTTGTCTAAATTTGTGACATTCGAAAACCAGTTTTTCAACTTCGTAACCGGTTGTGCCGAATTTTCCATAAACGAGTCTATAAACAAAAGGACAGAAAATTTGGATTTTTTATTTGATGGCTTAAAGACCATATTCCCCACATCCATTACCCAGCGAAAGGGTAATTTCGATATCAGGAAATTTTGTTACAAAACAATCAGTGGACGCTTTGTGTTTTCTTAAATCATATTTTCTGAGGAGTAGCACCAAATGTTTTTTTGTTGTGTATTATTATGTATATTAATAAACAACATAAAAAAAATGAACCTTTTCTCGCTATTTCAATTGAATTATCCATTTTTTGTAAAACTTCGAAAACCGAATTTTATTTATTTATTTATTTATTTAACATTGCACAAGGTTGATAAATTATAAATTTAAAACTTTTACAATGGAGAAAAAAAATAGTAAAATTTAACATTAAAAGCAGTAGAAAAAAAATGGCAACGAAGTTAACTGAGTAAACTCCGACGAACTCTACTTTAAGACATAAAAAATAGTATTCGACGGAACTCACCCACTTCTACGTGGAATATGTCGACATCCGAAGCAATATTGTTGAACACCGTTAACTTTTCCGGTTCTAAGCTCAAGAAATGCGACCCCAATACCCAATACATTTTCTTAAATATCTATTTTAATATGGGTGATACAATGTTTATAATTAAGGTATTCTTATATCATAGTTTTTTAAACCTTTTGTGTTTATATAAATACGTGATAACGAGATAATGCGATAACGAGATAAGCGCCCGCTTATCAGCGATCGTTCGTAAGATAACTGGGCTGAACGCGTCAGTTGCAAATTCATATTTGAACTGGAAAGTGGTCTTTTTTACACGCAACTAAAAATATGATTATTTATTAAGAAAAACATGGATTTTTATAAAAAAATGTATGAGGAATGATGCAGAAAAATATTTTAAAGCGCTTAGACTATTTTTTTTTTGAAATTCATAAGAATAAGGCCAATAATGAGGAAACCACTGGGGTCCCTAAACGACCCCCATCGGCAAAGTAGTATTTTTCTAGTCTCCGAGCCGCGAGAGTTAAATCGATTCATATACTTGAACTCCATGAAACGAAGTCTTAATAGATAAAGCTCTCAATAAAGTACTTCACCGAATAAACGGGTCACTTTTATTGTTTCTGTGTACAAGATAATACTCTTGTATAAATAAAGATTGCTTATATTTGCGAATATAGGGCGAGTTGTTTGGATAGTGTATGTATGTTAATGGTTCCGGATCCGGGTATTCGCTCGTACAGCGATCGACAATCTTGCATTACTTTTTAGCGCGAGTAGAGACTTTCAATACAAAGCGGTTTTTTCTTGATGATACATAAATAAACTTCAATGCCAATTATTAATAGGGTAAAAATATCAAAGTATTTCAGTTCTACAGTTTTTTATATGTTATACGTTGATAGCTATTTCGGCTTTTGCCATCGTCATAACTACGTTACTACTATAGTTCTGACGATGGCGAAAGCCGAAATAGCTATCAACGTATAACACATAAAAAACTGTAGAACTGAAATACTTAGATATTTTTACCCTATTAAAATAGAGTTCTACCAAGTAAATGCCAAATCAATAAAGCCAATTATTAAATTTATCTCTTGATGTCAAGATTGTTGCTCGGTGTGGCCTAGTTCATGGAACAGTATGTTCTAAGGCAAGGATGTTGAACCTATGGCACGCGTGCCCGAGGTGGCACGTTTGAGAATTTGAATGGCACGCGAACGATTTCCAAATTCATTTATTTTTTATTTTTAAGCTTTAAAAATTAAAATTTTGATTAATTAATCCGTGAATTATTAATTTTCAAAGATAAACGAAAATAGTTCAAAAAAATCATTTTTTATTTTTTCTATTTTGTTATTTTTCTTAGTGCTTGGGCATGCCACACAATCGAGGAAAAATATTTGAATATCGTTGGCGCGCCGACCCAAAAAGGTTCACCATCCCTGTTTTAAGGGGACCTAAAAAAGAAAAAATAATTTTAGAGGAGCCACGATACAGTTTTGAAGAGCCACGGGTAACTCGCAGGTTTTTAAAATCAGACAGCGACAAACAAATCTGGAAAAACTAAAAAAATAAGGTATCGCATCTTTTCATTTTGGGAGTTTTTGAAATTGGCCAGGACAAAATATTTTGAATCTGCCAGCGAGTAAAATTTTCAAAAAATTGAAAATTGTTTTGGATTCTTACAATTTCTCACATTTCTAAATCTCGAAATAATTGTGTCCTCGGGTCTCGAAAAACTACGGCCACTAAAAAATATGAGACTCAAAAGTGGCCACAAGCCCAACAAGTTTGAGAAGCTATGATCTACTTCAGTGGTCGGCAACCTACTACCCGCGGGTAACTGAATTACCCACTTGGACACTGAGTTACCCGCCAAGAAATTATTATAATATTTTTTTATCAGATTACTTATTTAATAAAACCAAGGAAGCCTGAAGAATGTTCTAATAAAACAAATTTGTGTTTACACATTATATCTTGCAAATATATTTTTTATTCTGTATAAATACATATATTATTTTTTAAAAATGATTTTTTAGAAGAATAAATGGTAAAAAAATATTTTTAACTTTTATCCACTAACCATTTTTGTTTTTTAACACTACCAGATGCCCAACAAACTTTTGACCTATATTATGTATACATTCCATTGTCTCTAAAAGATAGAATCAATACAAAATTTCGAAACACTCCGCCGCACCGTTAGTTGTGAATGTATTCAGGCCGGGAAAGTTTAATATTTACCGCAAATCATAATGATATAATATATGTCATCCAGAACAGCGGACGTAGGAAAAAAATGGCCTCTCGCACGGATACCAGGCACGGATCCAGCAATAACTTTGTTGGAAATGGCGTCCGTGCACGCTATAAACAAGAAGAATGGGGAAAAAAATGTCAACGGTGGACGGAATATACCGATTTAGGTTTATTGTCTCGCAAACTAATACCGATATACGCAGTAAAATGTCGTTTACTTAACAGATGTTGATTAAAACATGTATTTTAAGGGTAAGTGTCAAGGTCTACAGGTACATCTATAATCACGACAAATTATTAAACTGCTTATATACAAAAAATCGTTTAATTGATAGAATCTAGCTTTTGTTTTTTTATCCATGTCCGCTCCCAATGTGGAGCATGTGGCCTCCTAATGGAGGTATCTCAACAGAAGTTTTTTTCTACGAGAGTCGCTTGTTACTCAGTCGCTCAACCTCATTTTTTTTTCAAAGTAGTAGAAAAAGAAGGATAACGCTAGAACAGGACCAGTGGTTGACTAATCGCTATTGCTACACCCAGTTATTTAAGGGTCAGAAGGATGGGAGGAGAGAAAATAATGTGAATTGACATCACAAACATCCAGTCTTCGATCGCAACTTTGGATTGAATTATTTACTGTGATCTTACTGGGAATCGAAATCAGACCTGCGTGATCGGTAGAACAAGCTCTAACCAACTGGGCCACAGCAGGCGACAAGTAGGATTTTCAAATCATCCCAGTTTATTCTTTCAATGGATTATTTCCAAAAAATAAACCCTTCCAAATTAATGCAACTCAATAGTTAATCATTTTGCAACGTAAATGTCATTTGTAGTGTAATTATTGTTTGTTTGTTTCTCTATCCTCTCTTCCTTGCTTCGCGTTTTTATTTTTATAATATATCATATAAGAATATTAAAATTAAAATCATTCGTATTTAATTAAGCAAAGTAAGACTGTCTTAGGATGCCCCTGAAAGAAGCGAAACACTTGTCATAGTTAGTAACACAATTCATGGAATAATCTAAGTTATTTTTAATTTTATGTCAATATATTATAGTTTAAGAAACTGACGTTTCAGTTTTTTAGGATTTCAACTGAAGGTGTTTGGTGGAATTTCAATATTAAATTTAAATCGTTCAAATTATGTACATTCACACGGAATGTAAATAATTTTAACGATTTAAATTTGACGTTTCAGCATTAAAAAAAACATAATGGATTCCGGGATCCTGGTTTTGGAAATATCCGTATTGCAACACCTCATCGCTTACATTTCTCGTAAATGTTTTTAGGGTGAATGAATTAGAATCTTGACCTAGCATAGGTACGTATGTTAAAATAAATTTAGCTTACAACATACAGCTCAAAATAACTGATTGTATTTTACAACAGTCTGTTAAAATAGAAAAGAGCTATCTATTTATATTGTTGCCAGGCTTTGAGTTATTTAAAACAACCAGCACGTCTATTCGTTTGTCAATTACTTTCCAATACTGTGAAAGCAACTGACCAACAAATTACTAACGAACATTCCGTGACAGGAACTGAACTAAAAAGAAAGAAAACAAATCTATTATAGTCACTTAGAAAACTGCTTCGTTGAATTCATTTATCAGCGGAAACCTTCAGAGAGAAAAAGAGTATTCATAAAAAGCCTTAGGTATTTAAAAAAACAGGAAGATCCTTTCTTTCATTCCAGTAAATTTCTGCTTATTTTTTGGTCATTTTTTTTCTGAAAGAAAAGCGCTATTTTCCGACAATTATTTATGTTCATATATTTTCAGTATGGTTCTAACGAATAGTGTGAAAATTGTTTATAGAAAAACTAACCTTTATGCAATTATTAGAAGAAAATAAAGAAGACAAAAGTTTTCTTGAAAATCAATATTTATTTAAATTTATATAAATAATAATAAAAAAATCTGTGTCGCCTGTGTGGACGAGTGGTCAACGTCGTTGGCTACCGCTACGGAGGTCACGGGTTCGAATCCCGGTACGGGCAGTTTTATAAATTGATTTCTCAATCTATTTATGAATTTCTGTTTAAAGGCATGGATGTATATGATGTCTTGAATTTCCCCCTCCACCCATCCTATCCTATGAACGGGGCGTATCGAGAGCGATTAGCTAACCACTAGTCCTGTCCTAGCCTTTTCCTTCCTTTTCTACTCTCTTTGGATAAAGGGAGGTTGAGCAACTGAGTAACAAGCAGTTCTCGTAGAAACACATCTGTTGAGATAAACTCCATCGGGAGTCCATATGCTCCACATTGGGAGCGGACATAGTTATATATTTGTAAATAAGTAATTTAATAATTTGTCTTGATTATAGATGGTCACTAAAGAAAGCGACACTTCCCATTAACAATATAAAAATGTATTAATCAATTAATCGATTTATGAATTTCTGTTCAAAGGTATGGATGTATGTGATGTCTTGAATTCCTCCCTCCCCCATCCTATCCTATGAACGGGGCGTATCGAGAGCGATTAGCTAACCACTAGTCCTGTCCTAGCCTTTTCCTTCCTTTTCTACTCTCTTTGGATAAAGGGAGGTTGAGCAACTGAGTAACAAGCAGTTCTCGTAGAAACACTTTTGTTGAGATAAACTTCATTAGGAGTCCATATGCTCCACATTGGGAGCGGACATGGTTTAAAAAAATAAATGTACAGTACATGAAAGTACAGCTGACGCCAATTCGCCATGCACTTGATAAATATAATGATAAATAATAAAAAAAAAACACTACATAATACATCAAAACCAACATACAAATTCAAAAAAATAAATTAGTTAAACAGTTCACAAATACTGTTACTAAAAACGTCCACTTCTCTAGGCAATGAGTAGACCAGTCGAAATATATTATTATTTTATTATTCTATTGACTTATTTTGATATTTATTTACTTTTTTGTATAATTATATTGTTGACAAATTATTAATTTAAATTTAAGCCTTGAATACATATTTTTTATTTTTACATACGATATATTGTTTTATGACTCTAATGCCTTGATGCTTTTCAAAAGTACTGTGTTTTTGAATAAAATATTTTAAACTTATTTTTCTTGCAATCACTCCCAACCATTGTACATGAATATTTTTATTTTTATTTAAAAGTAGAAAATTATGCATTGAAGGGCTTTAAGTAAATTTAATTTAACAGCAATAAAGACAAAACATTCAATATATTTTTTTCTGCAAAGCATTAACTACATCAAAACAAATAATAATATTTGAAGCATTGTTCGCATTCTATGGGTAATAATAATATTATTTCATACATCGAGCGTTAATCTCACTGTGTATTTGAGCATTTTCGAAATGTAAATATGTTTTGTCCGCTGAAATTCCGAACATAACGGCTTTGCGCTTTACATTAATTGCAGCAATATTGACGTACTGTGAATGTTAAGCACCACCTTTTTCAATTTCACTGTGGAACTCGAATTAAAAGATTACATATGAAAACAAAAAATATTTTATATTTGAACGAAATATATTTATATTAGACATTTAGTTTTTATACTTCGTTTCGTTTCAACTGGGGACTCCAATCTCGGGATCCCGTCCGATTTTGTGATCACAAAATTCCGGTATTATTATAGTACTAATCCTGGGATTTCGGGATTGAAAAAATTATTAAAATTTGCGCGAGAGCTAAAAAAAAGTTTCTGAATTTTTTTATTTTGGGAATTCCGCGAATTCCCGGGTTTTCGAAATTGGAAATCTCAGAAGAGCTAAAAAAAAGCATCTGGTCGATGAAATATGAAACGAAATTTTGGGAATTTCGTGAATTCCCGCGATTAGAAAAAAATCGATCTCAAAATTCCGGGATTGGATTTCCTAGATTCGACATAGAAATTATCGCTTTTTATCTGTTCACTGACAATATTTAGTGGAGAGAGGTGAAATTAAAAATAATAAAACACTCGTAAATTTTCCACAGTTATTTATTAGTATCAAAACCGGTTTCTCTCATCCCTCATTCATCTGTTGGAAATTCTCGTGATAAGCAATATCATTCCGGATCTTTATAAATAATTATAGCAGAAGCGTGTTCTGTTATCTTTTAATTAAGGATGAATATTTGAAAAATGTCAAAAAATAGAAGATAAAGCGAAAAAAATTAGGCATACAAGTTTTGGTGGATACATTATAAAAAATAAAACATCATACAAATAAAGTTTCACTTCAACCGAAATGTTAAATTATGATCGAAATCAGTGAATTTAAAAAAAAAAAAAATGAAAAAAAAGTTCTTCAGTCTCTGATCAGATCAGATAATGGTGTGTAAGATTATTTCTTCTTTTCTTTTGTATAAGACAGCAAATTGGTAGTGCAAATAAACTGATACTGCGTATTCAAGAAAATCAAAAATCGATTTTAACCACTTGAATATCAAGCGGACACAGGTGTCCGGAACATATACAAGCGAACACGGATGTCCAAGACATTTAAAACATCAAATACTTGGTATTCTAATAGAATATAAGAAATATTTTGATGAATATGTGTAGTTCCGTCTATACTGAGTCAATATACGTTTTTAAAATATCGTATTCGAGTGTATATTAGGCAAAATTATTTTTCTCAAAAACACGCATTATCTCTGGGACATGTTAATGATTTATTTGCGCGGTATTCAAACGGTTAATATCATGTTTCCAATATCAAAGTTAAACTTAAACATAATACTGATAATGGTTACGTTCTCAACGAATAGAAATTCATAAGTAAACTGATATTGCCTAACAAATGTTCTTAGAAAACATTTTTAATGCGCTCTCTCTCTCAATACTTTTTTAAAACATTTTTTATACTAAAGTTCCTGGAAAAACGTTAAATAAACAATGCTTAAAGCTCAATTTTGTTCAAGTTCTCAAGTGTATTACTACCCTTTTGGCTCTTCAATAACGCAATATACATCATGTTTTATATTTTACAAAGAAGGAAAAATCATCTCTACTAATATTTAATTCATATCCAATACTGAAATACTTTTAACCCTAGGGATAAAATGGTTTGTTTGGATGAGTCTGATTTTTTATCCATCCTAAACATAATTTAGTTTATTTTCGAGTAAATAAAGAGTTTTATCAAACTCCCCCATTTACCATATCTGTCTTGGCCGACGTATTGAGAGGGTTGTTTCATCTACTTGTGCCATGACTGTTTTAACTGTAACTTAAGGGAATTTAGTACTTTTAACGCCTCTTTGCGAAAATTGGTTTTGAGGTATTACGCCCAAATGACGAATTGCCTTAAAGAGAATAAAAAATTAGTTTTTTCAAAGCAGCTTCACAATGTATACAACTTGATAAACGTTCTATCAAAAGGATGTAAGCTGCAAATGCCGAATAGGTATCTAAATTTAGCTTTTAAGTTTGAAAAAAGATGAGCTTGTGAAAATTGAAACCAAGAAAAAAGACTGAAAAAAAGGTTTTGCTTAGACAATTTCTTAAAAATAATATTAGATTACGTCAATTAAACACCATTTTAGAAATCTCCGTGGACTTCAAGGTTGTGTATATTTCATAATTTGCATATAGCCCAAAATTTTCCATGTGTGGGCTACGTCATTTTTCCTTTCCACAGTCGATACGTATATTGTTGGAAAGCTTTCGCTGTGTATTTTTTGTATATTTAAAAAAAATACTACTAAAACTGTTTATACATAGTGAGAAAGTACGATGTCAAATAAACCAAAGCTGAAAATATCACGTATTCATGAAAGAAACCTTAAAATCTGGGACGGTTATTTTATGAAATAGATTTATAATCTTTGTTAACCGGTTCTCTGCCAGCGCCGTGTTAGCACGCCTAACAATTTCGTGCTCGTAGGGCCGGCCATAAAAAATGTGCGTGTTTACACGCAGTACTTGAGACGCGGCTTAAAGGCTACAATAAACGTTTTTAATAATTTTAAAATATCATGCATGTATTGACATCTCTTGGAATCAAAGTGTGATACTTAAACTTAAAAGAAATTGTTTTGTAATCTATAATACATCGATTTAAAAAAAAAGCTTTTTTATTGTGTTCAAATTTGTTTCTAGCAGGGCTATAATTCCTTGTCGGTAATTTTCGTTTTTGAAACGTTTTTCAATAAATGATGGCGGAAATGACCTATCGTGTATTTATATAGTAAGTGTTTGTGATGTACTATTATTATATGTCTAAAAGTAAATATTTATGAGGTTTTATTTTTTTAAAGAAAATCACGGCCCTCCATGCACGTCTATATTAATACCGCACGGCACAGATCAGGTTAAAAGACTTCAAATATGAAATTTAAAATAAGTCCTTTTGTTTTCCGAAATCCGAGTCCTAACGGTTCTATCCAGTGTCAATAATAAATTTAATTATTGCTCGAATCGAGCCAGGGTGAGTAGCCATACGATATAAGCATCCGGAAAAACATCAAGTGATAGCTGAAAAAGGTCTGAAAAGCGGAAGGAGAAAATGAAAAAGAAAAGGGATGCTTCTTTATTCTGGGATATGGATTTCCAAAGAATTCAAAGTACAAAGGATGTTCCCTGAATTTTGATGGAAAGAAAACCATTTTCATGCAAACGTATTGTGAAGGATTTTAAATTCATTTAAACATTTGCGGCAATGTATGCCGGGAAATTCAATGCATTGTAAAGCTTTTATACTATATTTTACCATAATTTCTTAAACTTAACTGTTCATACTTCAAAAGTCTTTCAGATTTTAAAAGATAAGTTCAATCGGGTACGAGTTACAAATCTACCCACTGTTTCACTTAAACATATTTTAATGAGCAAAAAAATCATTTTTTCATCAATCGTTTTAAATATGTATTATTAAATAATATCCTAAATAAGACAGGCTGCTCGCCACTGCTTAATTTATTTTCAATAGATTAAAACAGACGTGGGGAACCTGCGGCCTTTTAGCTACTCCGGTGCGGTCTTCTGGCCAATTTTGTAATTCTGATTTTTTTTTGTAAATTCGTAAATTACTGAGATTTTGCTTTTGAAAATTCCTGGAAAAGGTGCCACGCTGCTGATTTAAGCAAATCCCTAAATTCTTAGGATTTTCGATGTCAAAATCTTTGTAAGTCTGGGCTTTAGAAATTGGCATGAAATTGATTCCGGCCAAAGATTCCCTAGTCAATGTTTACTGCGGCCTTATTTCGAATCAGAAAAATGAATGCGGCCTTGAAGCGGCGGCGGAATGACGGAGAAGAAACGGTTCCCCACCCCTGGGTTAAACCATTCCAAATTGATGCAACTCATTACTAAATCATTTTGTTAATGTAAATGTCATTTGTAGTATCATTATTGTTTGTTTTTTTTTTTTTTCTATCCTCCCCTCCTTCCTTCCCGTTTTTATTTGTATTTTTATATTTTATGTTTGAATTGTTATTAAAATCATTCATACTTAAACAAGCTTTGTAAAAGTAAGACTGTCTGAGGATGCCACTAAAAGAGGCAAAACACGTGTCACAGTTAGTAGCACAATACGTGGAATAATCTAAGTTATTTTAAGTTTTATAATAAAAGATAATATTACTCAGAAAAAACGAATTTTTGAGTTATCGTATTATAGGACTATACCATTGATATGCTACACAGTGGCAACTTACAAAGTAGAAAATATATAATTTAAGATTTCGACTGAAGGTGCTTGGTGGAATTTCAATATTAAATTTGAATCATTCAAATTATGTACACTCCCACAGATTTTGTCACTAACGACCCGGGTTTCGCCTTTCGGCATCTTCAGTCAGTTCAAGTTCATCCGTGCGCTTGAACGCCTGAAGATGCCGAAAGGCGAAACCCGGGTCGTTAGTGACAAAATCTGTGGGAGTGTACATAATTTGAATGATTCAAATTTAGAAAATATATACTACTCGTTTTAACCATATTTATTTTTGTTGTATAAACGTTACGATTATTCAAGACCGCGGTCAACCTTCTTACTATCCCTGTTCTAAAGTGTATTTTTTGGAGATGCGAGTTGTTTAGCCTACCCTCATATGTTTGAAATAAATAGATAAACTATCATTACAATGGGTAGTGCTTCGTAAATCGGAGACATAAATCTAAATGGAAAAAAAGTTTGATAAGTTACATCCATTTTCCTCCCCATTTTGGTGATAGATACAAACTGGGTTTTCTCACAATACACTCCAGATGGAGCCCATTTCCCTACAGGTGATAGCCACCTATAGACACAGGCGAAGGGCCTAAGTAAGCGGTTGAACAAATCTATGCCGGTATTGATATAACGATATAGGTTGAGGAAATCCAAAAAAAAATGTCATTTAAAAAAACGGGTCGTATTTTTCCGGTCAGAGTTTATATTACATTGGTCCGAATTTATATGAAATGGTCATATATCGGTTAGTGTAAGCCAGTCTCTCTTAACCGTATTGAAAGAACCGCCCTCTTTTGCAGAAATAAATTATCCAAAATCATCAAACGTGCGCCTCTTGCGCTTATAGAGTAATCCGCCACTGCTTATATGAGGACGGGTAAATCCTAAAGAAAGTGAATTTATTAAGAAACATCAGAATATTCTTTTGTGGGTACGTAATTTAAGTCCTTAATCACTTGACAATGCTCGCCATGAGAAAAACCGGTCATGATATTGATAATTAAGAGTGAAAATTAACTACAAAAAAATATTGTGTTTTTTATTAATATAATGCCTTTAAACAGTTTCAACCAAGTATTGACAATGAACACCCTTAAAGTGAAAATGAATTTAATAATGGTAAGCCACCTGTTCTATTAAAAATGTGAATTACTTTTGTTTCATTTCTGTTAATGATTTTATTTATTTCCAAGAACTCTAACATGTGCATTCACAATAATGTATTATTATTTTTCAATAAAATTAAAATAATTTTCTATCAAATGATTCGCAAACCCTAAGATAATTTTTTTAGACATCTTGTTCTGTAATTTTTGTATAAAACCATGTTACCTGTCTGCCCTACATTAAAAGCTTGACAGTCTTTACAAGTGAGGCGATATATACCACTCCAAATAAATCAATATTGGTATTTTGATGAATATGACGGTATTTAAAACATTTTTTTATGAAAATATATTTTTTTAAAGTAGTTAAATTGTTAATTATAATCTATTTTCGTCCTGTCTCCAGGAAAAACGTCTCAAACATAACGCTTGTTTTAGTAATTGACAAAAAAATATTCCGGTATTGTGCAAATACCGGAATCTAAGTATCGGCAATACCGATACTGCAGCCCCTATAAGGGTGTTGGAAGGTTTATTGTTAGAAGTAATTTTCGGGCCAGTGATAAAGCGCAAAGGTCGACCGTCAAATGCGACAACAAAGTGTCGTTTTTAAGGGGGTGCTTTCATGGGTGGCACATTTTTTTCTCTGTCAAACGTTATATGTTTTTGCGATCAATTTCTTTGCGATAAATTTTCTATGCGACAATTCGTCTATAATATAAAGCTGCTGTTGTATTGCTTCTGTAAGTTATTTGTTTCGGTATGTGCTTATGTGCCATTTTGTTTCTACATCTCCAAGATGGCTAATAAGATAACCAAAATAAAGAAGTTAGTTAGTTAGCTAATCGCTCTCGATACGCCCCGTTCATAAGATGGGATGGCTGGGAAGGGGGAAATCAAGACATCACATACATCCATGCCTTCGAACAGAAATTCATAAATCGATTGAAAATCAATTTATAAAATTGTCCGTACTGGGATTCGAACCTGGGACCTCCGTAACCGAAGCCAACGACGTTGACTACTCGACCACACAGGCGGCATTATTTACAAATATCTATATATTAATACTCGATAATGTCCGTCCGTCTGAATGATTGTCCGCGATATCCCCTCCCCCTGCCCCTTCCCCCTCCATTCTCAAAGCTCCGCTGACGCAATATTTTTATTCATACTAAAGACATATTTTCCCAATACACTGTTTATTATTTGACGATACAAATCGCTGAAAAAATTTCATACAAAAAAACGCCGCGACCGTGGATCGAACACAGAACTCTGGATTACCAGTCGAGCTCTCTATCAACTGAGCTAACGTCATAAATATCAAGGCGATAAAAATACATTATATAAATCAAGCATTTGAAAATGGAACGATATTTGTGATTCACAAACTGACTTCGATTGTTTTTATTCAAGATTGTGACGTCTGTCAAATATGAATGTGGTATATTTTACATAATATAGTTTCGACAGTTAAATGCAAATATTCCATGTGTGTCACATGCTGACGGCTATTAAATATTTTACTTTTTAACAGAGGGTATTTAGAATTTATCCCGATAATTTAAAAGTTTTGTATCTTTTGTTTTAAATAACGAGTAAACGAGTCTATGCTTTGGACAAGGTAAATTTATGCTCAAATAGTAATATAAATAAAGTAAGCGAAATAGTTTGATAGATTGGGGTCAACGAGATTAAAATACGGCAAAGTGAGCCAAGTTAGGATGATGGGAAAAAGTGAACTGAACCCACCCTTTTTATTGCATAATTTCAATCATTTTTTCTCTAAAATACATTGTTTATGCTTTCGATGGATTCGTCGGTATCTTTGTGGAAGTTCATTTGAATATAAAATAAAAAATAACTTAGATTATTCCACGTATTGTGCTACAAACTGTGACACGTGTTTCGCCTCTTTCAGAGGCATCCTCAGACAGACTTACTTTTACTTACTGAAAGTAAGTCTGTCTGAGGATGCCTCTGAAATAGGCGAAACACGTGTCACAGTTTGTAGCACAATACGTGGAATAATCTAAGTTATTTTGTATTACTTTTTTATGCTTATTTATTGAAAAAACTTTCACATAAAATTAAAAGTTGATGACAGTTCCCACAAAAATTAATTGAAAACGTAATTGCACTTAAAAGTCAAATGGAAAAGTTTCACCATTTTTATGTTTGGTACCCTTAAAGACTCATATATTCCTAAAAATAAGCTCCGTTTGGTGAATTAGTGAAGTTAATTTATTCTGATTAATTTGATAAATATGCATTTGATTGTAACATGGAAAATTGATAATTTTGTTTTGATAAAATGTGCAATTAATTTATACCATTTTGCATGTGAAAAATGATTATTAGCAAACTTAAACATTATTTCAAAAATTAAGTAATTTACAAT
This sequence comes from Himalopsyche anomala, assembly GCA_031772345.1. Taxonomy (NCBI): domain Eukaryota; kingdom Metazoa; phylum Arthropoda; class Insecta; order Trichoptera; family Rhyacophilidae; genus Himalopsyche; species Himalopsyche anomala. The sequence goes on along the minus strand of CM062834.1, from coordinate 23,301,254 downwards.
TTAAAACTGCAGGGCTGTCGATATATGCGCCGAGGTCGATTTATGCTACTATGAAAAATGATTGTTAGCAAACTTGAACATTATTCCAAAGATTTAATATTTTACGAAATTTTTGTCACTACGAAAAAAATTGTCAGCAAACTTAAACATTATTCCAAAAATTAGGTAATTTACGAGGTATATTTCTGCTAATAGGAAAACTAATTGTTAGCAAACTCAACATTATTCCAAAAATTAAATAACTTACAATTTAAATACTACAGGGCATGCTGTCGATATATGGCCCGAGATATATTTATTTTATTTTTAGAATTTCTGGCTTATTCAATAAATAGGTTTGTAATTTTCTGACTTCTTAAAAATGCAACAAAAATCCCCCGTTGAGGTCAACGGGCTTACAGCTAGTTCGTATAATTAATACAATCAAGTCGTATAAGATTTTGAAATCTTCCCGGTTGAATTAAGCATTTCTTATTATATTTCGAGACAATTTATCTGTTAAACATGAACAGAGAGCTAGTGGCGTACTTAATAAGTGACTTATTTTTTTTCAATTAAAAATTGCATTTCAATCAAAACTTACGATTTAATCCGCAACTAAAACAATTAATTTATTTCGATGTATCCCTACATTAAATGTAGGGATACGATGGAATTAATTTCGTTGGTATTTATTTCTGGCAGAAATATATAAATAAATTAACGCATTTTAGTTGTACAGATTTCTTATTTCTACAGTTACTCAAAAACAATTAGATGACTAACTTTTTGAGCTGTAGGCATTTTTTATAAGCACTTCAGTTTGCGTCATTATATTCGAAAAAGTCAATAATCTAAAAAATAAGTTTTTCGTCATAACGTTTTCTGTCAGTATATCGATGATATGATCAGGACCAGTTTCTCTCATGACAAACATTTTCAACCGATAAGAATACACATCAATACGGTGATATTTATACAACTGAAAAACTGAATATGAAAGCAATTGATAAATAATGTTACTAAAAATATTGTGAATTCTGCTTAAATTGAATGTCAAAATTGCTCTCATTTCTGCTGCGCTAAATGATTGAATATACGCATACAGTAAACAAATTTAATAAATGTAATATTATGCACAATATATTGTATAATATATGAATTTTATAGACTTTGTAAAGACTTAATCGCTTTAAAGCCAATATTAAATTTTTGCATGCATCGGAAGCAATAAAGTTTAAATTGTAAATTTGCTACGCAAAAGAGTTTCGGGAAAATTAATACAGTAATCGGATAATATTTCAGTAAATTTTCATCTTGCAATTTGCGCTCTCATAATAATCCTGTAGAAATAATTTTAGGAAATATTTGATAAAGGTAAGCAAAGGAGCTTGCAAGTTAATTATTATTTGGAGCAAATATTCAGAGTTCCAATAACTTTATCATGGCGAATTTCCTACGGAATCTAATAAACTACGGCAAGGCGTTTGATGTCAATTTCCATTGGAGAGAATGGACGAACTCTTAGCGGGAATAATAAATCTTCGTTTTATCGTGGTTCAAAGGGAAGAAGCAAAAGGATGCTGCATGTATAGGACTTTTAATCTAGGGAAACGGTGTGTGTTACGTCATGCGGTAATACCATATTGATTGTATATTAATAAGTTTTGTTCAAGATACGGCAGAGTAAAATGTACAGTGTTAGTTTTGAAGGTCTTCACTGTCAATTAATTACTTACAAAAAACTTTGTATTCATAAAATAAACATAAAACACTCTTTTGTACTAATTAAACATTTGTGTGTATATGTAATTAGAACCGGTTTCTTTCGTTACGAGTATGAATGCAGTGCTATTCATACTAAACAAGGTAAAATCATTAGGCGTGTAACAAGAAATTGGAACTAGAAATACGAAAAGAATAATTTAGGATTTCGACTGAAGGTGCATGGTGAAGTTTCAATATTAAATTTGAATCGTTAAAATTATGTGCACTTACACAGATTTTGTCACTAACGACTCGTATTTTGCCTTTCAGCATCTTCAGGCGTTCAAGTGCACGGATGAACTTGAACTGAAGCATAGTAAATGAATGTTTCGTGTTTACATAAGAAATAAATGTATCATTGAGCTTAAAGCATTGCTGGCAAAAAGGATTAGCCCATGGAAATGCCCACATAATTGAATGGTGAGTAGTTTTAAGAATGCCGCTCTCAATGTGGAGCATAAAGCCTCTTAATGGAGGTATCTTAACACCTCCATGCCCATGATGCAATCTAAACAGTTGAGCCATTAAGTCATTCAATATTTCTCTTAATATTGTCAATAAGTATTTATTATTTTAGGTATTCTAGCATATATACATTTTTAAAATTATTTTTTAGCTTCTAACTTAGGTTTAAATACTGTCAATAAACAGTGAAACTGAGATGCCATCATGGCAGGGAACGTGATTTTTTAGGATGGCATGTTACGGGTTAACATTAGTTTTTCTATGATAACTGTTTCTTTACTCAGTCGCTGAACCTCTTTTTCAAAGAGAGTAGTAAAGATATAATGATAATGCTAGGACAAGACTAGTGAATAACTTATCCCTCTCGCTACGCCCAGTTATTGAAGGATCGGAAGTGTGAGAAAAAAAAATATAGGCATCACAAACAACCATGCCTTTGAACAGAAATCGATAAATCAATAAAAAAAAAAGATGTTTGTACTAGTACTCAAACCCGTCAGATCCGGTACGGAAGCCAACAACGCTAACCGCTGCACCCGGCATATTACTATCACTTATTTGTTAATGATGATTAACATTTTGTGTGAATTAATACAATGCCAATTGTTTGTTACAATTTTATTAATTTTAGTAAGACAGTAATATAAAAATAAGGTAAACATAAAAATAAGAATTATATTAATATTAATTATTTTTCACAATATTTGTTCCGTGAAACAATAGCGAGTTGTACAATAAAATAATAGATAGAAATGTTAAAATATATCGTATACTGTCTTTTTTTTTCAATGTGGAAAAATGAATAATGTATTTTCCAACAAAATAAACATCAAAGTAAGCCAGCAATGAAAACACAACAATTCTTCTCGATTTTCCACTCTTGGGTTTGTAAAGAAAATTCTAACAAACAAACCACAGTAATAATATACGATGCCGTTACCTGCCATTCGGCAAATAAGACACATGCACTGAAACCTGAAATCTTTTCTTCCCCTTACATATCCATCGCAGGGGTTCATTTGTAAAAGCTCACTTTAAAATGAACTTAACACTTTGGCAGCGAACCATTAATATAAAAGTAGTATTTTCTATTTTATAAGCCAGATGTATCCAACTTGTTTTATATAATCGGTGGCCTACTTCCATAGAACGGTATCTAAAAAATTACATGTTTTTAATTTTACCATTCATTATATTCGAATACTTCTATTTTCTATAGTTCTTCACAACAGTAAAACTATAAATTTTTTGTAGTTTTCTCTCATTAGGCAGATTATGCTTATGAATAAAAAATAAATACATTAAAACCCTCATTTACACCAAAGTCAGGACTTTGTATTTCGGGGTATTGTAATTGGGGGAGTGAATCTCATACAATATTAAGGATTTGATTTTTTCCGCAAAAAATTAAAAACTAAGATTTCCCTTAGTTTTGCAAAAAAAAATATGGACGAAATATTTAGTTACTAAGTGATAAAATGCAAAGCGCGCCAAAATCCAACACATAGACAGTCGCCCGGCTATACGTGTATAGCCTGGCACGTGTTGAATACACAGACGCTAGCCAAAATTTGACTGTATGCGCCGCACACACGACCGTCTCGTAGCAACGACAATGGAATGCGACAGTGCGATTGGAGGATTCGCGGCGAATATTTTAAGCCAGCGCGTAATTCGGGGTAGTGTAATTGGGGGTGCGACTATGTATATATATAATATATATATTGCAGAGTATATAATCATTGTCGCCTGCTATTGTCCAATTGGTTGGAGCTTAGTTCTACCAGACCATGTGAGAATGGAGTCTATTCCCGATATACTCAACGTCAAATCTTAGACATAGGTGTTTGTGATATTAATTTCTCCTCGAGTTGATCTCTAAATTACTTTTTTTTAAAAATTATATTTTAAAGGATCTTACTTTGAAAACATGCCCAACGACCATTTTTGTTTTAAATTTTGATACCAAAAAAAATTGCAAAGTATTTTTTTTTGTCCTACAACCTTAGGAAAGAAATGTCTATGAAAATATAAAATAATAATTTTTCTAGTAAATTTTTTATTTCGAACCACTAAATTTGACATCAAAACAACCTAAATCCTTGTGATTGATTTTCAAAATTCAATCAAATCCAATGTTGAGTTACAAAACCTATCTTAATATATTATTAAAGAATGAATAACTTTTAAAATATCGCTTTCACATTAAAATCTCGGTTAGTATATAACTATGGTTTCATTTAACCATTCCAAATTATTGTATTTTTTTTTTATAAATAAGCTCGCATGAGTTGTTTGTTCTTTGCTAAGAATTTCATTTGTGCAGTTAGGTAGGTTTTGATAATAAGGTGCTCATTTGCCATATGAAGCTCATTAAAACAGGAATTAGTGTGCATTTGACATATATGTATATACAAAGTGAAAACGGTTAGGGTCTTTGATGGAGGTTTGATAATTATAATGATTTACAAAAGTCATCCTATTGTATTTTACCGTAACCCATAAGCTTAACTGTGTGATCAACTAAACGTGTATTCGGTTAAGTATTTAGTAAGGATTATAAAGTTTTGGCTTTTCTCATGTCCCGGAAATCGAGACATAAAATTATCATGTCCCGGGAAAAATCCCGGGTTTCGAGACAATGGTACTGTTTTAATTTTAAAAAAAATATGTAATCAAATATATATTGTCACGTTAAAAAACAAACGTAGTCACCTCCATTAAAAATAAAACTGGGTAAATCATCTTTTTTATTATGAGGTTAATTAACAAGAAATTTACATTTTTATTTTGGAGATAACCACGTTTGATTAAACTTTAATTGGTTACACTTTTGGATTGGTTGAACATGACCCGTTTCGTAAGTAATAACAAAAATATATCTTAGTAAATAAAAAACAGGGCTGTGCCAAGACAAATTGTCTCGATATTTATTTATTGAATATTTTTTAGCTTTAAAAAAAACACATTTTTAAATACTTTATTCACGTTTTATATGTTTCTGCTTAAGCAAATTTGACAAAAGATATTGAGTTACTAATTTCGAATAAGAAAATTATGTAAATAGACAAGGTTTGAAAAGTATCATAAATTTTTTTTAAATTTTGTAAGAGGAAATTACAATATAATCATGTTTAATTAAAAATAAATATTATGATATAAAGCAACGTGAGCAGTAATTCTAACCAAAATTCTAAAAAAGTCAACTGGATATGACCATGTTTGTTTTGTAACTTAACATATTATATGTTAATATGAGTTTTCAAAAGTACCACCAAACAAAGTAGTAATCCTTCCCAGCGAATATCGTGTTCTTAATAAAAATATTTATAATAATTTAGAGAATCTAACTATTTAGTTTTTTCGCGGGAATTTCTCGGGAATCGAGACAATCAACCTGAGCATATTTCCCGGAAATTTATTCCCGAACTTTCTCGACACAAAATCCCTAGTATGTAGTTTTGGATTAACTGAAGTGTAATTTTGTTTGAATATCCCTGTAAAGACACGTCTTTGTTCAACTAACAATCTCTGTAAGGTAATTTTGTTCAATTATTTACTACGTCAATGCACAAAAGTGTTTTGGCTTACAAGAAGGCTGTAATAATAGTAATGTGTTTTTAACCGTGAAGGAATTTGGTAGAATTTGTTTTATGTTTGCCTTTAGTCATGTAAAGACGCTTATCGTTTTACCTAATTACGAACATTTTTGAATGTTATGCAATGTTTAATATTATCAGTTAAAAGTGTCCATGATGAACAAAACCGTTTCTGATCGTATTAAATAAATATGGAATTAGTATTTAAGAGAGTTTTGCATTTACAAGGAGATTCCATATAAAACTTTACATTGGGAGCGGAGATGGTTAAAATATATGTATATATATATATCGACTCTAGAAAAGAAAAAGGATTTAGCCCACAGTTTTTTCAAAACAGATTTTTTCGGTAATCACAATGTTTACAGTTTGATACACGTTCTATCAAAAGGATGTAAACTGCTAATGTCAAATGAGTATCTTAATGTAACTTTTCAGTCTGAAAAAATAAGGTCCATTGAAAATGGCGATTGTAAAAAAGAAACGTGTTTTTTTTCAATATACTAAATCTTTATTAGATTAAGTCAATTAAGACCCAGTTTATTAGTCTCTGTACACTTCAAGGTAGTTTATATTTCATTATTTGTCTTTGGCCCAAAATCATCAAAAAACGCTTTTTGTGTCTCCTGTCCTTTGGTACGTGTGGGTAACATCCATTTCCCTTCCACAGCCGATATATATATATCGACTGTGGAAGGGAAAAGGGACGTTACCCACAGATTTTTCAAAACCGGTTTTTTTCGATAATCACAATGTATCAAACTTGATCCACGTTCAATAAATACTGAAAAATCAGTTTTTCATATACAATTTCTTAAATAATTATTAAATAATGTCAATTAAACACCAGCTTAAAAGTCTCCATGCACTTCAAGGTTGTGCTTATTTTACAATTTTCATATGGCCGAAAATCATCAAAACACGTTTTTTGTACCTCCTGTAAAATTTGCTATGTGTGGGCTACATCCTTCTTGCCTACCACAGTCGATATATAATTGACGACCATTATTTGTTTTTACGATAAAATATAAATAAAGCATAATTATCATTTCAAAAGAAAATGAAGGAACCTTTTCCTCAATGTTAAATTATGTCTCCGGATAGAAGTTTATTACTAGATAGGTTTTCTCAACGAACAAGAATAAATTAAATTTAAAAAAAGCTACCCCATCTCTCAAACTAGAAAATGTTTGTCACATGGAATTAAAAAAAAAGCTTCACCGTGGATAAATCACCCCTTAGGCAATCATTCTTTTTTGTTGAGAAAGTAGAGATAGGAAACTACATTTAACAAAATTAGACATGAAAGACATGGAAGGTATGTGATTTCCACTCAATATCAATCACATAACATGTTAATCTGAATTTGTGATAACTAATTTTTATTCCACTTAACAATAAAATTTGACGACCAAAATATTTCATATTTTCATCCTAAGAAATCATTTTTTATCCATGTCCGCTCCCAATGTGGAGTATATGGCATCCTAATGGAGGTATCTCAACAGCTTTTTTCTAACTTTCTAGAACTGTTTGTTACTCAGTCGCCCAACCTCTCTTATTTAAAGAGAGTAGTAAGGATAGAAAGATAAAGCTAGGATAGGACAAGTGGTTAGTTAATCGCCCTCGCTACACCCAATTATTAATGGTCGGGAAGGATGGGATTAAATTTTGAGACTTCACAAACACCCATACCTTCGAACAGAAATCGATAAATCGATTGAATAATGCTGTTCGCACTGGGACTCGAACCCGTGAAGTCCAGCACGAAAGCCCAACACACTAACCGCAGAAGACCCGAGAGTTTTTTTTATATTGATACTGAAAAAAGTTTACCAAAAAATGTTGTGTTTCTAAATTTAAAGGCCAGTGTGAGCTTCCAATATTGAGTGTATAACCTCCTAATTATTGTACGTAAAGAAAGAAGAGAAAGTTTTCTCCGAGAACTTTTTGTTTCTCAGTAACATAACCTCTCTCTATTGAAGATAGTAGTGATAGAAGAGATTGGGCTATGACCTGACCAATTTTCTCTCTAAGCTGCGCGCGTGGCCACGCACTCATTCCTGGTTAGCGCGCACTCCAATACAACTAACTATTTTTTTTACCATGTTTTTATCAATCGGTAAAGGTGTTTTATATAGTTCCTTAACACATTAGTTACGGATGACTCGTATACGAGTCTTTTCGCCGGTCTGACTGACGCGTTGAAATATATACATCCAATGCGACAAATGTTTTAGATTCTCTACAGAGATAGCGTAACAAATGTTTGATGCATCATTTAAAAAATAAAATATTAAAATATATGCTCAAATATTTTATTTATTCGATTATTTCGGCGATGAAAAATCAGCAGACAGTTGAAATATGACTTTAAAAAAAAGGCCACCAAAATATAAGCAGGTGTAGGTAAAAAATAAACTTTTCTTCTTCTTTTTGTTTTGAAATAAAATAAACAGGAGCACTTGTATATTTGGCTTGTTATTTATTACGTTTTCGATGAAATTTATAATTCTATGTCAAATACCCTATTTTCTATATGAAAACATACAAAAGTTGAGTATCACTAATAAAAGCAGGCTAAAATATATAAAGTTTTATGCAACAAAGTGTTGTACAACTGGTGTCCAAATTATTTTTTTAAATGTCAAATAGTTTTAAAGTTATACATTTTTTTCGAAAGTACCTAATTTTTTGCAAAATTTCACAAAAAAGCCCCGATTCAAATGAGATTATGATCAAAGATGATATAATAAACTAAAAAAAAAATTCAGATTCATTACTAGATAATAAGTTTTAAAATAAAATTTTCTCAAAAGTTTTCGTTAAAAGTAATTAAGCAAACCAAAAATTCAAAAGTGTAAGTAAAAAGTTTGGGTTTCGTCTATACATTAATAAAATGTAAACAAAAACACGATACAGACAGCGTATAAAATTTTATCTTAAATGCCTGCGGGTAGTTTATGTGTTAAATTTCAAAACATAATTTTAAATTTCGATATTACGCTTTGAAAACATTATTTTGTTATCAGGTAATTTCGTAGTGAAGGCAGTAAACTCTAACAGGACTTAATATTGCTGACTAAGAAATATAAAGCACTCCACACACCATGGAATATTGTTAGACACAAACACTGTCAAAAATTTAATTTTTCAATCGGTTTATCTGTTTGAGTCCAAAGGCTATGAAGCTAATAAAAAATAAAATATATTTGATTTTTGCTTACACCTTATTGTTGCTTTCACCTTTTAAATAATTTTGTTTAAATGCTGAATGCTTCAACTCAAAGCGGACTGTCTGGGAAACACAGCTGTACTCGATTAAAATCATTTTTTTTTTATTATTATTTTATTTTAAATATTTTAAAGATAATAATTGACATTACAGCTTACGCCAATGCGTCAAATATTTTTTAAGTTGAAAGATCATACGAGATATACTCGATGAGAATTTTTGAACGTCACATGAGATTAACTCAAGGAGAATTGACTTCACAAACACCCATGTCTTAGATCTCAAATTAAAATTGAAAAAATCCAATTTTGACATTGACCTTACCGGGAATCGAACCCGGACCCACCTGATCGGTAGAGCAAGCTCTTACCAACTAGACCAAAGCGGGCGACATGTCACTTATTCAACGCTTGCATTCTGCCGGTACTGATTTACAGTTGCGAATCATGGCACATGACGAAGACTCAGAAAAACCGTATACTGAGCTTCGAGAACAGATGTTTGCGTCAGATAATGGGGGTGAGGTGGTTTGATTTTGTGAAGAATTCAGAGATAAGGGAGCGTACAAGACAGCGTCCCGTCACGTCAGTGGTTATGAAGAGACGTTGGAACTGGCTGGGTCACGTGCTGCGGATGCCTCCGGAAAGCCTTAATCATGTCTGCCTTTTCTTTCGACCGGTGGGATTCCGGCGTCTCGGACGTCTGTCGGGTACTATCCATAGGATGTACTAGGCGGAACTGAGGGATGCTGGCATATCATGGGAGAAAGCAAAGTGATTGGCGGGAGGCAGGGAAACATGGAGGTGCCGCGTGGCGGCCATATGCTCCACATAAGAAGAAGAAGAATAAATAGCAATGTTTCTTATCAGTTTTCAATGCTTGCAATGGGCGAAACCGGTCCTGAACTATTAAATAAAGTGGAATGAAGTATAAAGGAATATTTTGTTTTTATTAACAGTATATTTACGTTAATATAACTGTAATCATAGTTCTGCTGCAGGTATACGCCGAAATAGCTATCAACCACATATAAAATAATTTTTCAAATAGTATTATACTTTTATTTTTTTGTTCACCTTATTAAATAGCATACTTTTATACAGAGTGACAAAAGAAATTTGAATGCCAAGCGTATTTTGTTTCCTTTGCAAAATCACTTTTGTGTGGGGGTCGCTTTAGCGCTGTAATGAAAAAAAGACTTGGGTTTTAGCATTTTTTTGCTTGCGATATGATTAATACTATAATGCGAGAAGACAGGTGAGATTCTAAAATTTATGAAAAATCACACTCAGCTCTGCACTAAGAAAAACTGGCGATTATCGAAATAAAGGTCTGCTTATAAGCCATTATAAAGGAAAAATAGTACGATGAAGAAATTTTATTACAAGATTGACTTGGTGTTAAAACTTTAAAAATAAACATTCATTAATACATTTTCCGCCTGTGTGGTCGAGTGGTCAACATCGTTGGCTACCGCTACGGAGGGTACGGGTTCGAATCCCAGTACGGGCAGTTTTATAAATTGACTTTTCAATTGATTTATAAATTTCTGTTCAAAGGCATGGATGTATGTGATGTCTTGAATTCCCCTCTCCCACCTTTCCTATCACATAAACAGGGCATATCGAGAGCGATTAGCTAACCACTAGTCCTGTCCTAGCCTTATCCTTCTATTTCTATTCTCTTTGGAAAAAGAGAGGTTGAGCAACTGAGTAACACACAGTTCTAGTAGAAACATTTCGGTTGAGATAAACTCCATTAGGAGTTCATATGCTCCATATTGGGAGCGGACATGGTAAAAAAAAAATATGACCTCTGTGACCTTTGAAATGCCAAACTCATAAAAGAACAATTATCGTAAAAAAAAGAATCTTTACAACTCCAATCCCGGGATCCCGGGATCTGGTTCTATTCTGTGATCCAGAAATCCCAGGATTGTAACTGTACTAATACTGGAATTTCGTTATTTTACTCTAGTCGTTCCAAACTGGTGGGGAATACTTTTCTAGGAAACAGTGGGCTGCCAATACGTTAACAAAGTGCTCGATTAATTTCAGAACTTTTGCGATGATCCTGGGAAGGTGAGGATTTGTGTTAGTATACAAAATAATTATCAAGCCAATAGGACGTTTGTATTATGTGACTTGTCACAAAATAATTGTAAAATATTATCAATATCCAAAATGGCAGTTACCTACGTCAGATTACAAATGTGAAGAGTTTTGAAATATACGTAGAAATATGTATATATTCTTTTCGCTACAATTTTGTACTTTTTACATAAACCGTTTAAAATAAAATTAAATATTTTAGAAATCACAGTTAGGTAATGGGGTCGTTCTGAGAATATTGGTTTTACTTAATTTAACTAGGGACTCGCTGGACCAAGTCAAATTTAACAAGTGGCCCGCACGAGCCCCTTGTTGAATTTGAATGCCCCTTTAAGGAATTTAAGAATTCCGACAGGTTAATAGATGCATTACTACATTTTTACATCCCTCCCACCTTTCCGATCCTTTAACTTTATATGTCTTTTTATGTATCTTTCTTTTCCTACTTCTATCTTTTGAAAAAGAAAGGTTGAACGACTGAATAACAAACAGTTCTCGTAAAAAAGTTCTGTTGAGTTATCTCCATTAAAGCTCTACTTTGAGAGCGGACATGGATTAAAAAAAAAGAGTACAATCAATGTTTGTTTATTTTCTCCTTCTTGCGTCCAGTAGAAAATAGAAAAACCTCAATTTTTATTTTGCAAAATGTTAAAATTAAAAACCATTTTAGCTAACTTTTCAACGTTCTGTCAGATGATACTTCTCAATGAAGCAAAACACGTGTCACAATTTGTAGCACAATAAGTGAAGTAACAAATGTATCAAATTTAATTTCATATTAAATAATCACAGTATCTAAGGAGTGGGTTTTTGTGATATTTCCATCCTTTTTCCAACGACCGTCTCTTCAATTCTGTAACCATTGCTAAGAGACAACGATACGCACACAATCAATCCTCTCGTGACGTCATCAATTTTCCTTACCACTTTGATTAGTGACATCGCATATGTACGCCAAAAGTATTTTGTCATCTTTTATCTTTTGCCATTCTCATATTCTTTAGAAATATTTTCTTATATAAATACAACACGCATAAGAAAATTTTTGACGAAACACAAACATTATCCTTTGTACCACATTAACAAACTATCTTTTTTAAAGGTTAATGTTTGTAAATCAATCATTTTTTACATACAGTTTTTATACTCCAAATTGGACATTTTACAAACCAAATTGGACGTTTTACAATTCAAATTGGACATTTTACAAATCAAATTGTACATTTTACAAAAAAAACAATTTTTAAGCAATCGGATAATTTATTGATTAGGTCATAAAAAAATTGAGACACATCGTTATATCCATGGGTTATAAATAACCTTGAATAAATGTGGTGCCCGTCGCCTTAATTTAATAATGCATTCTAAGCTCCAAAAAGGTTGGAAACCCCTAAATTAGGTTTATTTACGCACATTTTCATGACATATTATTTACCTTTTACCTTCATACAGAATATGTACCGTGGGCACGGGGTTGGTAACCCCTGACCTAATTAATAAATTATCCAATTGTTTAATTTTTTTTTTCGTAAAATGTCGAATTTTATTTGTAAAATGTCCAGTTTGGTTTGTAAAATGTCCAATTTGAATTGTAAAATGTCCAATTTGATTTGTTAAGTGTCCTATTTGGTTTTTAAAATGTCCAGCTTGAATTGTAAAATGTCCAATTTGGTTTGTAAAATGTCCAATTTGGAGTGTAAAAACTGTATGTAATAATTAAGTACTTATGTGTGATAGTGTCAAAGTTCTTTGAGTCTGGGTTGAACAAAGAGTAAAAATTTCACACCTCACTATTTTCTTAATTTGCACTCTTGCCGGTTTTCGCTTTAACAGTTCGTGTTGAGCGATACGCAGATCTGGGGTTATCGTATGCTTGGAAACGATAAGACGGTATTGAACCATACACTTGAATGATTGCATTACGATCAAAGACAAATTAAGGTAACCGGTAGGTGACACTGACAGGGAAACCGGAAGCGACGCCATTTGCTGTACAGGCGGATACAGTTAACAAAGAATACTCCTATTCAAATAATATTCCAAATATTTGAAATGTAAGGTAAGATAGTTTTTTATGATATGTTACTTTTTTTGAAAAATTGAATTAAATATATCAACTGTGGAAAGGAAAAATACGTAACCCACTCATTTTACAGGAGGCGCAAAAAACGTGTTTTGATGATTTTGGGCCATATGCAAATGATGAATTATACACAACTTTGAAGTGCGCGAAGACTTCTAAGCTGGTGTTTAATTGACATAATCTAATCTAGGTCTTTTTCCTGATTGATAATTTCACAGGTCCTTATTTTTTCAAACTTTAAGGATTTAGACATTTTCAGCTTAAATTATTTTGAGATAACGTGTATTACGTTATATACATTGAAGAAACACTAGTCACATTCAATAAGAGTAATATTATAATTGTAATTTGATTTAGGATGTTAGAGTGAATAACATGATGCATTGTGTATCTCATCGGAGCCAGTATATATAGCTGAGAAAAATGTAAGTTTTATCATAGTTCTGACGATGGCGAAAGCCGAAATAGCTATCAACCAATAAATATAAAAACTGTAGAACTAAATACGTTGCTATTCTTACCCTATTATAATGGAGTTCTACCAAGTAAATGCCAAGTCAATAAATAAAAAAAAGCCTTCTTGAAAAAACTGAGAGTTACTTCCTTTTATCAGGTAAGTATTCAGTATAGTCGATACTGTTTATTGTTTTTATTATACATCTTATTTCTTCCGATCACAGCTAGAACCGATATTTGAATTTCATCAGATTTGGTTAAATAATATTGAATTCATCAAAATAAACAGGGGAGAAGGCAATAAAAACAATTGCTCGTCTTGCTGCTGGACGTAAGCTCAGTTGCTATGAAATCTAATGCCTTGTTTGTAATACAAGATGGCGAGACAATATCTAACTAAGAAATATAAAAAAAATAATGGGACTAACAAAGAGATTCTAAAAGTGTTTATCTAAGCGGAAAAATAACAGTGGGCAACAGAAGGATGTTTTAGGAGCTATTATCGTATTAAAACATTGTTATGGGGTAGTTTTATTAATCTTAATGGACTCTGAACATTGTGCTAAGGCACCTAAACATTTTTTTATAAAAAATATAATATGCACATTTGTACTTATTTCAATTTTATTTAATATTACCAGTTTCGCTCTTGACGAGTATTTTCAACTGATAAAGAGACTGTGTGGTCGAGTGGTCAACATCGTTGGCTTCGGTTGCGGAGGTCACGGGTTCGAACACCAGTAAGGACAGTTTTTTATAGATTGATTCTTTAATCGATTTATGGATTTATGTCTGAAGGTATGGATGTATTTGATGTATTGAATTCCTTCCCACTCATCTTATTCTAAAACAGGCGTAGCAAAAGTGATTAGCTAAACACTATTACTGTACTATTCCTATCCTTCTATAATGACTCTCTAAGTGAGGTTGAGTAACAGGCATTTCTTCTGTTGAAATAAATTCCACTAGAAGTCCATATGCTCCACATTGGTAGCGGAAACGGTAAAAAAAATAAGCCTCACCAATAACCATTTAAACGACTCAAGGCAAGCTAAGATTAATCATTTTATTAAGTAAACTAACTTAATGACTATTAATATTTCTAATATCTCCAGAGGAAATATATATATTATCCTTATGTCCCTACTTCTTTAAAAAAGATAAGTTGATCAATTGAGTAACTATTAGTTTGCGTAGAAAGAAATCTTTTGAGATATCTCTATTAGGAGACTATATGCTCTACATTGAAAGAGGGAATCTATTAAAAAAATGCTTTCATCAAAACTAGTTCTAATTTTCTTTGTTATTTTCTTTATCTAGGTGCAATTCAATTTAGTCAAAATGGTTGAAATATATTTTTTTGTTTGGTATGAATCGTTGAAGTATTGCAGCCAGCTTCTTTTCCATTCGAGCTTTAAAATAATTATGTGTAAAATGCCAAGTAAGGCAGTTATCACTACAACAGGTGGTCTATGACTTTCGCACAATGCACCTTTTTGTACATAAATCGAACAAAAATTCAACGAGAGCTTTTTGAGAAAACAAACGAAAAATTCAAAAAGCTTCATTAAATTCATATTAAAAAGATTCACAAAGCTTTCTGGTAGAAAATTGGCTATCAATGATTAATTTAAGTCAGTGCTTATTTTCCATGTAGGAAATCGTTGCTTTTTGAAAACGTTTTTAGTTGTCTATTCTGTTTGAAAAAAAGCTTTATTTATGTTTGATATTCTGTACTATATTTATTATATTTGGCAAGTGTATGGTGCAGCGGTTAACGTTGTTGGCTTCCGTGCCAGATCTCACGGGTTCGACTCCCAGTACGAACAGTATTTTATCAATCAATTTATCAATTTATGTTCGAAGGCATGGGTGTTTGTGATGTCTATCTGTGTAGCAAATAGCGTTGTGAGCTTCCGTGCCGAATCTCAAGGGTTCGAGTCACAGTACGAACAGCATTTTTTCAATCGATTTCTGTTTGAAGGCATGGGTGTTTGTGATGTTAAAAATTCCCTACGACGCTTCCGATCCTTCAATAACTAAGCGTAGCAAAGTCGATTAGTTAAACATTAGTTCAGTCCTACTCTAATCTTTCTATATATACAACTCTCTTTGGAAGAGAGAAGTTTAGTGACTGAATAAAAATAGTTATCGTAGAAAAAGTTCTGTTCTAAATTAGGAGAACATATGCTTCACATTGGGAGCGGACATGGATTAAAATAAATAGAGCATTAATGCCTGTCTGCTTTGATGGCATGTCGCCTGCTGTGGCCCAGTTGGTTAAAACTTGCTCTACCGATCACGCAGGTCTGGGCTCGATTCCCGATAAAAAATTACAGTGAATTTGAGAATAATTCAATTCAAAGTAGTGATCGAAGACTGGGTGTTTGTGATGTCAATTAATATTGCCTATTCTCCCATCCTTCTGATTCTTTAATAACTGGGCGTAGCAATAGCGATTACTTAACCACTAGTCCTGTTCTAGCCTTATCCTTATTTCCCTACAACTCACTTTGAAAAAAAAGTGAGGTTGAGCGACTGAGTAACAAACAGCTTCGTCAAAATACTTCCATTACGAGGAAATATGCTCCACATTAGGAGCAGACATAGATATACACAAAAATAACACATTTTTGTCTGTTTTGTTGCGATGTAATATGATTTTAATTTTTATTGCGAATATTAATATAAATCAATGTTACTAGGGTAATAATAGCAACGTATTTAGTTCTACAGTTTTACGTTGTTATTTTTACTCTGTTATAATAGAGTCCTACCAAGTAAATTCCAAGTCAATCAATAAATAAATGTTTTTTTACGCTATTAACCTCTTGAATACCAAGCGGACACAAATATTCTAATAAAATATAAGCAATATTTTGATTAATATGTGTAGTGCTATCTATAATGAGTCAATAAAATTTTTTAAAATACCGAATTCGAGTATATATTAGGCAAAATTATTTTTCTCAAAAACACACAGTATCTCTGGGATATATTAATGATTTATTTGCGCGGTATTCAAACGGTTAAAAATGCATGTTATGGTTGTCTGAGAATCGTAAAAATAAAATATTTTTTAGTGGAAATTAATTCGATTTTTCTTCCCCTAAGTGGTCACGGAGCCCACATAGAAATCTTTATATTAAACATTCTGGTATATTTCATAAAACGTACGTCCTTTGGCACACTGCTTGAGGAACGCCTGTGGATGCTAGTATTACCTACGCCAGCCAGAGCTACGTGATATGATTATGAGAACAAGCCTTAGTGAAAAGCTGTTTCCGTAATAACAGAGAATGAGAATGTTCTTCGGCAGAAATTGCCAACATTTCAGAACACATTAGCGTGTGTATGAACAGATTTAGATTAAAACTACAGTAAAACCCCCATTTACACTAAAGTCGGGACAGTGTATTTCGAGGTAGTGTAATAAAGAATAAGTAACAAAATTATGAATTTATTTTTTTTGAAAATAATGCAAAACTAAAATTTCCCTTAGTTTTGCAAAAAAAAAATATGGACGAAATATTTAGTTACTAAGTGATAAAATGCAAAGCGCGCCAAAATCCAACTCATAGACAGTCGGCCAGGTAATATGTGTATAGCCCGGCACGTTTTGAATATACTGACGCTAGCCAAAATTTGACTGTATGCGCCGCACAGACGACTGTCTCGTAGCAACGACAATGGAATGCGAAAGTGCAATCAGGGGATTTGCGGTGAATATTTCAAGCCAGCGCGTTATTCGGGGTAGTGTAATTGGGGGTTCCACTGTATTCCATCTTTCACTTTGAGAAAGTGATCCAATAGTTGAAAATAAACTATATTTACTTGTTTTACGCAAGAGTCTGGCTTTAAGCTCGAATTGATTTTTTCAATAATTTTCGTTACACTTATACAAACATATTAATTGTGGAAAGGGAGAAGGATGTAACCCACACATAGTTAATCTTACAGGAGGCACAAAAAACGTATTTTGATGACTTTGGACAATATGAAAATTATGAATTATACACAACCTGGACGTGCACGGAGCCTTCTAAGCTGGTGTTTAATTGACTTATAATCTCATATTAATTAAATAAATTTCAGTCTTTTTTCTTAGTTTCAATTTTCACAAGCTCATCTTTTTTCAAACTTAAAATTTAAGATGAGAGACTAATTCGGCGTTTGCAGCTTACATCCTTTTAATCGAACGTGTATCAAGTTTGATACATTGTGATTATCGAAAAAAAACCTGTTTTGAAAAAACTGTGGGTAACGTCCTTTTTCCTTCCCACAGTCGATATTTTTAACATCAAATATATTTTTTTAAATCCATGGTCATTACTTATGTGGAACATATGACCTGCTGGTTGTTACTCGGTCGCTCAGCTTTTCTTTTTCGAAGACAATAGTAGGGATAGGAAGGATAGGACTAGTGATTGGTCAATCACTCTCGCTAAGCCCCGTTATTTTTTAAGATTAAATGGTTGGGGTTGGGCACTTGTGCTAACGCAATTTCACGGCCGCCTTTCATAACGCAACACGATCAAGAAAAGAAACGAATTTATTCCTCATATTATTGGCCCGATACAGTAGTTCAACTTCTATTTTTTCAGAGAGAGTAAATATAGAAGGATAAGACTAGTAATTAGCTAATCGCTCTTATTACGCCCGTTATTTTAGGGATAGAATAACATACATTCATGTCTTTGAACACAAATCAAATCAATTGTAATAAACAAAAATCAGTCAGATTTGAACCTGTCACCTCCGAAACCGAAACCATCGACGTTGACCATTTGATAAAGCAACCTGTTGAACACATTAAAACGAATACTTTGTTTTTTTTCAATTGTGACAAGATTTGAACAAATGCCAATGGTGCATCATCACTGCGTTATGAAAATACATATAAAAAAATAATCACGCATCACTGATAGAACCGGACACCACGCATGCACAGAACAAAGGCATGGTTGTAGATTATACGAGTGGATTATATTATACGTACAGAAAAGATTTCTTTTTAAACCGACCAACTGAAGCAATATTCGAAATTCAATAGCACTACTGAATTGATAAAAAGTCGAAAAAATTTCATGGTATTTTAGTTCAACAAATATTATTTTATTTATCGACTGTGAAAAGGAAAAAGAACGTAACCCACAGTTTTTTAAAAACAGTTTTTTGTCGATAATCACAATGAATCTAACATGATACAAACCTCAATTTTGTATGAGATTCATTTCCCCAATTACACTACCCCAAATAACACTGTCTCAAATTTAGTGTTAATGGGAGTTTTACTGTACTTACAATTGACAAGCAAACAGTTATTACCTGTGCTAAATGATAATAAAGGAAAAAAAGAAAACTGTCACAGATGAATACATTTTCTCAACAAAAGGAAATGAAGTATTAGGAGCGTAGGCTGTATCGCAAGTTTTGAAAAAAAAATCCCTAATTTTGTATGAGATTCACTCCCCTAATTACACTACTCCGAATTACACTGTCCCGACTTTAGTGTAAATGGTGGTTTTACTGTATATTTAAGTAATCATCGGAATCTTTAAAGTCGTGAATAACGAGTCATACTTTCATACTACTGGTATGAATGAAATAATAAAAAAACAATCTTAACCGTTTGAATACCGCGCAAATAAATCATTAATATGTCCCAGAGATACTGCGTGTTTTTGAGAAAAATAATTTTGCCTAATATACACTCGAATTTGATATTTTAAAAGCCTATATTGACTCAGTATAGATAGCACTATACATATTCATCAAAATATTGCTTATATTCTATTAGAATACCAGGTATTTGATTTTTTAAATGTCTTAGACATCCATGTTGGCTTGCATATGTTCCAGAAACCTATGTCCGTTTGGTATTCAAGTGGTTAAAATGATGTGTATCTCTATAAGATATTTATGATAATTATTCTTGCTGCACAAAAAAAAACATTATTTACATTATAAACATTACTTTTTAATTTTTAAAATAGGACTTTTTTGCATTTTCTGAACCATTATTTCAAGAATAAAAACTGGCAATTCATAGTCAAGTAGTCAATGCTGTTGGGCGATCCTGCATTCGATTACAAGCTGCAGGTCCGAATATAGAAATGGGAAGTATTATATATTGTTTTTCATTCAAAAGTCACGAATGCCTGAAATGTTCTCATATCTGTAAAACCCGCTGTCAATTTTGAAAACGGTTTGCAAAGACAGCAAATATATAGAAATGAACAAAATTTTACAGATAAAACATAATTTGATACGAATTTATTCCATCAAGTTCCGTTAGTCAATAATCTATATATTAATAGCCGATAAAATAATCACAATCCACAAATAATCACAAATCATCACAAATATGTTCGTCATCATAATGTCCAGAGGTCGTCTTCTTCTTCTCCGAAATTTACATATGTTTGCATACTTGAAACATTTGAATATTCTAAAAAATATTAAAATATAAATACTGCAAGGCTGTCGATATATGTCCCGAGGTCTTCTTCTTCTTCTCCGAAATATATCTGTTTGCATACATGAAACATTTGAATTATTCCAAAAAATATAAATACTGCAGGGCTGTCTATATTGGATATAGCAGCTCAGCAGGGCAGCTCAATTATGATTTTTATGAATGTATATTTTATTATATCCGCTATTTGCATATTTTGTTTTGCAGTCTCGGTGTATTTTAGTATTTTTAGAGATTTGGGTGTATTCCTAAAAAATATTTTCTGGCTCATTCAATAAAAATGCAACAAAAATCTCCCCGGCTGAGGGCAACGGGCTTACAGCTAGTTTTATCTTATCACAGAAATTATTGTGGCAAAAAAACTTTTATTTATTTAATCTATTTAATAAAGACTGAGTGAAATGTCTGGTAAATTGTCAAAAATATTAATTGGATTTGGAAATATTATGTTAATTTAAGGTCAAATTATTTTGAAACTTTCTGTCCCCCTCGAGATGCCGAATAAATTTATTTTGATTGAGTCATGGAAGTAAGAGGGTTAAAGAAACTTTTAAATAGGATTATCACATTAAAGTGGGGTAAATATTTTTCATCACCGCTTGGAGTGGTGACGAATGGGGCTTCCGACATTCTCGTTTATGTAGTCACGGTTTTGAATACATGAATGTACGTTTTTAAATATATTTTCAAATAGGTTTAAATTTGTCGCCTGTGTGGTCGAGTGGTCAACGTCGTTGGCTTAGGTTACGTAGATCACGGGTTCGAATCCCAGTACGGACAGTTTTATAAATTGATTTTCAATCGATTTATGAATTTCTGTTCGAAGGCGTGGATGCATGTGATGTCGTGAATTCCTTCCTCCCATCCTATCCTGGCGTAAAGAGAGCGACTAGCTAACTACTAGTACTGTCCTAGCACTATCCTTCTATTCATACTCTCTTTGGAAAAAGAGAGGTTGAGCAACTGAGTAACAAGCAATTCTCGTAGAAACACTTCTGTTGAGATAAACTCCATTAGGAGTCCATATGCTCCACAATGGAAGCGGACATGGTAAAAAAAATATATGACCTCTGTGACCTTTGAAATGCCAAACTCATACAAGAACAATTATCGTACAAAAAAGTATCTTTATAACTCCAGTACCGGGATCACGTTCAATTCTGTGATTCCAAAATCCCAGGATTGTAACTGTACTAATACTGGAATTTTGTTATTGTGAAAGTTACAGAAAATTGAGAGAGGTCGAAAAAAAACAAAGAAGATTCCAAATACAGGTAATCAAGGTGGGTTTTTTAAATGCTGGAGGAACTAAAAAATCTGCAGATTCCTGAAATTTTAAAATCGCAAAGAAATATTTTCTCAATCCTGAATCCCAATTTATAAACGATTTTATGTTGAATGTTCAATCTTGGATTTGAAAATTGTCAATCCCAAAATGCCAGAATCACAGAAAAGATACGGGATCGGATACCCTAATAGACACAATAGAATTTGAATTATTCAATTCAATGTCAATTCACATTTTTCCCTCTCCTCCCATCCTTCTGATCCTTTCATAACTGGGTGTAGCAATAGCGATTAGTCAACCACTAGTCCTGTTCTAGCCTTATCCTTCTTTACCTACTACTCACTTTGAAAAAAAGTAAGGTTGAACGACTGAGTAACAAACAGTTCTCGTAGAAAAAAATTTTGTTGAGATACTTCTATAAGGAGGTCATATGCCCCACATTGGGAACGAACACATTGGGAATATTTTTTCAATCCGAATCCCAATTTTTAAACGATTTTATGTGGAATGTTCAATCTTGCATTTGAAAAATTGTCAATCCCGAATTCCCAGGATCAAAAAAAGTTCCATGTTTGGATATTTTAATGCAGTGCTTCTCAATCTTTTTCATATCACGAAACCCTAAATCTGAAAACAATAATCTGCGTATCCCCGATTTTTTTTTATTTTACATGTTCTTCTTTTATCACAAAGAACGTTGAAAGAATGAAAAATTTCGCGGACCCCAAGTTGGGAAGCACTGCTTTGAAGAACACGGCAATCGATTGAAAAAATGATGTTCGTACTGAGATTTGAACCCGTGAAGTCCGGCATGTAAGCCAACGGCGCTTACCCCTGTGAAATTGACGTAAAAATTGTTTATAATTGAATTCAATTCCGTGTACAAAGCTACAAAACGATCCGATTATGAAAACAAAATGTTCGAGCTATTTAAAACAATAACACAGAATATGATAACGCGGTTTGAGTAATGTCGCGATTATTTCGTGACATAAATAATACGCGAGACGGCAGGCGCGGAATACGAAATGTGATACGGAGAGAAAAAGAAATGATTGGCCATTTGACTCGCTCTCCAAATGGTCTCCGCGGGACACACATAACGAATAATAATACCCGTAATTATGGTGACACTGTCATAAGACCAAATGAGTTATTTATACACCCGCCAGTGGAACAACGAAGCAAATGTAGTCTGATATTAGTTGCTGAGCATGGTTTTTTTTTACTTTTACAATGCGAACGTAAAAAAGTATTTTGAGGGACACCGCGTTTTTAACAGACGAATAATGAATATACAGATAGAATAATAAATGATACTCGCTGTAATCCCGTTGCCTTTAATGGGGAGATTTTTTTGCATTTTTAAAATATCAGAAATTTACTGGTGTGAAAAATCAAATACAAACATCTATATATTAATAGTCGATAATGTCCGTATGATTGTATGATTGCATGATTGTCCCCGATTTCCCGAAATATATTTGTTAGCAAACTTAAACATTTCAATTATTTTAAAAATTATGTTATATACAATTTAAATACTGCATTGCAGGGCTGTCGATATATGCCCCGAGATATTTCTTTTACTTTTAGAATTTCTGGCTTATTCAATAAATAGGTTTGTAATTTATTCTTCACGCCAGTAAATTTTCTGACTACTTAAACATGCAACAAAAATCCCCCCGTTGAGGTCAACGAGCTTACAGCTAGTATTTATTGAATAAGGTCTAAACTTAATTAATTCTCTAAATGGATTTTTTAAAGAATACACCTAGTAGGGCTCATCGGTTTTCAAAAACCAGTTTTTTTACAAAATTTGCAACACTCGAAAACCGGGTTTTTTCAACTTCGTAGCCGGTTTTTAATATATTTTTTATTATTTAAATAAAAACGTAAAAATTTCGAGTTTTTGACTGGATTTTTTATTTGATGCCCCTCATCATTACCCAGCGAAAGGGTATTTTCAATATCAAGAAATTTTGTTACAGAAATTAGATTATCAAGTGATCTTTTCTTAAATCATAATTTCTGAAGAGTAATACCAAATTATTTCTTGTTGTGTATTATTTTAAAACTTGTGTACGAATTTAAAACTTTTTTTCGCTATTTTGATTGAATTATCCATTTTTTTATAAACTTCGTAAACCGGTATTATCCAGTTTTGAAACAATATTGACATTCGAAAACCGGTTTTTTCAAAAGTCGGTTTTTGTATAAGCCCTAACACCCAGTCGTTTTAAGAACTTAGATATAACGGAATCAGAAATCAATAGATTTAAATTCTTACCTGATTCAGATGTGTTGAATGACCAAATTATTTATTCAAGTTCCCCTTAACTTTGTGTTTTTATTAAAATTGCTATAAAAACTATTTGAACAATGGAACATCAAATACTAGAATGCAATAATTGGCATGCTATTTCAAGAGAAACGCGAAGAAAATGTAAGCGAAGAAATGCAAATATACAATATATAATTATTATCAGAGTAAAACGGAAATTTTCTCAGATTCCAATGCTATTCATTCAGATGGAAAATTATATTCCGAAATGATGGCGACGCCTTTCTGTTGAGCTTTGCCTTTTCGACGCTTGTATTTTAAATTAAAATGTTGTATACAGGGTATACGCAAATATTCGATTTTTTTCATTTTCTTTTAGAATTTTTTTTCATTTTCTTTCATTTAGAAAATATTTTTAACCCTTTCGTCGAATGTATTTAGCTCGTTTGATCGTTCATTTATTAAAAAATATTTAGCGCATTTGGTTGTTTCAAATATTTATTTTTAATTCGAATTGTTTTTTTTTAATAACCTATCGTGACCGTACTGGCAGAAAATGGTACGTAACAAAATAGACAAAATATTTTAAGTACACAATAAGATTTATTTATATTTTTTTGTATTTATTTTAACATTGCGGTGACTAAAGAATATATACACAGGTACATAAATTCAGTAGCAGCTCATAGTTTGAAAAATTAAGACGCATATCTTGTGGTAGATTAACCGCTTCTGTACCGTAAGACCACTGGTGGCCGCTACATACGAACAGCGTGAATACCGTAAGGCCACTGGAGATATTAAACTATATATATATATCATTTTATAAGTAAATTTTTAATATTCATAAATTCAGTCATATTTTTAAAAACTATTTAAAATATCATAAGAACATGCGGTAGGTATGTGAGTGAATGTTTTTTAAGCTTAAAACATCGCGGTACTGAAAAAGTTAAAATACTAAAAAAGGGTATTTTGCTTAAACGATTTTTGTTAAATAATATTTATCAAAATTCAGTTGTAAAGTTTTTACACTCCAAATTGGACATTTAACAAACCAAATTGGACATTTTACAAATCAAATTTGACATTTTACAAAAAAATAATTGGAACAATTTTTAAAAAATTGGATAATAGGTATATTTACGCACATTTTTATGAAATACAGTTATAATTCAATAAATTTAATTTATAAATGTTCCTGCGTGCCAACTGCAGGTGGTTTCATATACATTATGCATATAATAATTATAGCAATATGCAGAAGTGACGGTTACAATACAAGACTACAATGAAGAATTTGAAGAATTATAAATATAAATACAAAAATCATTTTTCAAAATTTTTTTTTTTTTAAATTCCAGCAGTTTATATATGTCCAATTTGGTTTGTAAAATGTCCAATTTAGAGTGTAAAAACTATAATAAATTTCATTTTAAGACGAGATCAGCGACACCATTTCAGTGAAGTGTTTTTTTTTATTAAATTAGTTATTTTTAAATAAAATAATAAAAATTTATATAAATAAAATAATCGTGGTAGGTATTAAATATTAAAGAAAAAAAATCAATACCCAATAAATATATTAAAAATTCATTCCAATTGCAGCAAACAATGGATACAAATTGAATTGATATGATCGATATGGAGTGGGTTGAAATCTTGCCAGGCTCAACATTAAAATAAAACATATACTTTTTAAATGAAAATTGTGATCTCATTTGATATTAAAAAATATCTAAGTTTTTTGGATGTTTTAGTATAGTGCAATATAATTTTATTTTAAAAATTAAATGAGGTATTAAAATGAAAACAATGATTTATGATAAATGATTAATCCTGAGATCCCACGATTGAAACATCAAGATTACCGAAATCTCGGTATTGGAAAAGAGCATATTTCTGACCAATTATTAATATATTTTTTGGACATTTTTAAATCTAACATTTCATTTCGTCTTTATAAAGCCATGTCTGTTTTCATAACAGAGTTTCATATTCCAAATATTCAGTTACGAAAACACCTTTTCGTCTTAATATATTTCAATACAAGCAAAACGGTTTGAATTGCGAAAGACTCTATTGTTTATTACTCGTAAACATTAAAATAATGAAGAGGTGTTCATTGGTCAATGAAAAATATTTACACTTTTAAACACATACTATAAAAATGTTTTGTGCATAAATCAGGAACGCTCAAAAATTATGCACGTCACTTTTAAGGTGTTTACTGTTAATATTCGGTGGAAACGCATTTCAATAAAAAATAATGAAATACTTTTTTGTTTAATTTATTATTTCGACTGAAGGTGCTTGGTGTAATCTATATAAATATAATCATAAAACCTTTTCTGACAAACAAAATAAATTTAATTCTTAAAACTACTCACCATTCAAATCTGTGGGCTTTCCAATGAGCTAATCCTTTTCGCCAGCAATGGCTTTAAGCTCAATGATTCTTATATAAACACGAAACATTCATTTACTAAGCGTCAGCTTAAGTTCATCCGCGCACTTGAACGCTTGAAGATGACAAAAGAAAGACAAAACCCAGGTCGTTAGTGAAAAAATCTGTGTGAATGTAGATAATTTGAACGATTCAAATTTTATTAAGTTTTGTATTTATTTTACAATTATTTATTTGGATCAGAGCCTGTTTCGCTCATCAAGAGCATTCTCAACTGATAAGAATATACAGCTATTCATTTTCTTATTGTCATTGTAATATTATAATAGGTCGGGTCCGTGGTACAGTGGTAAAAATCGTTGCCTTCCATGTGAGACCTCACGCGTTAAAATCTCAGTACGAACTGCATTTTTTTTATCGGTTTTCCGTTTGAAGGCATGGATGTTTGTGATGTCTAAAAAAAATACCCTCACCTTTATAATAATAAAAATGTAGCGAAAGTTATTAGCCAACCACTAGTTGTGTCCTAGTCCAATCCTTTATATCTTTACTCTCTTCGAAAAATAAAATACGTTGAGTAACTGAGCTGTTCTACAATTATTGAAATTGGTTTAGATCTTTTTATTAAAAAAAAAAAACGAGAAATTTGTTAAATGTGTTACGTTCCTTTGCCTTTCTAAAGTCGATATGTTCTATAATTAAGTCAAGCAGATATTGTTAAGCTTAAAAAGCTCATAATGCGATGAAAATTTGCCTAAAATAAAAAGTAAAGGGTAGTTTTGGGTTGTGTTAAACGAGTATAAAACAAATACATAATTTGAAAGAAAAAAAAACATTTTTTAAACGAAGACATTTTTAACATCATTTCAGCTAGCGGAGCTTAATTTAAAACACAATACGTAAAAAAATTCCCGAAGTAAACCAACGCAATATTGTTTTGTGCTATTTTTTTAAGCATTAATCAAAAAAAATCCAAATTTTAAAAGCTCGCCCATACTCGCGCGAAAAGCTCTTCATTGAAGCGAGGTGAAAAATTATTTCTATTTTTCATATACATTCTGTAGGGTTCGCCGTTGACGATGTTCCTGTTATTGATGATGCATTATACATTTTGATTAAAGCGCGAGCTTATTCTTTAGAAATATCCAAACTCCCGCTTTATCACTCTAAAGACCCGCAGGTTATATACAAGGTATAAAAGATTCACCCATCTAGATATGACAATAGTTTTTTTTATACAGGTACCAAATAGGGTTGGTGCAAATTTGTATGTCGCATTACTCAAGGACGAGAGTATTTTGCACAACGCCAGTATTTAATAGTAAGAACAGACAGTTACTAATTTGACACCATTTTATAATAAAAATAAAAGTTTGCCTTTTGTCGAAAACCGGGTTAGAAAACGGCAATAAATTAAATGGTCAGAGTTTAAATAAACTTTCTTCTTCTTCTTCTTTGGCCATGTTCGCTCCCTATGTTTCCCTGTCTCTCACCAATTGCTTTGCTTCCTCCCATGAAATGCCAGCATCCCTCAGTTCCGCCGAGTACATCCTCATCTGAGAATCCCACCGATCGAAAGAAGAGGCAAAAAGGATTGAGTCTTTCCGGAGGCATCCGCAGCACGTGACCCAGCCAGTTTCAAAGTCTCACCATAACCAATGACGGTAGTGCATACAAGGAGCTCGCCATTCGTTTAGGAATGGCTGGAGCCACATTCAACTCAATGCAGACTGTCTGGGACACACAGCTGTACTCGATTAAAACCAAATGCCACTTATTCAACGCTTGCATTCTGTCTGTACTGCTTTACGGTTGCGAATAAACTTTTGGTCTGAATAAAATTCAATTTTTGGTCAGAATAAAAATATTATACTCTAAGATTTTTATAACCATTTTGGTTAGGTTAGGTTTTTTTCAATTGAATTTAAATTATGACTATTTTAAATAAATTCTTCGATATCACAATGTATCAAACTTGATACACGTTCTATCAAAAGGATGTAAGCTGCAAATGCTGAATTGGTATCTAAATTTAGCTTTCAATTTTGAAAAAGATGGGCTTGTGAATATTGAAACCAAGAAAAAAGTTACGTCCTTTTTCCTTTCCACAGTCGATTTACTCAGCTGTATATGTATACTGTCATAGAAGACATACACAATACATCTTATAATTTACTCTAGCATTCTAATTTATATTACAATTATAACACTTATGAAACATAACTTAAATGTTTTTAAGAGTGATAACTAGTATGGGATAGTCTCAAAAATCAACATTGTGAATGTTGACTCTTCATTTTCTTCAGACAATATTCGATCCTTGGAAGGTATCAAAAATTAAGAGGCTGATATCACGACTACCAAAAGAGGCACTCGTTACTTGAATCGACATCACTAGGCTTACACCTTCAGAGAGCTTTTGAAAGTTTTTTAACATAGCATGTGAAAAGGCGGAGGAAAACACTTTACGAGAAAACAAACATGCTGACACGGGAAACGGGTTTGATTTGAAAATATTTTTCGTGAAAGTGTTTTCTTTATATAATGTTCATGTATCCTATATGTAGTAAAAATACAAAGAAAGTATCTAAGGAGATAGAACTGACTACTTTAAACATATATTCAAATTTAAAGTGAAGAATTTTAAGCCTTAACAAAGGCAGAACTTATTCTTAAATATGTTTTATATCAAAATCACTTTTCATTTGATTATTCAACAATATTTTCTACATTTGAGATTAAATATAGTAAAGATACACAAAAAAATACTTATTTTCCTTCGCCTGTCAAGACTGTTAATCTAATTATGTAAGACAAACAAGTAGAATCTTAAATGTACAAATTAAATAATACGTAAGATGACTACAAACCAATAATTTGTGAGTGTGTTTCATTCGATAGAAAATTATCAGAATTTTAATAAAAATAAAAAATACTGCATCTAGTGAATAATGAAGGGTTAATAATTGTGAGGCTAGAATGCAAATCGTACTATTTCTAAAATTAGCAATATTGAATTAGGTATGCAGATAGGGTGATTCAAGTCTAAGGTATTGACTGATCCTATTAGTTTTAATATAAAATGTCTACAAGACTGTCTTTTTCAAATTGGAAATCATATTTTTATGCTAATGTAATTTTGTTTGTGTTATTCGTTATAATATTTGACTCTACTGAAAAGTTTGAGTTTTGGAAATAGTTCGTTTTGCATTATAACCCCACAATTAAAAACTTGCAGATTTTGGAAGTTAACAAAGTCATTTATTTCATAGAAAAGAAACATTAAATATTTTTTTAAACAAAAAGAGCGATCATCACTATACAATTTATATTTATAAGGATTTGCCAAAACTAATGTGGATAATTAAATAGTAATTAGTATTATCAATTTTTGTATCTAACCCTCTTTTTGTGTCCAGTAGCAAGATAACAGAAACCCACCTTTTTTTGTTGTTTACAACTAACGATTAAGCCTTGCAATTTTCTGTCTGATGATGCTTCTAAAAGAGCAAGAAAAACGTGTCACATTTTAACACAAAAAAATTAATAACAAAGTTTAAGTTCAAAAAAATACTTTAACTAAATATTTCACATTGCTTTCTTTCTGTTTTTCTTTTTCTTTATTTTTACCATGTCCGCTCCCAATGTGGAGCATATAGACTCATAATAGAGTTTATCTTGACAGAAGTATTTCTATGAGAACTGCTTGTTACTCAGTTGCTCAACCTCTCTTTTTCCAAAGGGAGTTGGAATAGAGGGATAGGACTAGGACAGAACTAGTAGTTACCTAATCGCTTTCAATACGCCCTGTTCATAGGATAGAATGAGTGAGAGGGGAGAATTCAAGACATCACATACATCCATGCCTTCGAACCGAAATTCATAAATCAATTGAAAAATCAATTAATAAAACTGTCCGTACTGGGATTCGATTCCGTGACTTCTGTAGCCGAAGCCAATGACGTCAACCACTCGACCACACTCTTTCTTTTTAATTATTCAAATTCAGTGTTCAGTACCCAAGTGTAAATATTTGGTAGATAATATGTAAAATGCTCCACACAATTAATTGTTAAGATGGTAATTTAATTAAAGGAAATAGTAATTAGGTCAATAAGCGTTTACCAAACAAGGATTTATTTAATTAGGATCAACACATAAATTAGAATGTATCAGAATATATCGAAGTTAAATAAACAATGAGGAACGCATAAGGGCGTCCAATTCTGAATTCCGTCCGATTTCACGATTCCGTTATCCCGGGCTTGTCTTATTATCAATCCCGGAATTCCACGATTGAGCATAATTAAAAAATTCGGTTAATCCGCTAAAAAAATCTGAATACAGGCGGACCTCTACTTTCGCACAAATGAAAGTGAAGAAGAAGATCCAGAAAAAATCACCAAGACTTAAACAAAAAAAAAATATGAAC
This sequence comes from Himalopsyche anomala, assembly GCA_031772345.1. NCBI lineage: Eukaryota > Metazoa > Arthropoda > Insecta > Trichoptera > Rhyacophilidae > Himalopsyche > Himalopsyche anomala. The sequence continues at coordinate 23,270,670 of CM062834.1, read as the reverse complement.
GAAGCTTTTATGCATCTCAATACATTTTTGAATATTATGGAAGAATTTGATCCCAATGGAGAACGCAAATCTCAAGTGAGTAGGGCGATCAATAAAAGCAATGCATGTTACAGAACTTTTTATGAAGAAAAGAAAAAAAAGAGTAAAATACAACTAACTCTTGACAAGTTTATTGAAAATTATAAGTTATATCAAATAAATCAGTAAATTTTGATAAATAAAAATTTTACAGGACCATATTTGGTGTTTTTTTACATCAACTTTCAACAATTCAATATTCGCACAAATTTTCAGAAACCAATTGCGTGCAAAAGTGGAGGTCGACCTTTAGTTGTTCAATCCCTCAATTTGCAACTTTTTCTGAGAAAAGATCAAAAAAGAAATAAGGTCCAATAATTGTGAAAACTGTAAATTTCCTACTTTCTAAAGTCATCGAGCTAAAAATTAATTTAGAATCTCTCACTTATTGACTTTTTTCTCAGTGATCACCAAAGCCCACATCGCGAAATAATTGTGAATCCCGAAATTCTCCATCTTGAGCAATTGTGGAATGATGGTATGGTGAATGATCAATCCCGGAATCGAAAAATTGTGAATCCCAAAATCCCGGGATCACAAAAAAGTCCGGGATTGGATGCCCTAGAACAATGATGGCGAACCTTTTTGAGAAGTGGGTCAAATTTTGTTAATTTTTTATTATTATTAAAAGTACGTGAATCACTAAGGCAGTGGCGTCACTTGGAAAGGAGCAGAGGTGGGTGGTTAAAAACTTTTTTTTTTTTGTTCTCACTTTTAAAATCCTTACGTTTTGTTTAACAACTTTTAGAGCACAAAATAAAAGTCAAGGTCAAAAAAAATGTAAATGGGGTGATGCCATTTTTTTTATAAATTTGACATAAGACATACACATTTTTGATTTTCTGTTCTCTCTTTTATGATATAAAAAATAAGTTTCTTTAACATGGATCATTTAAAAATCCAGCGTGGGCCATTGTCTGACCCGCGAGACATAGGTTCGCCATCACTGTTCTAGAACGTATCTATGGATTTAAAATATTACGTAAGGAAGTATGCACGAAAAAGTTTACTTTATGCCTTCGATAAAAAAATCTTCGAATCGCTGTTATAAAATGCACTAACATATCATTCTTGACACATCGCACTAAATGACGCGTAAACCGCCATTCGCGTTAAATCGATTAGAACCAGTTTAATATTATGTGCTCTCGACAAAAGCATTAAATTTTAGATTTTCTTAGCTGTTCATTGTCTGTTCATCACGTTTTAATATGGATATTGACATTGGATTCAGTCAGGTGAAATTGTGATTAGTAAGCAGTAGGGCTTATACCAGTGATGCACAACTTTTATCTTCTAGCGGGCCGCATAAAACAAATTATCGTGCATTCGGGCCGCAAAGAAAAATATATATACTTCACGTTGGGATCCGGCAAGAATTATACATTTATTATATATATACATTGGTGATTAGTCCCACTTGATAAATATTTGAAAGTCTTTGTTTCTGGGGGGCGTGGGGTAAAATATGCTTCGCGAGCATTTGGAATTCATTGAACCCCGGGCTATCAACCACTGCTCTAAAGTATCTCTCAATTGAGAGTATTACTTGGAAACACGGCTTATTCCATAATGGCTAAAAAATGAAACTTGAATTTCATTTTGACAAACAATGTACATACTTTTTAAAAGTATTTTTAGTCTTACATTACTTTTGAATGATATTTTGGATGTTGCAAGTCATGTTTGAGACTGATTTTTAAAATAATTATTTGTATAAATTTAAATACTTTACAAATAAATAATTTTTATTTACTAAATAACATTCATGGTTCATGTTTAAACAACTTTGGAAAGAGATGGGTTTGCAAGTAATACCTTCAATTATTAGCACTAAAATTATCTGTAAGAAATAATATGAGCAGGCAATCGATATTTTTTGTAAATTTGTGCATTATATGTACACTTGGGCCTCGTATAACACGGTTATATGGTTCCACAAAAACGTCGTGTAATACAAATCCGTGTTATACAAGGTTTGAAGTTCATACAAAATTAGGGATTGCGCTCCAAAAAAAACTATCGAAGATGGTTTATATTAATATGTACTTTATTTTTTTAAATAAACAAATATACATGTACATATCTATTGAAAGAAATTTTAATAACATAATATAGCATTCATTCATCATCGCTATCACTTAGAATTATTACATGTTTTACTCTTTTTCGAGATCGGTTGTAAGTTTTCATCATCATCGGAGGACTCTAGATTTCTTGTGGTTTTAGCCTTAAAAAAAATCGGTAATAAGCGATTGTCTGCTTTAAGCGTATAAATCTTTGCGTATTTCCTTATAAGGTTCCAAAATTTGTTGTAATTTCCTCTTAAATTTAGAACTTCTTTCAATGATAAGATCCTTTTCAATATAAATATATTTTTTTGAATTGATACTGTGTTATATAAAGCGTGTTGTATAAAACCGTGTTATGCGAGACCCAAGTGTATTCTTAAAAAATATATATCGAAATGATACGTTTACATTTCTTTATTTCATTGTATATAGTTACAATATAAAGTTAAAACGCTTAGGGGATATGCTTGGAGGATTAGGTAACAAAGACGGGGAAAATAATTGAAAGGGAAAATTTAGAGCGCGGAAAAGGAATGAAAGAAGAGCATCCTGGTTTTTTCCGAGGCTTTTTTTCGGTTATTGTCTTTGACGTAAAAAAATTAAAGGTATTTTAAAATGTTGTACGTTTTCGCAGGACAACTTTGTGAGTTACTGGCTTGTTTTTAATTCGGTATTTATTTCTGAAGAATATAAAACATATTTGTAATTAAAGTAACCGGGCTATTTTATGCCGGTTTTGCAGCCAAGTGGTTAACACTGTTGAGTGTTCGTTTAGTCGGTTGCGTGGTAACTGGTTCAAATAAAAAAAGGAACTTTAAAGTAGTGTTTTTTTTCAAGAAAAAGGTACCGAAACTCAATTCTTGTCAAGTTTTTTTCTATTTCTTGTTCGTTCTCAATGTGGAGGATATGACTTGAGTATATCAAAAGAGTTTTTTTTACAACAATTTGAATCGTTCAAATTATGTACATTCACTCAAGTTTTGTCACTAACGACCCGAGTTTTGCTTTTCGGTATCTTCATGCGATCAAGTGCATGGATAAACTTGAACTGACGCTTAGTAAATAAATGTATCGTGTTTATATATAAAATAAATGCTACACACAAACACGGGTGAACATAAATTATTTTTCCAATTTAGAAATAAATAGGGCACAGTTAAATACTTAACTAATTTTAAATGAGCAGGTAAATCTGCCGAAATCCCCACTTTTGTATCATATGTGTAAGTAAATATAGTTATAAATTTTCCAGCAAACAAAATAAATGTAATTCTTAAAATTACTCATCATTCAAATCTGTAGGCATTCCCATTGTATAATCCATTTTTCTTTTATTTACTAAGCGTCATAAAAGCTCACTTGAACGACTGAAGATGCCGAAATTCGAAACCTAGGTCGTTAGTGAGAAAGCTTGTGTGTATGTTCATAAATCACTTTTAGGGTGTTCACTGTCAATATTTGGTGGAAAGGCATTATATTAATAAAAACACAATATTCCTTTGTAATTTATTTAACTTTATTTAAAAGGTCAGGACCGGTTTCGCTCATTGCGAGCATTTTCAACTGAATTGTCAGAACATTGTCATTAGTTGACAATGCTCGCAATAAGCGAAACCGGTCTTGACCTTTTCAGTAAAGTGGAATAAACTACAAAGGAATATTGTGTTTTTATTAATTAATTGAATGTTTATAATTTGAACGACCTTTTAGTTAAAATCTTGAATTAAAAAAAAAAATCGTAACATCTCAACTTTAAAATAACTTTTATTATTCCACCTATTGTGTAACTAACTGTAATTGCAGCTCATAAGTATCATTATTTGTTTGCATTATTTTGATTCAATCACACCCTCCTTGCTTCCCTTAAAAGGAAAAAAACCCATACTCCATTTTGTAATTTCATAATTAAAATTTTTAGTATCAATCTTGGCTTCATTACTTAAGCAAACTTTGCGATAGTAAGTCTGAAGATGCCTCTAAAAGAGGCGAAACACGTGTCACAGTTAGTTACACAATACATGGAATAATCAAAGTTATTTTTAATTTTATATTAAAATGAACTTCCACAAAGTTACCGCCGAAACCATCGAAAGTATCTCCTCAACTATTACAGTGGATGTATCGTGGTCAGTGGTAGTGAGACATCTTTCTTGTTATCTTCCGACTGAGTTATTATAACTAAGCTATAAATAAGACATCACCTGAATAAGATATCTTCAGAAATTATTTGTTGATTAAAGAAGTTTCCGAGGAGAGAATAAGTATCGAAGATATACGAGTTTCTATAAGAGATTTACTGGGATATTGTCTTATACAGAAACTTTTACAATTAATACACTCTGACCCTACTCAAACGGATATAGGCTACGGGTCGCGCAGATCGAAAAAGAAGTGATTTTTAATAGTAAATAAGTAAATATTTATAATTTATTTGTCGCCTGCTGTCGACCAGTTGGTTAGAGCTTGCTCTACCGATCAAGCAGGTCTGGGTTAAATTCCCGGTAAGATCACAGTGAATTTGAGAACTGTTCAAAGTTGTTATCGAAGGCTGGGTATTTGTGATGTCAATTCACATTATTTACTCTCCTACCATCCATCTGGTCCTTTAATAATTGGGTGTTGCAATAGCGATTAGTCAACCAATAGTCCTGTTCTAGCCAAATCCTTTTTTCTCTACTACTCACTTTGAAAAAAAAGTGAGGTTGAGCGAATGAATGAATAAACTTTTGTTCAGATGATATCATCATTAGAAAGCCATATGCTCCACAGTGATCAACGTCGTTGGCTACCGCTACGGAGGTCACAGGTTTGAATCCCAATACAGACAGTTTTATAAATTGAATTTTCAATCGATTTATGAATTTCTGTTTAAAGGCATGGATGTATGTGATGTTTTGAATTTCCCCCTCCCACCCATCCTATTCTATGAACGGGGCGTATCGAGAGCGATTAGCTAACCACTAGTCCTGTCCTAGCCCTTTCCTTCTATTCCTACTCTCTTTGGAAAAAGGGAGGTTGAGCAACTGAGTAACAAACAGTTCTCGTAGAAACACTTATGTTGAGATAAACTCCATTAGAAGTCCATATGCTCCAGATTGGAAGCGGACAGTATTTTACATTCCTTTATATTGGGAATTGTTTCGCATAACGAGTATTTCACATAACGAGTAAGATTTTGGAAAGAAATAAACTCGTTATGATAGGTTCCACTGTATTAGACATTTTTTTATGTTACTGTTGTAAAATTAATTAATCAACGACATTTTAACTACTTCCGGGTAACGCGAGGAAATAGTATACTTGTTTAAAATCAACAACCATCGTTTTTATAATAAGACGAAAGCTATTTATAAAGTTTTCCTTTAGCTTTGCAGTGAATGCATAAAACTTTAAACAAAAAAAAATAATCTCACTAATTGGCGACACAAAACGCAAAAAACATCGAACGTACATATTTCATTATCTGCCTATCAGGTAAAAAAGTTCAAAGTAAAATAAGGCCGAGCTTTTTTTGTGTGAATAATATAATTCATTTAAGGCTTCTATTTGTTTTTTCTAAAGCTCTTTATTCATACATCTAGGCTTTTGTTTCAGACTCAATTATATAGGGGTATAAACTCGCACGCTGAATGAATAAAACATACCCCACCTAAATGATTAGTGGTTTTTTGAATGTATTACATTACAGCTAGGGGTTGTGTGTAATGGAAAAAGATTTCAATTATACCGGTATTTGATATTAAATATTATAAATTGTTTAAATAAAAAAAAATCAATATAAAATGAATGTCGCCAAATAAATTTAATATGAAAAGTATTTGAACAATGAAATCATAATAATCACCGTAAATTATATAATAAAATAAAATACAGTGGAACCCCCAATTAAACTACCCCGAATTAGGCGCTGGCTTGAAATATTCGCCGCAAATCCCCCAATTGCACTGTCGCATTCCATTGTCGTTGCTACGAGACGGTCGTCTGTGCGGCGCATGCAGTCAAATTTTGGCTAGCGTATGTGTATTCAACACGTGCCAGGCTATACACGAATAGCCGGGCGACTGTCTATGTGTTAGATTTTGGCGCAATTTGCATTTTATCACTTGGTAACTAAATATTTCGTCCATATTTTTTTTTTGCAAAACTAAGGGAAATTTTAGTTTTGCATTATTTTCAAAAAAAAAAATCATAATTTTGTATGAGATTCACTCGATTCCCCAATTACACTACCTCGAAATACACTGTCCCGACTTAAGTGTAAATAGGGGTTTTATTGTATACCTAATTTTTTCAGGACAACTGTTTTACAAAAAAACAATGTTGATGCGTATTTAATTAGGCAACTATAGCACAGCGGTTAGCGTTGTGGGCTTCCGTGTTGGACCTCACGGGTTCGAGTCCCAGTACGAACAGAATTTTTTCGGTTGATTTATCGATTTCAAAATTTATTTTTATCTACTTAATTACATTCATGGTTCATGTTTCAACAACTTAGGAATGAGCTGGGCTTGTAAGTAATACCCTAATACCTTGGACAGTTAATTGCTTCGTTAAACATTGTTTTGGATACCGAAAAAACAAGCTGGTATTTTTTATTTAACCTGTTCTGTGCCGTGTGGTATTTATATGGCCGTGTATGGAGAGCCCTGATTTTATATCAAAAAATAAAACCTAATAAGCATGTACTTTTTGAACATATAATAATGGTACATCACAAATTATTATCATATAAATACACGATAGGTCATTTCCGCCATCATTTATCGAAAAACGTTTCAAAAACGGAAATTACCACCACGCTAGCAACAATTTTGAACCCAACAAATAAGCTTTATTTAAAATCGATGTATTATAGATTACCAAAAAATATCTTTAAAATTGAAGTATCACACTATGATTCCAAGAGATGGCACTATATGCATGATATTTTAAAATGATTAAATACGTTTCTTGTGGCCTTTAAACCGCGTCTCAAATACTGTGTGTAAGCTCATCATTACCGTTTGAGCTCTCACCGAGTAAAGTTGTCTGAAATTTCGCTTCGCGAAATTTCAGTTTTTGTCCTGTGTGCTCGCTTCTTCACTTCGCGAAGAAGCTCGGTTGTTTTTAAAAGCCTTCTCAGTGCTTTAAAGTGCTAAGTGTTAATTCTTGTTAAGTATCATAGCTTAAATTAATAATATTTCTCCATACCAGTTACCGTGCACCGGAAGCCATCTTGGCACCCGATTGCCCGGCCCACGTATTATCCGCCCTGCTTTCTTGTTGGTTTTTTGCGAGCACCGTGCGTACTTTTCGGTTCTGACTGACTCATTCGTGCGTTTTTCCCCACCTTTCATCGGGCATTCCCTGTGACTGGTGGGTTCAAGCGTGCCAACGTTTTCGGTCGCCCGTACAGTGCGTCTATCGGTGAACGTGAATATCCGTATTTTTTGGTGAGTTACCTATTATATTATAAATCTCCGTACGTCCGTCCGGCAGATTGCTTACTAGCAATATGCCGGCCTCTCCTCGTGGGTCATCACGGCCCCGCTCGCGTGTAAGCTCAATGAGCTACGATCAGCGCACTCCGGTGCCTTCGCCAACCCCTTCTATCATTATGTCGGGCCACTCTCCGACTATCATCGCGGCGCTGCCCAGACCGGTGCAGCTCCCCGTTGATCCCCGTCTTCGCAAGCGCTCGCCTTCTCGCATGGACATAACTCCAGTATCTACCGCCGAAACCTGGCTCAGACCTAAAGTTTCGGCCCCCAAACGTCCCCTTGCTCCGTCTTCCCCCACAAAGACGAGCAATAAATTTCGCGCGCTCAATCCTGAAGTCACGCTTCCTTACGTGCCTTCAGTACCAACGTCAGTCGGCCCCGCTAAGTCAAAAAAGTCCCGTGTACCCCCTGTAATCCTGTCTGTAGATAGACAGGAACAGCACTCAACCGTCGTCAAGCGGTTAAAAAATATTCTAGGAGAATTTTTATTCTCAAGAACGGCACTTATGCCGTTCAAGTGCAATCGGTGGAAGCCCATCGATGCTTGACCGCTGGCCTACGCAATGGCCAAGCGGTCTTTCACTCGTTTACATTGCAGGAAGATAGGACCTGCAAATCAGTCATCCGTGGATTGCCCCTTCTTCCTGCAGAGGAAATCGCATTCGCGATTACCCAATGCGGGTTCAGCCCAGTCTCGGTTTCCCTTCTCAAAGGGAAATCTCTAGAACCTATAAATCCAGCATACTTAGTAGCTATGCCAGCTGGGACGGACATGTCGTACATGTCCAATTCAATTAAATCTCTTTGTCACGTCAGAGTGACAATGGAGAAATTCCGCGGACGTTCAAGCATCGGTGGCACCCAGTGCTATCGGTGTCAGCTCTTCGGGCACTCAGCTCGAAACTGTAACCGTGATGCTCGATGCGTCAAGTGCCTGGGACAGCACGAGTCGCAAGCATGCACCCGCCCTAAGGGAGACTCATCTCCTGGCGTAAAATGCTGCAATTGCGGAGGTGACCACCCCGCCAACTATAGGCAATGCCCTAAGCGCATTGCCTATGTCAAGTCAATTGTGGCCCGCCGCGAAGCCACTTCCGCCCCCAAAGCAAACCTCCATAAATCAGCTGCCCGAGCAGCAGTACCAAACGTACTTTCTTACAGTAGCGCTCTTGCTGGACCCCAAGTCAGTGCCTGCGTCGCTGCACCAGCACCAGCAAAACCCTCCCTCCCAACCACACTTGTGGAAATTATAAACTCTCTCCTCGACGGCGAGGACGGAATCACAAAAGATGATCTCTCAGCTATCATTGAGAGCATTCGTATGTCCCGCGCCATCCGCGCAAATCCCGCTATGTCTCTTAACGACAGACTACTTAGAGCCGAGTCACTTTTAGACAAGTGCGGACTAGCCACACCATAAAAAGGCGCAGACCTTTTAGATAACGGACGACCTCTCAAGATCTTAACGTGGAACGCTAACAGCGTTTCTGACCACAAACGACCTGAACTTCAAGCTCTTCTCATAGAACTTGGTATTGACATCGTCTTGATTCAAGAGACTTACCTTAAGCCGAAACATCGTTTTTCTGTCCCCGGTTACGATTGTTACCGTGAAGACCGCCCCCTTCCCGCGAAGGGCGGAGGTGTCATGATATTAGTACATCGCGATCTAAAACACGCGCACCTCCCAACGTCCCCTTTAAACGGATTTGAATCCACAGCTATAGAAGTAGAAATCAATGGTAGACCACACGCTATAGTTTCGTTGTACGGTAAGGCAAAGGAAAAAATCCTTGCCTCTGAACTTGATCAGCTGCTCAAGCTCAGAAACTCGGTCGTCTTAGCTGGCGATCTTAACGCTCACCACAGTGTATGGAATTGCTTTAAAGCAAATTCCCGCGGTAACTCACTTCTCAAGCTCTCCGAGAAATCGGATTTTGCGATTCTCCACACGGATGAACCGACTCGCATTCAAGGAAAAACTCACCCATCTTTCATTGATTTAGTGATCGCTCAAAACTCTCCAACCGTCGGCAAACCGAGAGTAATAAACGCACTCCAGTCGGACCACCTCCCTGTCTATTTTGAGATAGGAGGCGCGTACGAAAAAGATCGAACTCCGCAGTTTGATTACGCGAAAGCGAAGTGGAAACTCTTTAAAAAGTTTATTACGCAAAATATTCAACTCACATCGAAAACTCTGCAAACGGAGGCAGAGATTGATTCAGCAGCAGCTGAGCTGACTGAAACAATTCTAACGGCCCGTCGTCGCTACGTCCCTAAAGTAAAGCCATCGAACTCGCGAGCCGAACTCACTGACGAAACTCGCGAACTCATTCTTAAGCGTAATAGACTGCGCAAAGAATGGAATAAAACAAACCGCGAAGATCACTTTGTCAAACGTGAGATTAACTCTCTCACGGCTAAAATAAAATCCATGGTCAAAAGCCACAAAAGTGCCCTCTGGGAGGACACCCTCACAAGTTGTCGGATATACACCGACGACCCCAGAAATTCACTCTGGGCCCTCGCGAGACGCATAAAAACGTCTTCATCTGTTATCAAGCCAATCAGACCTGACCCAACCAGCGATAAGTTTGTTTATTCCGATCTCGAAAAAGCCAATGCACTCGCCGATGCATTCGTTAAAAATTTTGAAATTCAGTCGGACACGGACATCGCTACGAAAGCGATTGTTCAAAAATCAATAGAATCACTTGCTGCGCAAAACATCAACCCGGATGATGTAAAAATCGTAGAACCGGTAGAGATCGAAAAACTCATCAAAACACTCGTAGTCAAAAAAACCCCCGGAAGGGACAACATTAACAATACCATTTTAAAACGACTTCCTCAAAAGGGAATCATTTTTATAGCCAAAATTTACACCGCATGTCTTTTACGTGGCTATTTTCCAGTAACGTGGAAAACGGCTCACGTCGTCGCGATTCCAAAACCTAAAAAAGACCACTCACTAGCTGTCAACTACAGACCGATCAGTCTACTCGATTGCCTCAGTAAACTACTCGAGAAAGTGATACTTGAACGCTTTCTTCCCACCCATAACCCTATCCTCCCTGAATCTCAATACGGGTTCAGGAAAGGACTCTCAACCACCCTTCAGCTATCCCGTATCACGGGTCAGATCACCGAAGACTTTTACAGAGGCAGAACCACCGGAATGGTACTGCTCGACCTGGAAAAGGCATTCGACACGGTATGGCACGACGGTCTTGTCCACAAGCTCGTTGCGACCAACACTCCCACCTACATTTCAAAGATCATTCAAAATTACTTGAAAGACCGCACTCTCTACGCAGCGGTAAAGAAAGAGAAATCTTCTCTCCGCACAGCCTCTGCTGGGGTACCTCAGGGTAGCCTCCTGGGACCTAGGCTATTTAAACATTTTATCTATGATCTCCCGCACCCTACGAACTGCTCCGTCGCTTTATACGCAGATGACACAGCAATCACATCCACCCACAAGGATCGAGACGTAGCGTTACGTCGCCTTGAGGCTGGTACGGCCCAGCTGACTGACTTCTTTTGTCGCTGGAGGCTTAAAGTAAACGGCGCAAAAACAGAGGCGATCCTCTTCACACGAAAGCGAGCCAACAAAAATTTTAAAGGAAAAATCACCGTCTGTGGTATTCCTTGCGCATTCAGTCCAGCAGTTAAATACCTCGGGGTATACTTGGACTGTTCCCTCACTTGGTCTACTCATATTGCAGAAGCTAGACGCAAAGCACACGTTGCAATCGGTGCGTTGTACCCAATTTTCAACGCCAGAAGCTACCTTAGCATGGCAAATAAAAAAGCATTATACAATATGGTCATTAAGCCGACCATGTTATACGCCTCCCCTATCTGGTCTGTTGACATTCCTGACAGCAAACTCCTTCTTCTACAGAGGGTCGAAAACAAATGCCTGCGTATAATCTCAGGCTTGAGGAAAAATGCCAGTACACGATACCTGCGTGCCTGGTACAAAGGCCCAGACATCCAAGAGATCCTACGTCTCCATCGTGCCAGCTTTGAGGAGAGACTGAAGCAGGGGCCTCACCTCGCTCCAACTCTCCGAGCTACAAAAATCGCAAATTTTAAAAACCAACTTAAGGTCTCTAAGAAACTTGTCAAGATGATGTCACAATCCTTATTATGCTCCACTTCCCCTTCTCTTACAGGAAATTCTTTCACAGCGGAGTCGAACGAGAAAGTGGCCGACAGCAATGCCGGCCTTCATTTAATCGCCCTAAGAGATAATCTTTAATGTTTGATCGAGCGTGTGTACTCTTGAAAGGGAGTATACGCACTCGATAATACGAGCCAGGCTCGTTTATTCAGCTAGGGACTGGGCATGTCTAAAATAAGAACAGTAAACTCTTCAAGTTTACGTAAACATTACGAGCAATTCTTGGTAAGAATTGAACTTTTTATGATTCAAAGCCAATCATTCTCGTAAGGGGTTTTTTCTTAACTGTTTTCCCCACACAAAGCCTTCAGCTGACAGAATCTTTTAGAAAGTCATTACGTAGCTAGCTTACATGCGGGAAAGGGATATAAAGACTTAGTCTGTACCCACCCTAGCAATAACTTTAGTCAGGAAACTAGGAGTCCGCTTCGCGGACACCACATATAGTTTCAGTAGGAAAATAAAGGTAGGAAAAAAAAAAAAAAAAAAAAAAATGTGTGTAAGCACGCACATTTTGTATGGGCGGTCCTACGAGCAAGAAATTGTATGGCGTGTTAACACGTGGCAGAAAACCGGTTAAAACCAATATTTAAGTATTCTTGAGACAATCCCAGCGCAAAAGCTGATTAAGGATACATGTCGATTGTTACGTCTCGGGAAACGTTTGTTAAAGACAGATGTAAGGCCAGGGCGTTTATTGGCGAGTGTTGAGTAGTATTTAAGTATCGAAAAAAACAGTTGAAATACCGGGATTCCCGGTTTTTGGTTTTGGTAGTATTGAATCTCTTTACTTAAGTGAAACCCACCAATTTGTTTTACATATACATCTGTATAAATACAGCGATAGCCGTATAAAAAAATGCTGACTGTTTCAGCAATTACATTGCATGGTAGCCACGATTTCAGGTGACGTGAGACGGAAGTATTTGACTCATTTGAATTTTGTTTCATCCAACATCGCTGATGAATTACCCCTGACAAATGTTTTATTAAAATGTCGATTTTCAAGATTTTTTTTATCAAATTATAGAATTTCGATATAAAATAAAATAACTTTGATTATTTCACGTATTGTGTTACAAAATGTGACACGTGTTTCGCTTCTTTCAGAGGCATCCTCAGACAACTACTTTTGCAAATGCTTGCTTAAGTACGAATGATTTTAATTGTACTATTCTGATATATTATAATAAAAATCAAATAAAAATGGCAGGCAAGGAGGGGATGATAAAAAAACAAACAAACGATAATGGTAATGCAAATAACATTTACAATAAGAAATGATTAACTAATGAGTTGCATCAATTAGGACGGGTTAAAACGTTTGAAAATATATTTAACAGTGGCAAACCACCTGATTTATTCAAGATATTATGTAAGATATTATTTATAGAATTTCGATATACAAATTCTTAAGACCGATGAAAATGAAATATTTTACTGTATACAAAACCATTTCTAAAACATTTCCTAAAAAAATATAGGTAATTAATTTGCTTAGTATATATGTTTTTACATCTATGTCCGCTTCTAATTTGGAGAATATTTCCTCTTAATAAAGGTATCTCAATAAAATTTTCTACGAGAACTGTATGTTACTTAGTCGCTCAACCTCACTTTTTTTCAAAATGAGTTGTAGGGAAAAAAGGATAAGGCTAGAACAGGACTAGTGGTTAACTAATCGTTATTGCTACACCCAGTTATTAAAAGATCAGAAGGATGGGAGGAGAGGAAATAATGTGAATTAACATCACAAACACCCAGTCTTCGATCACAACTTTGAATTGAATAATTCTCAAATTTACTATGATCTTGCCGGGATTCGAACCCAGACAGGCAGCAGGTGACAATGAATGAATGGCGCTGATGAATTACCAAATATTTTATTAAAATGTCGATTTTCGAGATTTTTTTACCAGTGCGATATGGAAATTCTTAAGATCTATATGTCCAAGCCAGGTCTATCGTCGCTTCTTCACTTTGGACGTTATGTATGTAGCAAGAGCAATTAACTAATAACTAGTCTTGTCTCAGCTCGATCCTTCAATCCCTACTCTCTTAAAAAAAGAGAGAAGTTGGGTAACTGAAGTGACAAGCAGATCTTGTAGGAAAACTTCTCTTGAGAAAACATCATTAAGAATCTATATCGACTGTGGAAAGGAAAAAGGACGTAATCCACAGATTTTAAAAAAAAGATTTTTTAGATAATCACAATGTATCAAACTTGATACACGTTTTATCGAACGGATGTAAGCTGCAAATCCGGAATTAGTATTTAAATTTAGCTTTTAAGTTTGAAAAAATATTAGCTCGTGAAAATTGAAACAAAAAAAAAAAGATTGAAAAAAAGGTTTTTCCTAGACAACTTTCTTAATTAATATTAGATTATGTCAATTAAACGCCAGTTTAGAAGTATTTCATAATTTGCATATGACCCAAAATCATCAAAACACGTTTTTTGTGCCTCCTGTAAAATTTGCTATGGGTGGGTTACGTCATTTTTCCTTTCCACATTAGATATGCTTTACATTGAGAGCGAATATGGATTAAAAATGTATTAAAAAAAACTGTGTCAGAAGGTTGAGCAGAGCTGCTTCATAGTATTTTGCAATATTTTTAAGAAAGAACATGTCTGAGATATTCTTTTATATTGAAATTCGCCTCACTGAAGACGGATTTCTGAAGTATGAAACATATCACAAATGCCATGAATAATTCATATATTTTTTTTGGATCCAAGTAATGGTTTTATTGGCAAAGAACGCCTTTTTTAATGCCGTAATAAAATAAAATAATAAGAACTAAGGATAAAAAACGGTTCAACTTTTATAATATAATATGTGACAGAAAGTCGTAATAATATTTTGTTTTACGAGTCTTATCGAAATGATTATATCTACATATTTTGAAATCGTAGTCTTATCTTGCTGTTAACCTTGGTTGCTTCAACATTGCAGAATATATTTGCATTTTCTTTTCTAGTTCAAGATATCGTATGTAATCATATGTCACTACGAGATATCTAAAAATATTTTACATTGCTTGTCTGAAGTTGTTAAATTTGTTTTCATATCTCATCTTAACATTAACTTTTTAGTTGCCGTAGATAATTAATAGTAATTACCTAGAATGCCGGCTATAATTTGCAACTATTAATTTAATTATTTATTGACGAGACAACTCGTCTTTGGCCTGTTGAGCACAAAAAAATTACGAGATATCTCGTCTGTTGCAACCATCGGGTTAAGCTGATCTATTTATTGAAATTAAATTGTAAAAAAAAATGTTTCATTATTATTTAAAGCAGAGAATCCCAAACATTTTCTGCAATGAAGCACTTGGCAAAGCCGGAAATTTTAACGGAACATTAAACTTATTTTTAAGGTCAGGTAATTCATAATAGCATAAATATATACAACAAAAATTGTTAATAAAAAACTTTTTTTTATTTTGAAATGGTGCTGCATCGATTTTGTTCTTGCATTTTACCTTAGTTGCAACCAGAGCTGTGGAGTCGTGTAAAAAAAGACGACTCCGACTCCAGCTTTAAAATAATTGACCACTTTGACTCCTAGGAAACTTTTCAAAATTCTCATTTTAACTTGTATATATGTATAGCATCAGATCATCTGTAGTCAGCCAAGCATGAAATGTCAACACTTTGTACTATTTTGTTTGAATACACTTCATTAAACATATTTTCAAAAAAAAATCGAGCCGTTCATTTTTCACGACTCCACGGTCATGGTTGCAACTAGAGATTCTGTGTCGAGACATCCCGGGACAAAAGTCCCGGGACTTTTAAGGTTTTCTGCTGTCTTAAGTCCCGGGACTTTGTTGTTAAATGTCCCGGGACTTAAAGACAGCCAAATTTAACATTTTAATTTCGTAAAAACCATTCCAACAAAATAAAATTGGATGTAAGCAATCGCTAATATTACAATTAAATGTTCATACATGATGTTGTTTTATTTACAAATGTTTTTTACTATTGTACAAAGTTATCAATGTCTCAATACGACAAAAAAGGTATAAAAGCTGTATTGTGATTTGTGAAGTAACGGTCATAATTTTACCCAATTCATTGATATTTTTTCAATAGATTTACCGTTATCATCCCTTTTTAGTACATACATACGTACAAATATTTAATTTTAAAAAAATCATAATTTTATTGAAGGGGAAATAAAAGTCCCAAGTCCCGGGAAGTCCCGGGACTTTGACTTTATCACGTCTCGTGTCCCGGGACTTTGAAAAACCCGAGACTTCAGAATCCCTAGTTGCAACCATAAAAAAGAAATTCTGCCTTGCATTAAAAGGTTGTATGAAACGGAAGTAAAACAATAATTACTTGTTTGGACACATTCGGGAACTCTTCTGACAAACTCGCGAAGCAAAAATTTAATGATATTTATATCAGAATCACTGACAAAATCAGTCAGATTTTCACAATCATTTAAGCATGCTGGTTTTGCTATTTAAACCAAGAAATCATAATTGATAGTTTTTGGAAATCATTGAAAAAGAGTAGTTTTTAAAATATGTTAGTGTTCGCAACACTTTTCAGGCTCTGTGAAACACCAGTGTTACATGGAATTTAGTTTAAAAAACCCTGTTTTATAGAACGATTGTAACTGTTGTTGTCGTATTTTTCTAACATAAAAGATTTTGTCATATGTTGGTAATAAAATGTCAAATAAAAAATCATTTCATTTCGTACGATCGGGTTTTCTTATTACTGGCATAACTCGTGTATTGAATTTGTTTCTATAATAGTGGAACACATTTTCTCCTTAAGCGAACATTTAAAATTCAGTAGGAAAACAGGACTAAAGTGTCCAAGAATTTCTCCCCCAGTCTTTTACACACAACAGAAGCTCATATATGAAAACTGATTCAAAATATTTTATTCCGCCGATTTCAATATAAAAATATGCGAAGATACCCGCACTATATTTTTGGGACAAAAACGTGAGGATTCAAATATGGAAGTTTTTATTTGACCCTGTTTGCAAGGGCTGGGGGTAAGGTTCTCCTATGAGACAACGATTTAATAATTTTACGAGGTTTTCTACATGCCGAATACTGAACGATTCAAACCCTAAATAACTGAATGATCTTATACACTAATAAACACAAACTACTGATTTATTAATCTTACTAATCTATAACTGATTTAATAGTGTAAAAATAACAAAGTATTTCAGTTCTACAGTTTTTTATATGTTATACGTTGATAGCTATTTCAGCTTTGGCCATCGTCATAACTATGCTTTAAAAATAAATTTGCTTAGCTATATATACTGGCTAAGAAGATATACACAATGCATCATATTATTCACTCTAACATTTTTTATATTATATACTCTAACATATAAAAAATGTTAGAGTGAATAATATGATGCATTTTGTATCTCTTCTTAGCCAGTATATATAGATAGCTAAGCAAATTTACGTTTAAAGCATAGTTCTGACGGTGGCGAAAGCTGAAATAGCTATCAACGTATAACATATAAAAAACTGTAGAACTGAAATACTTTGTTATTTTTACCCTATTAAAATGGAGTTCTACCAAGTAAATGCCAAATCAATAAATATAACTGATTTTATAATTAGTAAAAACACAATATTCCTTTGTACTTCATTCCACTTTATTTAATATGTCTGGACCGGTTTCGCTCATTACGAGCATCGTCAACTGATAATAAATATAATTTAACAATGCTATTTCAATGCATATTAAATAAAGTGGAATGAAGTACAAAGGAATGTTGTGTTTTTACTAATATAATGCCTTTCCACCAAGTATTGACAGTGAACACCCTAAAAGTGATTTTATAATATTTTGATTAAAATTGTAATGGAAAACATTGTTAGATCAGTTTTAAAATATTCACTCTCAGAACTTTACGGAAAGATATTTTAGAGGGCACAGGTTTCCAACCTTTTTCGGATGGCGACGCCTTTTTATAAAAGCCATGTGACCCGCGGTCCCGATGCAATTGAAAAGGGATTTTTTTTTAATAGGGTAATTTTAGTTGACTAGTTTTAGTTCTATTGTTCAAATCCAAAATCGAAAAAAGTTGGCGACCGATAGGTTGGGAACTCGTGGTGTAGGGCTTATACAAAAACTGACTTTTGGAAAACTGATTTTCGAATGTCAATATTGTTCGAAAACAGGTTTTATCCGTTTTTCGAAGTTTTACAAAAAATGGATAATTCAATTGAAATAGCGAAAAAAAGTTTAAAATTCTTTTTTATGTTGTTTATTTATATACACTAGCTGTAAGCCCGTTGCCCTCAACGGGGGGATTTTTTAATTTTTTTATAAATCAGATATTTACTGGCGTGGAAAATCAAATTCAAAATTATTTATTGAATAAGTCAGACGGTCTGAGCTTAATTAATTCTCTAAATAGTATTTTGATGAATACACCCAGTCCTCTTTAAGAACTAAATTAAAACGGGATTGTAAAAAAACGCGCAAATATCAGAAAAACATGATGATTATGGGCCTGTTTAAATATAATTTTACTGTAAATAATCAAAATTTACGTCTGAACCAAATTTAAATTAAGTAAAAATAATTCGACCCATTGTATAAAAATGTTATGATATTTTTATTTTAAACAAAAGAAAAGTTTGTCATTCTTAAAATGTAGAGAAACCGTGTAACATATAGCGGTTTCGCTCATGAAGAGTATTATCAACTGATAAAAGAATAATATATTACCGTGTTGTTTGATGATTTCTCTGTGAGGGTTTGACCGTTTTTTATCATCAACAATGTGTCGCCAAAGTTTCCGTAAAATTAAAATAAAATCGTCTACGATAGTTCATTCTAGGGTTGAGCTTCTTGGCAAAAGTCCAGCAGTTTGCCCCCGCGCCGGATACACCCCCAATCCCGCGGCCCGTTCTGCCGCCAAAATATAGCGAGAGTGAAAAGGCTGCCATTCGAATCGCAAAAAGCTCTTTCGTGAGGCACATACAACAGTGACTTTACATGTCTGACATGCTCGGGTTAAAAGCGCCCTCAACTGTTCAGAAATGTTGTTTAAGGGAAACAAGTACAGACAAAATAGGCTTGATTTGTTATTTATTGTCATCTCTTTGACATCAAGTATTTTTTGTAAAAAAAAACTCAATCCTATAGTTAACTGCCATTGTGACCAATATATTAATATTTTCGATGGATTCAGTGGCTATATTATAGAAGTTAATTTTGAATATATAACTGAATTGATAACAAATTATTAGATCTATAATCGTTGGTATTTGACCTCCTCTTTGTTTTCTGAAGAAAAAGACAAAACCTTGAATCTTATTTTTCAATTTATAACATAAAAATTAGAATCAATTTTTCAACACCAAACCTTGCTATATTATGTCTGATGGTGCTTCTCAAAAAGGTAAACATGAGTCATATTTGTAACACAAGTGAAATAACAAAGTTTTTTTGATATATTATATACATATATGCTTCTTTTGAGAGAACTGTTGGTTACTCAGTCGCTCAAAGTAGGTAAAGACATGATAAGGCAAGCACAAAACAAGTGATTGGCTTATCACTTTCACTACATTCCGTTATCACAAACATCCATGTCATCAAACAGAAATCGAAAAAATGCTGGTCGTACTGGGATTCGAACCCGTGGAGTCCGGTATCGAAGCCAACGACGCTGACAACAATTATCGCAAATTACATACGAGAAAATATGAATATTTCTCCGTTTAAATAGTTCGTATTGTTGAAAAGCAAAAACCAACAATTCAATAATCTTCTTTTATCTAACGGATTTATCCTAATTAAAAAAAAACATAATATTTAAAACTTTTATGGTGACATTAAAGAAAATATATACAACGAAAATCGTTCAAAAGTTAAAGAATGCTGAAAGTTTAAGCTTCATGTTCTTAGTTATAAATCCAAAGAACTTAACAAAAGGAAATATCCTTTACATACTCGCAGAAATTAATAAATAACTGATTGACAGTTCTAAATAAACAGCAAATGAAAAAATAAAAACTAAAATATGATAAAGACTGTAGCATTGACATTTTGCGTTAGATAAATAATTGTATTTTAAAAACATGGATGCAATTACGCCGATCTGACATAAATAGAGGTAAAAATAATAAACAGTATCAATTGTCTGGTTTTAAATCAGCATTATTATTTTTAATTACTGACAGAAAATGCTGTTTGGAAAAACTGTAACAGTAGATGACCCAACTGAATTATTCTAGACGAAAAATTGATATGCGAGAATGTTTTTGTATTGCTAACTTGTTTCTCTCAGTTTTGTTATTTAACAATTTCTGCCAGTACAGACATCAAACATTTAGCATTTTTATCTCTTTGACATCAAGCATTTTTGTAAAAAAAAAACTCGAACATAAAAATGTAGTTAACTGCTCTTTACATCCCAAAAAAAATAATAACCAATAATAAATTCGAATCGTTCAAATTATTTAAATTTACACAAATATTGTCACTAACGACTCGGGTTTCGCCTTTTGGCATCTTTAGGCATTTAAGTGCACGGATGCACTTGAACTGACGCTTAGTTAATGAATGTTTCGTGTTTATATAATAAATAAATGTATATTAATAAAAACACAATAATCCTTTGTACTTCATTCCACTTTATTTAATATGTCAGGACCGGTTTCGCTCATTACGAGCATCGTCAACTGATAAGAAATATAATTTAACAGTGCTATTTATACAAAAATGAACAGTTAGTTAGTTAACTGTTCATTTTTGTATAAATAGCACTGTTAAATTATATTTCTTATCAGTTGACGATGCTCGTAATGAGCGAAACCGGTCCTGACATATTAAATAAAGTGGAATGAAGTACAAAGGATTATTGTGTTTTTATTAATATAATGCCTTTCCACCAAGTATTGACAGTGAACACCCTAAAAGTGATAAATAAATGTATCATTGAGTTTAAAGCCACTGCTGGCGAAAACGATTAGCCCATGGAAATTCCCACAGATTTGAATGGTGAGTAGTTTTAAGAATTATATTTATTTTTGTTTGTCGGAAAAGGTTTTATGATTATATTTATATAGGGTATAAAAGCGGCGAGCCAGGCATGTGCAGCTGATCGTTTTAAAATCGGAAGACTCTTCAATTGCACTCTGTTTATTTCTAAAATTTCCTGGAAAAAGAGTTTATGAGCGTCCGTGCTTGGGTGCAAATTTTTTATTCCTTATTCGTGATTGAACACGTATCTTAAATTAAAAGTAATATTAAATTATATAAACATTAGAATTTGTAAAAGAATTGCTAAGCCCAATGTAATAAGCGCAATGCTCCGTACATTGCAGATGCGCTATAGCGGTTGAACATTATTTTTAAACCAGACAATAATGTGTTCAAAATTAATATCTTTTGCTATTCAAGTGTTGTAGCGCGTTACGTTCAGCGAAAACATAATATCGGTGGCTCTACGCAATGCCGCAAAATTCGCCTGAAAAATAAGCTTTCGTAGATTGCGCCGAAAGCTCTCGCGTAGAGGATTAAAAGTAGGCCGCCCGCTACAACTGCGTACTGGTTGGTATTAATACTGTGGGCTGACTCGCAGAAAGTTAACGATAAAAATATATATATATAATTCAAAAAATATTAAAATATCTTCGTTCAGCTTTTCACTCCATTCTTTTGATATACCACAAGTTCTCTCAGTAAATATATTTTTTATTTTTATATATATTTTAAATCCATGTTCACTCCTAATCTGGAGATGTGGCTTCCTAATGGAGGTATCTTAATATAACATTTTCTACGAGAGCTGGTTGTTACTCAGTCGCTCAACCTTATTTTTTTCAAAGTGAGTACGAATGGTTTTACTATTCTGATATATTAAAATAAAAATAAAATAAGTAGTTGTCGGAGGATGCCTCTGAAAGAAGCAAAACACGTGTCACATTTTGTAATACAATACATGGAATAATCTTAGTTATTTTATTTTATATCAAAATGAACTTCCACATAGTTACCGTCAAATCCATCGAAAGAACAAACTTTAATAAATGTAGCTTTTTTAATTAATTGACTTACAAACATAGCTCAAGTCACATATTTTGTGTAATAACAACGCTTATTTTAAGGCGATACCAACAATACGGTCAGTATCGGTCGTTTCCGCTTCCGACCGACCAAAACATTATTTAAAATGAAAGGACAACTCACATAACACAGATATTTATGCCTTTTTGACGCTCACATTGTGAATTTATCTTTTGTTGTTGAACAATGTATATAATATTTTATACTATGTGTGCTTTTGAAAGCTCTTGAGACGTTACTGTACGTGCTGTGCTGCCTATACGGTTCTAGAAACAGGAGTTTAAATCTCCGAACAGACTTTTTATACAGTATTGTACAAATATTGAAAATTATGGTTGCTTTATGACTATCATATTTTCACACCCACCACAATCGACCATGAAAACGCGAAGTTAAAAGAGTGTGATACAAACTTATTCCTAGTATTTTTATTACTTCCGTTTTCTATTTTGATTTCCGAGAAATCGACGCTTCTTTTCAATTTGGTTGCCGGGAAATTTGAATAAAACAACTCAAGACAGTATTTTTGTTGGTCATATCAACCTCCCTAGCCCCCCTTACTTCCAACACTCCCTATATCACCTGCCTGGTTGACAATGTCAAAGCCCAGACAGATGAAAAAGATATTTACCACATCTAATAATAAGAATCAAACAGACCCCGAAAAAGGGAAAAAATTAACGCAGAGGAAAAAAAAAATAAAACGATTAAAAAACAACATCAAAATGAAAGAGAAATAGAACATTTGTTTGAATTTTAAAAAAATTAAAAAAAAATTGACATTACAGCTTACGCCAATTCGTCAAATATTTTTAACTTGAAAGATCATACGAGATATACTCAATGAGAATTTTTCACAAGAGATTAACTCAAAGAGAATTAACGTCACAAACACCAATGTCTTAGATCTCAAATTTAAATTGAAACAAAAATCCAATTTTACATTGACCTAACCGGGAGTCGAACCCAGACCCACCTGATCAGTAAAGCAAGCTCTAACCAATCAAACTACAGCGGGCGGGCATGAGCTTTTTTCCATGTGAAAGATAAAAGACATGATTTTTCGTAAAACAACATTTTTTTTAATCTATTTCCGCTCCCAATGTGAAACATGGTCTCCTAATGAAGGTATGTTAACAAAACGTTTTTTTCTACGAGAGTCGCTTGTTAGTCACTTAACCTCTCTTTTCCAAAAAAAAGTAGGGATAGAAAGGATAAGGCTAAGACAGGACTTGTGGTTAACTAATCGCTCACACTACGCTTAGTTATTGAAAAGTGGGAGGGAATTTTTAGACATCAACAACAAACATGCCTTCGAACAGAAATCAAAAAAATATTACGAAATAATTATTTTAATATTTTACAGTCTCGGCAAGCGGGAATTTCCCGAGACATGTCAATTTAACGTCTCGTGTTCCGGGATTAAAAAAAAAGGTCGGTCTTCAGAATCCCTACTAGTTATACCAGAAAGAAAAAATGTCAACTACCGATTTTCTATACAAAATTTTACATATTAGAACCGTAATAAAATATTAGAAAAAGTCTTTAGGAATTGTAAATACTATATCGACTGTGGAAATGAAAAAGGACGTAACCCACACATAGCAAATTTTACAGGAGACACAAAAAACGTGTTTTGATGATTTTGGACCATATGTCAACTATGAAATAAACACAACCTTGAAGTGCACGGAGACTTGACATTATTGACACATAATAGACATAATCTAATACTAATAAGAAATTGTCTTAAAAGAACCTTTATTTCAGTCTTTTTTCTTGGTTTCAATTTTCGCAAGCTCATCTTTTTTCAAACTTAAAAGCTAAATTTAAATACTAATTCGGCATGTTCAGCTTATATCCTTTTGAAAGAATGTGTATCGAGTTTGATACATTGTGATTATCGAAAAACACTGGTTTAAAAAAACTGTGGGCTACGTCCTTTTTCCTTTCCAAAGTCGATATGAATACGTAATTCATGATAATATGAAGGAGTGAATACTATTCGTAGAGTATCTATTTACACTAAGCTATCGGTGTTTATTCAAGCCCAAACATTAGCTAAATATTGTCAGCTTACAGATGCTTGGGAAGTTCAACTCGCGGCCCGCTTCAAAAAAGTGTCGTAGTTTTATTTATTATAAAAAAACAAACTGTAGGTTTCAACTATATCAACATTCAATATCACAGTACAGTATGACCAAAATTATGACGATGAGTTTTAAGGACACCCAAAAGATTCACGTACAGTAAAAAAGGACGGTTCACTAAAAAGAAAACATATTATTGTTGTTTGTTGATAAAAGATGTTCCAACAACAAGAAATTCAACAAAACAATACAGTCATAACAAACAAAAGGCTTTATTAGATCCGACCGCATTAGACGTGTCGGACATTTCTAAGGATGGAAGCGATATATGTCCAGTCCCTCATAAAAGATTTTATTTTTTTAAGCACAACAGTGCGTGGTTAAAATGTTAGTGTTATGCATCTCTGTATCGGGTCAATAGTATGATGAGTAAATGTGTTAATTTTCTTGATCGTTATTGCGTTATGGAAGGCGAACGTGAAACAGCGGCTGCGTACACGTAACGGATGTTTGTGGGATAATAAGCAACCAACTTGTATATAAAAAAATATGTCTAAAGACCTAAAAAAACTCTAGCGACTTTTCATTTTGGGAATTTCGCGAATTCCTGAGTTTTTGAACGTGACGAAAACTTGTTGGGAAAATCCCAGGATCAAAAATTTTCAATTTCGAATTTTTTACTCGAATTTTTGTTGAATTTTCAATCCCGGGATCTCTGATTGGATGCTCTAATTGAAACATGCAAAAATTGACTGCACAAGCAAACTGTTACAGTGGAACCCCCAATTACACTACCCCGAATTACGCACTGGCTTGAAATTTTTACCGCGAATCTCCCAATTGCACTGTCTCATTCCATTGTCGTTGTTACGAGACGGTCGTCTATGCGGCGCACACAGTCAATTGTTGGCTAGCGTCTGTGTATTCAAAACGTGCCAGGCTATGCGTGTATGGCCGGGCGACTGGCAATGTATTAGATTTTGGAGTGCTTTGCATTTATTTTATCACTTAGTCACTAAATATTTCGTCCATATATTTTTTTTGCAAAAATAAGGGAGATCTTAGTTTTGCATTTTTTGCGGAAAAAATCAAATCCCTTATTTTATCTGAGATTCACTCCCCCAATTACACTACCCAAATTACACTGTCCCGACTTTAGTGTAAATGGGGGTTTTACTGTACTTGGTAGTTTTGCTTTGAGTAGATTGGCCGAAAAACACATGTACAAGCTATTGAAAAAATCTTAAAGGTGTTTGTTTCATGAAATGTATGTGATAAAAAAGGCTTGCGTAAGTCGATATGCCATTCTTTTAGCCAATATACTACATTTGAATCGTTTAAATGATGTACATTCAGACAAATTTTGTCACTAACGACCCGGGTTTCACCTTTCGGCATCTTCAGGCGTTCAAGTACACGGATGAATTTAAAATGACGCTTAGTAAATGAATGTTTCGTGTTTATATAAGAAATAAATGTATCATTGAGTTTAAAGCCATTGCTGGTGAAAAGGATTAGCCCATGGCAATGCCCACAGATTTAAATGGTGAGTAGTTTTAGGAATTATATTTATTTTTGTTTGTCAGAAAAGGTTTTATGATTATATTTATATAGAGTATAAAAGTGGAGAGCCAGGCATGTGTAGCATTTCATTTAAAATCGAAAGACTGTTCAATTACGCTGTGTTTATTTCGAAAATTTCCTGGAAAAAGAGTTTATGAGCGTCCGTATTTGAGTGCAACATTTTCATCCCTTGTTTCTGATTGAACACGTGTCTTTTTGAAATTAAGTGATTAGCAAAAGTAGACGTATCATTTTTCAATCTAAAGGGTGCCATGTGCTCTGTTGAAATGGTAGCTAGCAAGATTGACTACAAGGTCTTTAAAAAAATTGCAGCGTCATGGGGTGAGTTTGTAGACCTCAACCTTATTTGACAAAAATACGAAATTCCTATAAAAGAGGGTGATGTATAATAGATTCATTTTACGACACACTTATTGTTTTACGTTTTGCTTTATGAGCGTCCCTTGATTATTCTGAAATAAATAATCTAATTCATTTCTACGATCTATTATTTTCATGTTTATAAACATTAATCGTTTTCCCACATATTATTTATTTATTTATTTATTTATTGTTTAAAATTAAAAGTATGGTATATGACATAACAGCTTACGCCAATTCGCCATGTACTTGACAAATAAAAGACACAGAATATAAAATAAAATTACACAATACATAAAAATCAACACAAAAAATCAAGAAATAAAATAGTAAAATTTCACAAACAGTTCACAAATACTATCACCAAAAATGTCCACTTCACTAGGCAATGAGTTGATCAATCGAACGGCCCTAGGAACTGGTGACTCATACCTCCTAAACGAGGTATACGTTTTTAGAAATAAAAGTTTTCGCTCATAATTTCGCCCACGTGAAAATAAATTGGGAGCATGTAAATTAATAGTCATGAGAATTTCAGAATTAATAACTCGGCCCCGAAGGAGAAGAGAAAAATGCTTTAAGCTTAAAAACGATCTTCGAGCTTCAAGAGAGTGAAATGATAACATTCCTAAAAGAAATTTGGTTGGGTAGTATTCATTTAAGGAATTATCAAAGGGAAAGAATTTAAATTTTTTGAAATAATAATATCTAAGAAATTTTTTATGGACTCTCTCCAATTGCAGCTTGTATGAACTTTCATATGGACTCCAAATGATGGATCCATATTCAAGCTTACTTAAGACCAAAGAAACATAAAGCGTGCGAAACACAGTTGGGTTTTCAAATTATATCGTTGTTAATTGCTTTTGTATAAAGTTCCACTGTATTAACAATCAGTAATATGAAATACAAAATTGATTATTTATAATATGAATGTACCAACAAAGAATTGAATTTTCTTCGAATCTAATTTGCCATATTTAAGACACCTCCATGCCCATGATGCAATCGTTAATAGTTGAGCCAT